>JARLTB010000033.1:3065000-3465000 GCA_030141615.1 Unio pictorum
TTATGGTTTCAACAAAGGCCTTTTGAAATTTCTTCTGCACTTCCTGGTCCTTCAGCTTCCAGGTTCTGACTTTGGGTTGAAACTTGCGGCGTGCTTCAGGGCATATCATTACCAGGAAATCACATCCTAGAAGCCTGTGCTGTGTTGCACATTCCTCTCCTGGGATGACCTTGATATTCTTTACTTGCTTAAGATCCCTCCTTTTCAGTAGGATGTAGTCCACTTGTGTTTTAGCCCCTCCGGAATCAAATGTGATTAAGTGGCTGTCTTTCTTCAAGTACCAGGAGTTGCCGACCACTAAGATGTTGGCCATTACAAACTCCAGGATCCTCTCACCTTCTGTATTTCAGACTCCAAAACCATATCCTCCATGTACCTCTTCATAGCCAGCAGCAGCCTTGCCTATATGTCCATTCCAGTCACCACAGGGAATGAGGAATTCTTTTCCTGGCACTTTGGAGACCACCTCCCTCAGTTGTTCATAGAAGGTGTCCTTTTCTGCATCACTGAGGCCGATTTGTGGACCATAGATAGATAGGACTGTGAGGACAGAGCTACCTGATATCAGTTTGATTAAGATGATTCTGTCTGATATGTGTTGAACTTCAAATACTTTGTCAATCCATTTCTCTGCTAGGAGAATTCCAACACCTACTGTGCCTTGCTTATTACCAGACCAAAAAAACTTGTATTGAGAGTCTTTACCTTGGATCATGCGAGCTGAACCTCCTCTCCACCTTTTTTTTTGTAGGCAATACAGGTCAATATTCCAGCAAGACATTGTCTCAACTACCTCTTCTGCCCTTCCTCTCATGGTACCAACATTGAGAGTGGCAAATCTAATCCTCTGTTGTGGGTTTTCGCTGGATGAAGATCTGGCCAGCCCACATCTGGCCCTACCATTAACGACACCGATGACACTAGTGCCTTCGGTCTCGTTGCTGTTCAACTTATTGCTGACTGTCATGTATTTCTGGAGCAGGGTTTTTATGGCTGGATGCCCTTCCTATCACCAACTCAGACACTTTCAGCAGTCCAGGAACTCTGTGGTTGATGTGGCCGGTGGGTGCTTAACACCTCATACGCCCTTTGCCGCAGTAGAGAGCAGTGCTACTCAGTAAAGCGCCATGCCTAAACATCTGGCATCCCATGTGACCCCTGGGAGGGACTATTTGTGAGGGATAGCTCCATGGAAAACTGTCTGGGTACAAGAGCATGTCCGTACGCCGACGGGTCGTGCATACCCTAGACTTTAAGGGGTTCCCACCCAGAGCACACAACTGCATTACTGCATCAGCTACTACTGACCGTGAGGTCAGGTTCCCCAGGGAGGCAGGACAAGGACCTGTGTTGTGCACTTGCATCAGCAACCTATACCAGCCCGTACTCCCACGATGTCCCGAGACGACAATTGTCAGAGCCAGGTAGAGCTGGAAGCGAGAAGCAATTAAGCACCGTAACTAAGGCTATTACTGCCACTAGGCTACTTGTTAGTAAACCCACTCCCCAATATATATATATATATATATATATATATATATATATATATATATATATATATATATATATATATATATATATATATATATATCAACTTCTATCATACTATGTGAAAAAATAATTTTGTTTTCTCTTAGCCCAGAACATTATTGCTGTATTTAATGTTCTAATTGGTACAATTTTAAAACCGTTTTCCTATTGCTGTTTACTTATAATTTGCAATGTTTCTATGACTTTCCCCCTTTTTATTCCAATAAAATATCTTAGTAATTTGAAGCACGTAAATGTAATTAAAAGAGCATATAATTAATAGCTGACCCCCGTTAATGTACCATGTGGGAACAACTCAATATTATTGCAGTATTTGCCTAACTTATGCATGGTAGCATGCATGTATTATAATAAACATACATTGCAACTTACCTATGAGAAGGAATGTCCACACCTGTACTGGCAGTTTAACTGTTTATTTTATTCTTATATACATACAAGCAGTATGATCGTAAGCAACATTTTATCAATTGTGGTCCATACTGGCTACCATAGAATGAAATTGCAACGTTCACATTGTAAGGATACGTATGTCATCATCGATACATGACATATAATCATCAAACATTAGCCAATACGCTGAATATATTTTGTAACGCCGGTATTGAAGTTTGATTGTAATTTTGTGTATGATGATCCATGGTTTAGAGGAAAATGTGCTATAAGTATGTGTCCTTACTTGCTACAGTGTTACACCTGTAAATGACCGCTAGATGACACATGTCCAAAATTAAGCTGAAAATCCTGTTTACTGTGATAATTTAAAACCTATGTTAATACAACTTTGGAGTATTCTGTTTTATATAATTTGATTACACTCATTGTTAGCAACAAAACTCATACAATGACGATATCAATTTTAATAAATTTCATTTTATGACAATATTAGAATGGATATGTTCATGTCTTATGTTAGAAGTTTTAAACGTTTTTTATTCTTGTTTATTTTGAAAGGAAGGGTTCTCATTATAATAATACATTTGTAAATATAATTTTTCTTCCAGTACACCCCGCCAACATTTACGTCTGATGGAAGCTACTATTTCTTGATTTTACCTCAAAGATATGGACCGTCAGGACATTTTAAACACATTGCAATGATAGAATCATCGGTAAGTTGTCTTCAAATAACATTTATTTTACATAATATATATCTATATATATATATATTGCTGATCCTGACCTGCTAACATGTATCTTGCATGTCAGTGTAGCTGTGATTAGTGCTAACCTTGACCTATCAACATCTACCTTGCTATGATGTCAGTGTAGCTGTGATTAGTGCTGACCTTGACCTATCAACATCTACCTTGCTATGATGTCAGTGTAGCTGTGATTAGTGCTGACCTTGACCTATCAACATCTACCTTGCTATGATGTCAGTGTAGCTGTGATTAGTGCTGACCTTGACCTATCAACATCTACCTTGCTATGATGTCAGTAAAGCTGTGATTAGTGCTGACCTTGACCTATCAACATCTACCTTGCTATGATGTCAGTAAAGCTGTGATTAGTGCTGACCTTGATCTGCCAATATATACACAGATATTATGTCATAGTTGCTGTTTGCTCTATTTACAGAATTTATTTTTTAAACAACCGATAGACAAAGAGTCTGAAATTAAAAATAAAATAAATAAATTCAGTAGCATTTGGTTTTATTTCAAATGATGACAAATGACATTATGATTGAAAGATTGTGTGAGAGAGAATATATATATATATATATATATATAATTAATTTCTGAGATGGGTAGGCAGTGTTGTTCATTGTTGTTTGAGATGGGTAGGCAGTAGGCAGTGTTGTTCATTGTTGTTTGAGATGGGTAGGCAGTGTTGTTCATTGTTGTTTGAGATGGGTAGGCAGTGTTGTTCATTGTTGTTTGAGATGGGTAGGCAGTAGGCAGTGTTGTTCATTGTTGTTTGAGATGGGTAGGCAGTGTTGTTCATTGTTGTTTGAGATGGGTAGGCAGTGTTGTTCATTGTTGTATGAAATGGGTAGGCAGTGTTGTTCATTGTTGTTTGAAATGGGTAGGCAGTGTTGTTCATTGTTGTTTGAGATGGGTAGGCAGTGTTGTTCATCATTGTTTTGTGTATCTCTTGTTATTCCATGCTAATAAAACATTTCAGCGTGAGTGTACAATAAAACTAGAACTCAACTTTTATTTCTAAAATTAGGAGAAAGTGAGCACTGTATATTTGTCAGTCATCTTTATCTTAATAGATTTTTGTTTTGATATTTCTTGTATTCCAGTGAGTTTATTTTTAGCTATAATGATTTGAGTTTAAGAGTGCAATATAATTTGATTAAGTGAATATGGTACCAGTCCCATCACATTTTGAAATAACTGATAAACTATTAAGTGAATACGGTACCAGTCCCATCACATTTTGAAATAACTAATAAACTATTAAGTGAATACGGTACCAGTCCCATCACATTTTGAAATAACTAATAAACTATTAAGGCATTATGCCAAAATGTAATGCTTTATTTATAACTGATAACATAATATGCCAAATGAAAAGCACAGATGCCAAATATGCACAGGAAGTGAAACGTCTATGCTGATTGTTTTTAGATGAAAATTTTGCTCAGGTAAAATCCAAGTAAAATTCAAATATTGTTAATACACATTACATAATTATTATTAAATTCAAATATTGTTAATACACATTACATAATTATTATTAAATTCAAATGTTGTTAATGCACATTACATAATTATTATTAAATTCAAATATTGTTAATACACATTACATAATTATTATTAAATTCAAATATTGTTAACACACATTACATAATTATTATTAAATTCAAATTGCTGTTAATGCACATTACATAATTATTATTAAATTCAAATATTGTTAATAAACATTACATAATTATTATTAAATTCAAATATTGTTAATACACATTACATAATTATTATTAAATTCAAAAGTTATAATAAAATTCAAAGTTCATCATGAAATATTATGGATGGAGTCAGCATGTTTTTTTAATTGCATTCTGATGAAACTTGATAGATAGGTCTTGAACAAATTTGTGTTCTGATGAAACTTGATAGATTGGTCTTGAACAAATTTTTATATTACGAACACATGTTTATCAGCCAAACACACAAGACAATATAAATCACCCCATATATTTGTATGGAATATTCTTTGAGGTATTGGAATACAACATCTTGTTTTATTTATGATACTTGTTTCCAATTTTACTCATTCATGATAAGGGACTTAGATTCTGGACGTTCATGATGAAAGACATAGGTTCTAGACGTTCATGATGAAAGACATAGGTTCTAGACGTTCATGATGAAAGGCATAGGTTATAGACGTTCATGATGAAAGGCATAGGTTCTGGACGTTCATGATGGGGACATAGGTTATAGACGTTCATGATGAAAGACATAGACTCTGGATGTTCATGATAATATACATATCTTCATGACATCTCTTGTATTTTTTCATAGAGAAATATTATGATGATCAATTGCATGTTAGCAAATGTATACTGGTTTAAAGGGTCCCTCATGGGTGTATGTTTTGGAGAGATAAAGAGATATAGAAAGAGAAATGACAAAAGACCTTATGTAGGGGCTTTTGGGAAGGTGGGTTGCTGGCCTTGCTATCTCCCCTATCTAACCAACTGTTCTATATTTTTGATAGCTACAACAGGCAGAAGGAAAAAAACATTTCTTGACCAATGGTATGTGGGATGTCATGGAAATTGTTAGCTATGATGAGGAGCTACAGATGATGTAAATGCTCTCTCTCTCTCTCTCTCTCTCTCTCTCTCTCTCTCTCTCTCTCTCTCTCTCTCTCTCTCTCTCTCTCTCTCTCTCTCTGTGACAATGAATCCGAATAAAAAATTCACAACCTCGGGAGCATACTTTTCCATACACAAGTAAGTTTTATTATTTACCTGTCTTTTTGCAATATAACATCCTGGTGATTATTATTGCCTTGCCGATGACCTCGCAGTCTTAAAGAATTATAAACAAGCAACTTATTTCTCAATCAACACTTTGTGCATTCTAAATTCATGTATTAATTTTAAATTTACTTGAAAATTAGCATCTTTGGCGACTTGAGCTTGATTTATCAGTAAATTATCAAGCTTGAAAGGGTTTGGATTTATTTAGCCTGTCTTAGCACTTGATGAAGAACTCTCGTATTTGGAAATGTTGATATAATGTCTCCTTCAAACTTCAAAAATGTAAAATTTTAAACAAACAGTCAGCCAGACACTTGTTTGACTGTATGCATAATGCATAAATATTGCAAAGTCAAAAGTCATAGTTCTAGTAAAACAGATAGAAACGTGTATTATGACTGTATATAATTTTCATGCAAAGGATTGTTTTACCTTTAATTTTTCCACAGCACTAAAATGTGTGCATTATTATGCCATGACATAATACATATATTTAATGAAAGTCACTGAAAATTGTCAGCATTATTTTTATGGACGTAAGTCATGTCATCTCAAATATGGATTTAGCTGATAGTCAGAAGAGAATCATATTTCACACAAAGAAATTCTAAGTGAGAGGTTGAATTCCTGATGTAATCGTCGAACATTTTTTAACAGAATTTTTAAAAGTAATGTAGATCTTATCGAAAATTATTCATCTGAGGAAATTTGTATTTCCAGTTTTATTTTTTATTTATAGATATTTCATTGTTACTAAAAGTGATGATCCACGAAAAAGACATCTGTACAGGTAAGGATACTAAGTGTATCATATATTAACAACAACAACAACAACAACAACAATAATTATAATAATAATAATAATAATAATAATAATAATAATAATAACAATAATAATAACAAAAATAATAATAATAATAATAATAATAATAACAACAAAAACAACAATAATAATAGTAATAATAGTAACAACAATAATAATAACAATAACAATAATAATAATATTATTATTATTTGTGTTATTATTTGTGTTATCATTTGTGTTATTATTTGTGTTATTATTTGTGTTATTATTTGTGTTATTATTGTTACCATGATTCTTTTTCTTATTATTATTAGTAAATTATTATAAATGTGCTTTTATAATTATTACATATATTTGTTATTGTTTATGATGACATTATTATTGTTAGGTATATTATTAGTGTTGTTATTACCATTTTTGTTCTTGTTACCAATTATTTTAATTATTAAATATATTAGTATTGTTCATGTTGATATTATTATTGTTAGATATATTATTAGCATTGTTATAAACATTTTTTTCTTCTTACTAATTATCTTAAATATTACATATATTAGTATTGTTGATGATGAGATTATTATTATTATTATTATTATTATTATTATTATTATTATTATTATTATTATTATTAATATTATTATTATTATTATTATTATTATTATTATTATTATTATTATTATTATTATTATTATTATTATCATTATTGCCAACGGTACAATTGATGGATGTATAAAATTGCTCATTACTTTGTAATCGATCATAAGATAAATGGCAGTATTAGCCTATGTTTAGTAAACAAAAAAGAGAACTCTTTTATTTTCTTTGGAATTTTATTCGAAGACATTTACATATCTTTTTACAACACAATTTAGCACATCTACGAATTCCAGTGCTGACAATTTGAAGCAACCTGAATGTCTAACTTGTTCCTATGCCGAAGACTGCCAGTATGTGTCGGCTTCATTTAGCACATCCGGGAAATTCTATGTCTTAGGATGCGAAGGGCCTGCAGTACCTACCTTTATCTTGCGGTCCACCGATGGAAGGGATTGTAAGTTCTCTTTTCTATTCGAATAAACGCACAAATTTTATAATAATAATAATAATAATAATAATAAGGAGGACTTACGAAGAGCTTTACACCATCAATAATGACATGACTACACTACAGAACAACAAATGACAAAAACAATGAAATTGGAAAACATAAAAACATGCTGAAAACATAAAAGATACAAAACATGATTAGGTCTCTAAGTTTATCCCTGCAGATGAACAGGTGAGTCTTAAGAGCACTCTTAAAAGGGATCACTGTGTCTTTGTGTCAAATTCAATGGGCAATTCATTCCATGTCACTGAGCCCTGGTGTGCAAATGAACGTTGTGCATATGACTTTGTTTTCACCTTGGGAACATTGAGTATACGATTATCAGAAGAAGATCGTAAGGATCTAGCTGGTGTATACACATGGGTGAGGCTGGATAGGTATGTTGGACTGGAGTCTGTCATTGAAACATAGCACAGAAAACAAATTTTGTGTTTGATTCTGTATCGAATTGATAGCAGAAAGCAGTGGTGAGGTGTGCTTTGATCGAGGTACTCAAAAGATGATCCGTGCAGCTGTGTTTTGAACTTTTTGAAGTTTCTGGAGTAAATATTGTAATGAACCAGACAGAATTGAATTACAATAGTCCAGTCTTGAATGTACTAATGAACACACAAGTGTTTTAGTGGCATCAAATGAAAGATATTTATGAATGGAACTGATGCGTCTCAATTCAAGATATGCAGTCTTGCATATGTTCATGACATGTTGGTGCAATGTGAGAGTACTGTCTAGAGTAACGCCTAGGTTCCGTACTGACTGTGAGAATTTAATGTTGGTGGTGCTGATATTTATTGTCTGAGGTAAAGGATGTGAATGAGAAAGTCTTTGTGTTGTGATCAGAATAGCCTCAGTTTTATCATCATTCATCTGCAGCTTGTAGCTGATAAACAAACAATGGATTCATAAAAATAACTTTCAAAAATAAATAAAATATATTTTATATTTATATCATTCGTTTGTGTGTGTGTATGTGTTTATTTGTTGTATTTGTGTATTGTTTGAAATAATTCTTTCACATTTTTATTTTCTTTGCTTTATTGCTCATATTTTTGTAGTGTAATGTTTGAATATATATATATATATATAGATATAGATATAGGTATAGATATAGATATAGATATAGATATAGATATAGATATAGATAATTCTTTTTAAAAGCATTGCTATTGATTGCTGCTATTTTATAAAATTCTGTTTAAATATTTTACAATTTACATCCATATTTAGCTAATACTAATTGGAGAAAAGTAAAAGTAAAATAATAACATGAACCCTGGCCTGCTGGAAAACTGAAGAAGCATGATTGTAAACGATATTAAATATGCAGCGACAGATTGACTTTTGGGCCTGGCTGTTACGGTTGATGACTTTTGGGCCTGGCTGTAGGTTGATGACTTTTGGGCCTGGCTGTAGGTTGATGACTTTTGGGCCTGGCTGTTACGGTTGATGACTTTTGGGCCTGGCTGTCATTCTAAAAGTATTATGCAGCAATTTGAAAATTATTTTTTATTGAGGTGAATGATTTTACTGGGTTTTGATGGTAATCTTGCCTCTAGTGTGTGTCTTTCTTTAATTGGACCACACACCATCTCTCTCTCTCTCTCTCTCTCTCTCTCTCTCTCTCTCTCTCTCTCTCTCTCTCTCTCTCTCTCTCTCTCTCTCTCTGTGTCTCTGTCTCTCTCTGTCTCTGTCTCTCTCTCTCTCTCTCACACACACACACACACACACACACACATCAAATGAAAATTACATGATACAAATTTTATTTTTGTAAATATACGTTATTCTGGTATATACTGTTCGTCCACATGTACACTCGATCCATATTTTATTTTACAGTGGTCATACTTGAAGACAATCATTTGTTGAGACAGAAACTAGTTAACAAAGCTCTTCCAAAATCGGATTATTTCCACATTTCAATATCAGAAGATGAAAGTAAGTCAAAGTCTATGAAGTATGTTTCCTTGATCCTTTTTGGTTTCTTTCAGGGAAGAAAATAATGTGTGTTCAAATATATAAAATTGTAACCAAGATTGTATCCTTTCTGATCACACCGTTTCTTTCATATAATTTGTATTTCATTAACTTTACCCATCATGCACTAATAAAGTTACAAATATTCTAATTCAAATATGATCAAAGTGGCCATATAATAAAGGTTGTAATGTGTCCTTATGATCAAAGTGGCCACATAATTAAGGTTGTAATGTGTCCTTATGATCAAAGTGGCCACATAATAAAGGTTGAACTGTTTTCTTATAATAATAAGTAATCTGTTTGTTTTTTTTTGTTGTATACTTCTGTGCCTTTACCCATCTCCATTCTAAAATATGTTCCAAAATAATCAATTAGTAAAGTTATATCTAAGGCATATAATGTTGAAAATTATATTGTACCGAGTGTAATGGATATTAAATTAAACCATCGTGTAGCTTTATATTTTACTTTGCTTTTACAGAAGAAAATTGGGAAAATAAAAAGATTTGATTTGTTATAATTGTAAAAATTTCATTTACAGCAATTTGGGGAAAACTTTTATTGCCACCAGTTTTGAAGAAAGAAGAAGCTTTATCCTATCCCATACTTATGTCTGTGTAAGTACATACATACATACATATACACACACACACACACACACACACACACACATTGTTTGGTAAAAGCATCGGATGAATTACCGCTCCAGTGACCTAGTAGTTAGACCATCTGCCTTGGATGCAGGAAGTCATGGGTTCGAACCCAGTCCGAGTCATACCAAAAGCTTTTAAAAATCTTACTAACAGCTGCCTCACTTGTCGCATATCATTAGCAGGTTGGTGTTTGGACTGCTTGGCCTGATACAGGATAATGTGCCTGGGTGAGACATCAAGCTACATGTCTGCAGCATGATGCCCCAGTGTTAGATATCACTATAAACTGTCACACTGCAGACATCTCAGCGATATGACTGAAAATTTTCAAAGCTAGATTAAAAATCCAAATACACACATTTTTTTTATGAAATAAAACATAGCTACAAAAGGAGCAGAGGGGGTGAATCCTACAACTTTTTTCGAAAAAATCGATAAACCCCTCAAAACGGCAAATAGAGCCTTCCTACGAAATCTCATGTTTTAACAAAAAAAAAAAATAAAGTCTCTGTTTGGCAAATGGAGACTTAGCGATTTTTTAATCATCAGGGTCGCAGCAATGTTGTCACTCACCCCCTCTGCTGCTATGGGTTAATAATTCTTTTACGATTTCAACCGAATATTTGATCAAGTCCGATACGATATCGTGTTCGAGGGTCATGTAAATTTATTGTTATAAATCCGTGTGGGACCGACTGAGCATGACTAAAGAAATTTCGAAATTGATTGAAGTCCATATCAGAGCACCATGTCTGCCAAATATTTCGTAGCGTATGTGTATCAACGCCGTTGAATACGGCAAGAATATTACAGTTATCTCTGATCACTTTTGGTATTTGAGTGTAGCGTTGAGTTACATATATCACGTCAGTGTTTTTGTGCCTACCTCTGGAAAAGATCCTAGCTGGTTTTTTTTGTTTATCTAACATTACATCATCGTATACAACTAAATTGTTGATACTTCCATCGAGGTCTTCTACTGATGGTGCCACGTCAATATCGGTTATAAATTCAATAATACACTCGCCGGCAATCTCTGAAGCGTTTTCATTAAAATCTTTTAGCACTTCATAGCATCGTTGATCATCTACGCTAGGAGCAACTAAATACAACTTATCCCACTTCATCCATCTCATTATTAAATTGAGCAACAATTGCGTCTTGCCGGATCCAGATGGCCCGATTATAATTGCGCGGATAGAGTTTGGTAGCGCTGCATGATGCTTAACTGGTTCTCTTGTTTTAGTCGCTGAAAAATCAATTATATTCATATCTCTGTACATAAATTATGGATCTATATTGTGTGAAGTGTAAAACGCGTATACTGGCACAAATGATGTGACGACAATTACAACTAAAAATAACAGATCAGCACTTACTGGTAGATGTGCAACATGTGGTATAAAAAAGTTTAGATTTGTGTCTATGAAATCCGGAAATGTTTAAAAAAAAGAGGAGGTGATATCGCAGCCAAATTTGCAAAACTCCATGGAACCCGATGGGCAAAGTATCCAGGAAAGAGTACCTTCCAGGATATAGCTACTGTGGCCCCGGAACACGATTAGATATCAGACTTGATGATCAAAATCAGCCCCGACCCGGCGAGTATCCGATAAATGCTATTGATAAGGCGTGTCATGCTCATGATGTTGCATATAAAAGCAGTAATTTGCAACACAGGCATCTCGCGGATGTGAAATTAATTCATGCATTAAATGCTATTCCTGATAAATCTTTCAAAGAAAAATTGGCTTCATTTTTGGTAAAATCAGCTATGAAAGGCAAATTGATGTTAGGTGCCGGTAATTAATAACAACATGGAATCTATTTATTATTCTCCGAAAGGATACTGGAGGGGTAACGCTGCAATCATAAAACTCGCCAACGCCGCAAAAGTGAAAAAGGCCACTGCGGCTTATTGGTTATCCAAACAGGCTATATGGCAAATTTATCTACCGCGTCCTAAACAAATCAATTTCTCGCATTTTGATGTAACCGGACCCAATGAAGTTCATCAAGCTGATTTATTGTTTTTACCACATGACAACGGTTACAAATACGCGCTAACCGTAGTTGACGTTGCGAGTCGATACAAACAAACAGAACCGCTAAAAACAAAATCATCACCTGAAGTTGCTTCTGCATTTGAAAAGATTTATCGACGAGGTCCTCTGCAGTGGCCAAATCTATTACAAGTTGATCCTGGCAAGGAATTTCGAGGCGCTGTTTTATCTACAATGAAACATCACAATGTCACAATACGACGAGGACATACTGCACTACATCACGATCAGGCAATTGTTGAACGATTCAATCGGACTCTTGCTGAGCGGTTATTTGGATATCAATACGCAAAAGAATTCATCCAAGAAAAAAGATCTCGTGAATGGGTCAAAAGGTTACCAGGGGTAGTTGCAGCGCTAAATAACGAGATTACCAGAGCAATCAATATGAAACCTAACAACGCAATAAAAAAAAAGTATATACCACAACCACAGCGGGATAGCGTTTCTCAGCCAATTCTCGGCAATGTCACCGTGAGATATTTATATGAACCAGGAGAGCTTGAAGGTGGTAAAAAAGGGCTACTGATCCTATATAGAGTGTCACTACGCATAAAATATCTACTATAACACGATCAACTGGTAGACCACCAATCTATAAATTGGATTCAACTGCCCCTCAGCGGGGTTTCACACCAATGGATTAGGGCTTAAAACCCAATCAAAACGGCTACAAATCAATGAAACAAGCAAAAAATAATGAAAAAATCAATGAAATCAGTCCAAAAAAAAATCAATGAAATAAAAAAAGAGAAAGCCTCCATTTGCCAAATGGAGACTGTCCGAAAACATGATCCTGCAGGGTTTTCAAAATGAGTAAAAACTCTTCAACCGAATATTTTATCTTTTCCGATACGATATCGTGTCCTAGGGTCTTAGGACGAAAATCCTTTCAGGATGAAAGTCCTTAGGACTTTACAAACAGACTAATTTGTAAAACTTCGTCTTGTAAATCAATCAGATTATTGGACTGATCTGTGAGTTTGAAATTAATTCTGGTTAATGAATTATTATGACACCGCATATAGACTGGATTCATCGGAGACTCAATAATTAGGAATCCTGGAGGAGCTGTTGGTGCAAATGAATACAAAATATATCCTTGCTGAGCTTGATTTGATCGTTCTAAATTTATTTGATAGCTTCCTTCGATAACATCACATACTAAATTGAGCGCAATCACCGATGAAATATTCACATTGAACGGAGCGATATGTCTGCCGCCACCATCTGGGTCATTATTATGTGTCAGGATAGTTGTTTGTGGTTTTGTTGTTTTTTTCCACGCATCATGAATTATTTTAAAACCAACATCGATGGCATCACTGAGAAGTTTTTCTAGTTCTGGTACGTTATATCCTGGTAGATTGAATTTATCGATATCTTCTTTGCGTATATTATACTTCGTTGCAAATTCTATTTTCGTATTAAGATTACTAAAACATATTACCTGTTGAATGATTTTCACATTGAAATTATCCATGTCACTGATGATTCTGTTACATGTTTCTATGACGCTGATAAATTCATCTCGGGTGAGAGAGCCGGATTTAAGGGATATTAACAACAACGAAATATCGTTATTCATTGCTGTGAAGTTTTCAGTGATTTTATCCTGTCGAGTTATGTAGTATTTTTCTCCACCTCCATCCATCTTTTCAGTGAAAAAATTCCATTTATCATAATCGCTATAGCTTTTTACTGGATTATCAGATTTTATCCTGTCTGTGATATAATCGGTTTTTTGTGGTTCTGGTAAATCAACGGTTTTTCCCCCTGGTGGCAATTCAGGCCATCCCAGTACGGTCCTTATTGAGCTTTGAAAGATATCTACGACGTAACCATCTGTGCTTATTTCAATGGCAGATGATAGTGTCGGCTCATGAACTGTTATAGCTATTTTTGATTCTTTTCCAGTAATCGATTTTATTCTACGCTGGAATTCAGCATTGATTTGTTCAATTTGGTATGATACGGTTGGTATGGAAACAACGTTCCAGTCTGGGGTACCGTCGTCTTTATTCTTATTTGCAAACACCAGTGAATTATTGGGTTGTTGACCACCAAATGAGTTTGATCTGATATTAGGCCAACTGTGGTATACTCGCAATTTTGCTAGCGCGATTTCCTTCACTGGGACTGGGGTAGGGAAATTCACACTGAATTCTGGATTCGTTGATGTTATTGAGATCATGCTGGTTTGTACTGGGTTTGTGTTCTCCACTATTTGTTGAAGTAATTCCATCTGTGTTGTCATTGTTATTATACTGTTGTTGTCGCTCTAATTTTGACATCGCAGAATCGTAAATACCTACCATCGCTGAAAACTCGCTCTCTGATATAATTGTATCATCGAGAGATGACGATATCAATGAGGATAATTGCGATTATGCAGTGGATACAACATGAAATTTAATTATGTAGTCTTGTAGTTTCCGTTGGCTGCATGATGATATTTTTTTTTTGTTATTATTGAAATTATTCCCGCGATTGTAGTTGCCGCAGAAATGCAAATTGGAACAGCCATCGGGGCCATTATTGTTACTGAAGACAGTATAATACCGGCTCCGGTGATTACACCACTCACAGCGTACACAGTAACATCAATTGCGGTAATTCTTCGTTGGTATTTTTTTATTTTTATTTGATACTCCTCGGCAAGGGTTTTGAGTCTATTTTGAAATTCTCTGACCTGATCATAGCGATATTGCGATGATAAAATCATTTTATTTTTAAATCAGTTCACGATTTCAATTGAAACCGTTAGTGAAATTGCTTTGCAATTTTCAACTTAAATCCGCTACGAACTCCAAATACCATGTTGTTGAAACCCTAGCCAGGTTTTTATCAGTAGATGTTATCGTGAACTTTTCAGTTGTATCCTTGTCGATGATCGTTGAAATCGTATTATTGACCCCGGATGAACTCGACGATGAAATATTAAATTGAGTCGTTGTCACTAGTGTCAATCGATAAATACCCTTAACGGTTGCAGTGATATCTAATTTGTTGTTTGTGGGTGTCCACGCAAATGATCCGTGTTGGATTGTGTATACTACGTTGTTGGTTTTCTCATGCGGTATTTTTGTTTTTTCAATAATTGTTATCATCCTCGAAAAATCATTTTTGATGGCCTCGATGAAGTTTTTCGTCTCATCGATGGATTTTTTGATATCCAGAAGTTTTAGTTCAATTTTATCCAACGGGGTTCCAATGATATTTCTACGGAATGAGGTAAACTGTTTTCCGTGTTCTTCACTTTTAGATTGAAGTGTTGTTAGTTCCAACACAGAATTTTTCAACTCATCGTTGAGAGTTTTAAATCGATCTGTAATCGTCGAAAAAAGTACACCCGGTTTGACTTTACCCTGATCGGAAAATAACGCTATAGTATCCTCGATTGCGTTTCGTTGTTTAACTAAAATATCATCCAACGACACATTACTAGTTTTCAATTTACCCTGTTTGTCTTGAAATACAACTATTTCATTAGGATCAACACTTGCAAGATTCAACGTTTCAGCTATTTCATCCTCGATTATTTTTTTTATATCACCGTTTGCAGACATTTTTGCAGTGCCATCGGGTTTGGGTTTCAAAGATCTCCCCCAAATATCAATCATGATATTTTATACACCTCTCTCTAAAATCGTTTTTGACGACTCCGTCGTTACCAGCGATTACTAGTGTATTCATTTACGACAATGTGTGGTGGTTTTCTAGATGCTGAAATAGCGTCAAGGACATTTAATACGTCACTGCTGCATATTGATGGATCATTCATTTGTTGTGTTGGTAGCGTAGAAAACCAAGTCTTCATTGGAAATTTTTTTATGTAACGCATAAACTCTTTTGGCGGGGCTAATCCATATGAATCAAAATAGACGATTGCCCGTGGATCAATAGCGTATGCAACCCAGTGAGTCCCGGGTCCTGTGCTGTTATCGAGATTAATGATACCTGTTTCAGTGTTGTTTGGTTGATGTGGTAATTGATCTTTCATAAAAACGCCTCTGAAGTTTTTAATCGCTAGTTTTTAGCAGCATCAATTAAATCAAAATTGGACATAGGAACCATCGAAGAATTCTGAGTTAATAAACCGTTCCTGGGATTCTCAGGCCTTTTCCGCTGTACCATGAGTACGGGGTTCCTGGTAACCTTAGACCCTTTCCCTTTTTTTATACTTAGATCCGCGAACGGATCCACCGGTTCTCTCTCTTTGTGCCCGTTTAAGAATTTCTAACGCTTCCGCGCTAGATGCCGCTTTAGCTAACTCTGGGGCAGCGATTCTTAACGCTGTCTTATAGTCACCGATTCCTAACTCTGCCGCTTTAGCTATCAATGGGGTACTCTTAACGCTACATCTGACCCCCTTTGAACGGATCCACCGGTTGCTTTATTAAACAACTTCCCTGCCGCGGCACCAACGGTTCCTAACGCTGCCGCTTTAGCCACAGCTGGGTCAGCTGCAGCAATCAGTGCTGGTAACGCAGCAAATAACGGGAATATACCGCCTGTTTTAATCATATTTTTGATAGCAGCCGAAGAAAGAGTAATCTGAACACCTTTTTTTTGCTACAAGTGCATCATTGAAGTGTTTTATTTGACGAGTTGTCAGTGACAATTTATTTGCACCACCATTCATTTGATTGGGTTTCAGCGTGATAGTGGTTCCACATTTTTTAGCTGATTCCGATTGCAATTTCTTGATTTGACCAGGAGTTAACGCAACACTAATATTACTATATGACATTATACATATAGATTGATTCTAAATCGTTTATAGATTTTCCACTGGTGCATCAATGATTCTCATTCTTCCACCAACACCTTAAAGTAGCATTGATTTATCACTGAGAATGACAGCAACTGCTCTATAATTAGCAATACCGCCAGGACGGGTTACACGGGCTCTAAAGTGTATATCGACGACAGATTGTCTTGTTAAATCAAGATGTTCCAGTGAAAAGTAATAAATCGGATAGAGGCTTTTAAAATCCAATTGTGATATTTGCAAACCGGTATCCACATTTTGATCACGTGCCATAAATGACAACAGGTTATGATAGACACGTGCAATATGGTTCTGACCGTAATCAAGTTGTATATCCTCGGATGGTTCCTGCTGTCCGTTTATTCTCAGCGAGACTTCATTAACACCTAACTGATCAAATATCATATGACTTCGTTCTTTATAACCAACTCGTGCATTATTCTGTAATGCAATAAATATATGACGTGGTGCTGAAACCCCTTGTTTTGATGCCAGATGCCATGTGAATGTACCATCAACATTATCCTGTTTGATATCCGTAGTCACTGATAACCAACTCAACAATGATTTTCCCCCCTGGTCCATAAATGATAGTAGTCGCTGTTCTTCTGTGATTGATGGAGTTAACACTGGCATCCATAATGATAGTTTTGTTAAAATAACTTTACCATCAGCAACACCAGCATCACGCCAGATTGCATCATTATCAGTACCCTTTCGTACAAGCGCTACTGTGTGTTTAGCTCCATAAATAACTTTTCGGACGTTTCTACAGAATCCAAAAATATGATGCAGTGGAATCGCACATGAAAACTGTCGACGCTGTCCATGCAACGTTGCTACACGTGTTGGAAATCCTAGGTTGTAGTTAGTAATATTATTTATGAGATCAAAATCACCAGCTGATCTTACATATCCGGCTGGTGCTGGATTAACTGAAGAAGCATGTGTTGCCTTGACTCTAGAATACTGGACGTGTTCAGGGTGATCAGTAATATCCTTAGAAAACATCATAGATGGACCCGCTTGATCTTGTATAATCATCAGAATATCTCGCTAATCCTATGATTGTTGTGGACACATCAACATCACGGTCAATGGATTCAATTTCTTTTCCATCAATGAGATATCTTGCACTATCAAATAACGCCATGATACCGTTATTAACAAAACCGACTTTGATAGTTGGGTTATTTTCATATGGTGTATTAGCTACAACATTGGTTACAAGTTCTCCTTCGATTTCAATAAGTGCCTCACACGGCAAAAAATACTTACTGGTATCATGAACTTGAAGTTCAATTCGCGATCGGAGATCTGGTTGTACTGCGTGATAAGAATAAAATTGAAAATCGCGTACAGAATCATCTTTTACGCACTGGGGCATCCATATCAAATGCTGGATCAGGTGACCTTTTGAACATTTTATTCTATTTATCAGAGTCTAAATCGTAAAATCCGTAGGATTTTCATCGTAAACGATTTTCATCGTAAAAGATTTTTCATCGTCGTGTTTTTTTAAAGCCACTTCCCGCTATCATGTTTGCTATCATTTTATCTTGGTCACTCGGAGTCACCAGCGATGCTAATTTTTCATCTACTGCGTTATTTATAATTTTACTAACACTCGCAGGCATTTCTGCTGTAGATGGCAATGGTACCTTTTTCTTTTTTCGTCTAACTAATGATGTTATTTTATTCTTCGCAGCTGAAAACGCTTTTCCGGCAAGATCTCCAACAGTACTAATACCCTTATCACGAATAACACCAATGGCTTTCATTCCTAGTTGTTTAGCTAACGGCATCACTTTTGGAGCCATTCTTGAAAAAAAACCTAAAATGGTATCACCGAAACCATCTCCGTAATATGCGCTATAAACTGGAAACCGTGAATTAGCTACATAGACACTGGCTGGTTTATCATGATTGAAGTGTATGATCATCTTATTATAAAAACACTAGTGTTTTCAATTGCTAGCAATTTTTCAATTGTAAAACAATTTTTCAATTAATCACTAGTGATTTCAGTCACTATGATACCCATTTTCCACTAAATCGCTAATGAAATCTCGATATGTTTTGATATCCATGATACCACCTTGAAATAACCGTCTACAGATATCAGCTGCTTCATTAATTATTTCCTGTGAATTATTTCCAGCTCGGAACCCTCCGATTAGAACATCTAATCGTGATATATCATGATATCCATGATACCACCTTGAAATAACCGTCTACAGATATCAGCTGCTTCATTAATTATTTCCTGTGAATTATTTCCAGCTCGGAACCCTCCGATTAGAACATCTAATCGTGATATATCATTGATAACACTATCAGGACATACCCTACTTGGGGTTCCTAATCCCTTCCCGCTATAACCAGTTGCTTCATCCAGTATTTCTAAATCCGTGGTTTGTAAATAATCACCATCATCATCAGGTGGTAGTTTTTTAGGAGAGAAAGATATTTTCTTTGCAGGTTGCTGTCGCTTTCTTTGCAATTTTGGCGTTTTTTGTTGTTGTTTAAACTCTTCGTATTGATTATACACTGTACCCACCATCTTGATATATTCATTGTATGATGCACTTGTTGTGTCAATTTGACTTGTTTTAGTTTTGATTTTGTAAAATATATCAGCCCAATGGGTTATATTTCTAACATATTTATGATGTTCTGGTTTCAACATTTTTTTTCTGTTTTCATAAGTCGTAACAACAAGCGCAGGAATTTCTGCTGGATCAGTCTTATCAATTGCTGCTAATCCTTCCTCGGTAAATCTCTCGCTTAAATCATCTACTGTTCTTTTTGATTCCATTTTTTTAACAGCCTGTTTTGTTTGTTCAGTTTTCGCTGCTATTTTTTCAAGTTCACCAATAACAGATTTCCCCGTCTCGGGAACATCTCCCCGTATAGCACACTCTACCCCGTACGTTGCTGTGGTTACTGGTTTAAACAATTCTTCAGATTCCGCAGCAAAATCAGTTTGTAAACTCTGTCGTTGTTGCAGTTTATTCCTTACAGAGTCACGAATTGGTACAAATCTCTTAATTGCATCTAATCGTTCACGAGCCAATCGGGTCGTTAATGCTTCATTGACCATTATTTGAAATCAGAAACAATTTTTCAATTGCAAAACAATTTTTCAATCCCGACCTAACACCACCGTGCAACTCTTATTTTGACATTTTAACGGCTCTATCAATGATGGAACAAGTGTCCAAATTGTATATAAAATATTAATTATGACACTTTCCCCACTTTTTTGACATGTCGGATGATTTTTAATACCATCAAGGAAGTCTTTTTTTGATGTTTTAAGGGTGTTATCAGGTGTGAGGGAAGTGCCTATTTTCTTAATAAAATAAATAATACTGGCACTTCCCTCATTCCATTTTTGATCAATCTGACATGTCGGATGATTTTTAACACGGTCATGGAAGTGTTATTTCATCATAAAACAGCTTCTATCATCGATGAAGGAAGTCACATAATTCCTATAAAAATAGATAAATATGTGACTTCCTTCATTCTTTTTTTGATCAATCTGACATATCGTCCATCAATTTATTCACTGATTTTTGACATCCCCCTTGAGGGTCGGCTAAAAAAATGAAAATCTCTATGAGAGTCGGGCAATCAAAAAATGATAATGGGTCGGGTAATCAAAATTGTTCATTTTCTTGAATTAACGCCCGTAGGTTTCTAATTTTAGAGTTGACTTCTTTTTTCAATTCGTATTCGTTACCTAATTTTTTTCGTATCCGTTCTACGATAGTATATAACGGAACAAACACACTGATGTCACTGGAAAATGCAAGAGAGTCTCTAATAGAATTCTGAATTCTTTTGATGAGTGCATATTTCTTTGGTAGCATGTATTTGTTAGTGTTAACCCCGTATTCTATATCCTGAAAATCTGACTTGATTTGATCAGGATTTAACCCATCTGATAGTTCAATATTATGACTTTTCAATTTTAAAATTTCAACTATGATGCTACTCATATTTTCAGAATTCATTATTCTATAACAATGACATATCTCTAATTGAAAAATATGACGCATTAGACATAACTAAATTGAATTTTCTGTCCGGTCTTTTTTGAAATAGCCGATCGATAAATCCCCCCTGCAACTTTTTATACAGAAGTCGGACAGATATTGAAATATTTTGCGGCTTCATTCATTGATTGAAATATTTTCTCTTCGTTAGTTGTTGTATTCAAAGATGTCACAGGTCTCTTCCCAACCGTTTTGCAAGTGCCAGTCCTTCCTCGTTTGGAATTCTCACTCTGTGTGATAGCTTGCAGATTTGATAAAGAATTGTTCCTTGGATTAGAATCCTTGTGATCAATAACAAGACCATCCTCTATCAATCCATTGAAACATTCAAATATGAAACGATGATTGTGATATTTCTTCTTTCCAGCGCTAAACATCAAATACCCTTGATTAGTCACAAAACCGACCGTTTTCTTCAGTCTACAGTGTCTTACAACACCATCACTGGATGCTTCATAATTTGTACTCACAGGATGCTGTCTGAATTCTTGGTTCATTCGTATACTAATACTATTTGTCTAATTCAGTGTTTGGTCTAATGATTACATCACTGGAGAATGTTTCAATGTAGTCTTGGGGAGTTCTTATGATTTTATCCTTGACGTTGTCAGGGTCAAAAACTTTTTCAGGGTCATAATTTCTGATTGATTTTCCATTTTTGATTCTGTTATCATAATAACGCTTCAACTCCCTGTATCGCTTTCCACCACAAGCAATACATAAATGCGATTTCCCCCTGACCCCAACCCCACATCGAATACAGGGTAACGGACCAAGGCTTCCACGTCGAAAACTTTGCATATGATACCTACAGAACTCATTTCTGCATGATTTGTTACACGGGGTTACTGATCCAATCATGAGCCATTTGCAGTGATTCATTATACATAAATCTTTCATTTAAATACTTGTTTTTAGTATAGCATGAGGGAGTTAAAGAGATTACCGAAAATAACACCTTTGAAAAATGCTCAATTCAATACTGATAAGGAGTTTAAGAGATTATTGAAAATTAATCCTAAATTTAATCTCGATAAACCAAAAAAAACGTCCAAGAGACGGAAACATGAAGGAGTTTAAGAGATTATTGAAAATTAATCCTAGATTTAATCTCGATAAACCCAAAAAACGTTTAATAGACAGAAATATCTAGGAGTTTAAGAGATTATTGAAAATTAATCCTAAATTTAATCTCGATAAACCCAAAAAACGTTTAATAGACGGTAACAAGAGATTACCCTGGAAAAATGCTCAATTCAATCTTGATATAGTTTCTAATACACCCAAGAATAAAATTCTTGATAAAGCCATGATTAGTAAAATCAGAGACTGTTTTAATGAATTCAAGCGTGATGGAGCATCTTATTGTTGGTCAACATTTCGAATTGATGGTGTTGTTGACGCTACCATGAATGATGAAAAAGCAGCAGTGATAATTTCACGTCTTGGGGAAAAAAGGTATTTTTTTCGAATAAAATTCCTTATCCGTGATGATGGAAAATGGATCATTAGGGATAAATTTGAACCCATTCTCAGGGACAAAAAAACTGTCACCGTGAATCAAGATTCCAAACCAGGAATTTTGACCGGAATTGACAAACCATACTACGAAAGATCTTATCCTGTAACAGCAGTTGTTTACGGGATATATCCGCTCAATGAAAAACCTGATATTGCAAAACTAGCACCCATGAAATATTCGACAGGGCTCAATTGTGTAGCAGAACGAATAATGGAACACTTCACAAATGCGTCCCGGGGAAATAAACTAACTGATCTAAGACGAAAAAAAATAACCGAATGGGAATTAACGGTAAAAGAGAATGGGGCAACAATTCAGGATATAATTAAATTAGAAAAATCATTAAGATTTCCAATATCAGTAACGACAATAACCGGAGAAGTATTATACGAATCGAAATATAAAGCACAGGGAGCTCCAATTGAAATTATTGATCATAACGAACACGCGTGGTCATCTGCAGTAACAATATTCCCACGGGATAGAACCGTGAAATATATCCCCCAAACTCTGTTTGGAACAGAAGAGTTTTTTCAGAGCAGAAATTATTTGATGCTATTTACAATTTGAGTAAAAACGATCCTGTGTCAATGTAGCTATTTCATAGTACTTCAGACGAGGAATGTAGATTTGATCAGTTTGTAAGACCCAACGGAGAATTGTACCGTACTGAAGAACTGCATAATCAAATGAAAAAACTAGCTAGTGAGTTTTCACTGGAGGGGGAAGACAACGATCAATTATTAGCAAACTGTTTTACACTACCATCAATTGCAACACATTTTGCTAGAAAGAAAAACGCGTGGAAACCAACGAGAAGTGAGTTTTTATCAGATGTCAGATTGTCCTGTCTTGAATACAGCCATGGAGGGTTATGGAATACAAAATACGACCCTGAAACCGTTATTTCCGTTGATATGATTGCGTGTTATCCAGGAAGTTTTCTTGGATATGGAGAATGTGAGAAATATTTCAAACGATTTGGACACCCTACACACGAAATGACCCGTGTTGCGATTAATGGACCACTGCCTGATTTTGATTTAACCGGATTCGCTCGTGTATTATCATTTGAATTGGCTGAAGGACTTCATCCGTGTAGTTATCTTTTTATTGGTAAACACATGTCTGAAAAACACTGGATGCCAATAGTGTTATTACGGTATATGCTTGATTGTGGGATGTTAAAATCATTAATTGTCAGTGAAGCGATTATATCCTATCGAGCACAGAAATCAGTCTGGTTACCACAACCTGATCTAGAAAAAATAATTAGCAAACAGCGAAAACTGTTTCCTGATTTTAATGAACAACAAATCATGGATTGGTCCAAACAGTTATTTGAAATCAGAAACAATGAAGCAAAAGATCTTGGACGAAGAATAATCGGTAAATTCACTCAGGGTGGTAAATACGATAATACAAGATATTCTTCACGGTTAATTATAGACAATGCTGAATACGATTTTGTAATCGCGGATCTAACGAATAAGGGCCTATATGTCAATCGTAAAGACGCATTTCTGTCCGATGGAACCAAATTGGGTACAATTGTTACTTACAATGATGGATACAATCCGCAGTACACACATCTGAGAGCTTCTATGCTCGGTTATGCTTCTATCAATTTATTTTCAATGATAAATAGATTTTCTAACACCGCAGTTAGAGTTGCCACTGACTCATTTTACATAAATAGCAAAATGGCTGATTTTATAAACGGTAGCAAGGCTACTGGCAACGAGAATTGGGGGTCATGGAGAATTAAGCGAGAAATGCTTCATGATTATATTCAATCAGCAGATGTTACAATTGAAAATAATTATCGAAATCTCAAAGAGATTCAATCAGAATTTTCTAATGCACCACCGTGTTCTGATCCAATCTGTAGATATAAAACAGTTTATTTAAACGGCTGTGGTGGGTCAGGAAAAACAACCCGGGCAATTGAGTTATTTCGTGGGAAATCAAATATGATTGTACTAACACCAACACACAGACTTGCCAGAGAAATGATACAGAGAGGGGTAAATGCTTGTACTTATCACAGTTTTTTTCGATGGAAAGGAGATAAATGGACTCCTGAGCGTATGGGAGAGAAATTTATTCCTGAAATTATCATTTGGAATGAAATAGACACAGTGTCAGAAGATGTATTAAAAATATTTATTGAGTGGTCGTTATTGAAAAATACAAAAATCGTCATGTGCGGTGATCACGGCCAACCACCACCATTTGTCGGTGCATCCCCACATGAATGGCTAAAGGGTTTTGTAGACTATTATGAAGAAATTGATACCGATCATAGATCACTTGATAATGAATTAAAAGAATTTAAGAAACTAATTAGATTACAACTGGATAGAATCCAGTGTGAGATAGCGCGTGAAATAATTTCGGAAACTCCAATGAATGATTTCTGGGAAACATGGAGACCAAATTATTTTATAATTGCAAGTAGAAAAATAGTCAGAGACATACTTCAGATGAAGTTATTTGAATTGCATAAACAAAAAATTTGCAACACTTCCAGTGCCTCTTTGTTATAGGCCATCGGATACACGAAAACAGAACATCGAAGTTGATATTCCAGGGCAAAGTGAGAAACAAATTCTGGTATTAAATGATATCGTGCTGGTTGATATCAATGTCGTTGAAGATGCATTGCGTGCTAATAAATCCCCGTGGACGCTAGGATACGCAGCAACAATACATTCTTCACAGGGGCTGACAATATCGGATACAATTGTTTTGATGGTAGATAATCGCATCGAATGGTCAAATTTAGTCTATCTTGCAGTATCCAGAGTACGAAAAATAAATCAACTTCGAAGAATTGTTTTAGATGATGACACCACAATGGATGATATTGATGTTAAAATTATTGATAAAAAACTTTCCGGTTACAAACAACAAGACAAAAAAAAACAACGAGAATTTGATATTGATGCAGAATTAATAATCACTTTGAAGAAACAACAGAATAATCACTGCGCAAGTTGCAATTGTATAATGCGTTGGCAGTATTCGGATAAAGATCCTCGCCAATTTACCGTTGACAGAAAAAATAACAATCTCGGTCATGTCAGAAACAATGTGATGTTGACTTGTCTTGAGTGCAATAGACGCAACGGCGCTAGTTAAGACCCCGTGGTGGTAATTGTGTATCCTCGGGTATCACTTGTAATTGTTGTCTAGTAAATCCTCGTTGAGGGGCAGTTGAATCCAGTTTATAGATTGGAGGTCTACCCGTAGATCGTGTTACACTAGATATCTTGTGTGCAGTAACACTCCAAATAGGATCAGTAGCCCTTTTTCTGCCACCCTCAAGCTCTCCTGGTTCGTATAAATACCTCACAGTGATATTACTACCAAGAATTGGTTCTTTGAAATCTTTTTGTGGTTTTTCAGATATTGACTTCTTTTTAATCGCATTGATAGGTTTCAAATTAATTGTTCTAGTAATCTCATTATTCAGTGCGGTAATCACAGCTGGTAATCTTTTGACCCATTCACGGGATCTTTTTTCTTGGATAAATTCTTTTGCGTATTGATATCCAAATAACCGCTCAGCAATCGTCCTATTAAACCGTTCAACAATTGCCTGATCACGATGTAGCGCAGTATGTCCTCGTCGTATTGTGACATTGTGATATTTCATTGTAGATAAGACTGCACCCTGAAATTCTTTGACGGGATCAATTTGTAATAGATTTGGCCAGTGCAGAGGACCCCTTCGATAAATCTTTTCAAATGCAGAAGCCACTTCAGTGGCTGATTTTGTTTTTAACGGTTCTGCTTCTTTGTATCGACTTGCAACATCAATTATGGTTAAAGCGTATTTGTAACCGTTATCATGTGGCAGAAATAATATATCAGCCTGATGAACTTCATTAGGAAAGGTCACATCAAAATGCGAGAAATTAATTTGTTTAGGCGGTGGTAGATAAATCTGCCATAGTGCCTGTTTAGATAACCAATGAGCCGCAGTGGTTTTTTTCACTTTTGCAGCGCTAGCGAGTTTATGGACTGCTGATTTACCCCTCCAGTATCCTCTTGGGGAATAATAAATAGATTCCATGTTGTTATTAGTTACCAGCACCTAACATCAATTTACTTTTCATAGCCGATTTTATCAAAAATGAAGCCAATTTTTCTTTGAAAGATTTATCAGGAATAGCATTTAACGCATGAATTAATTTCACATCTGCTAGATGCCTGTGCTGCAGATTACTGCTTTTATAAGAGACATCATGAAGGTGACAGGCCTTATCAATGGCATTTATTGGTTCTTCACCGGGTCGGGGCTGATTTTGATTATTGAGTCTGATATCAAGTCTTGTTCCCGGTCCACAGTAGCTATATCCTGGAAGGTGCTTTTCTCCGGGGTATTTTGCCCATGGCGTTCCAGGGAGTTTTGCCAATTTGGCAGCGATATCACCCCCTCGTTTTTTTTAAATCCCTTTGATTTATCAAAGGAAACAAATCTAAATTTCTTTGTACTACATTGTACGCATTTACCAGAAAGCGCTGATCGGTTATTTTTAGTTGTAATCGTCGTCAAGTCATCTGTGCCAGTACGCGCCCTACATTTCACACAATATAGATCCATATTTTATATATAACAGCATGAATGTAATTGATTATTCAGCTACCCGACGACGGGAACCTATTAAACACCATGAAATGTTACCGAATTCAATTAGAATGATTATAATCGGACCATCTGGAAGTGGAAAGACACAATTGCTACTTAATTTGATAATAAGATGGATGAAATGGGACAAATTGTATTTAACAGCCCCGAGTGTAGACGATCAGCGATGCTATGAAGTGCTCAAGGATTTTAACGAGAAAGCAAAAGAATTTGAAATCGATGATGATTTTATTGAATTTATTACTGATATTGATGAAGCCCCTTCCGTGGAAGACATCGATGGAAGTATTAACAATTTAGTCGTATACGATGATATCATGTTAGATAATCAAAAGAATCCTGCTAGGATTTTTTCCCGAGGCAGACATTAAAACACGGACGTGATATATGTCACTCAACGGTACACACAAATACCAAAAGTGATTCGCGATAATTGCAATCTGCTGTGTGTATTTAACGGAGTTGATACTCATACACTACGAAATATTTGGCAAACTTGGTGCTGCGGTGATATGAATCATAATCAATTTAGAAATTTCTTTAGTCACGCTCAGTCAAAACCACACGGATTTGTGACGATAAATTTAGCAGACCCTAGGACACGATATCGTATCGGACTTGATAAAATATTCTGCTAAAACTGCTGCTATACTCAATTGCCAACGCATGGTCTTAACTAACTCCGTTGCGTCTATTGCACTCAAGACAAGTCAACATCACATTGTTTCTGACATGACCGAGATTGTTATTTTTTCTGTCTACGGTAAATTGGCGAGGATCTTTATCCGAATACTGCCAACGCATTATACAATTGCAACATGCGCAGTGATTATTCTGTTGTTTCTTCAAAGTGATTATTAATTCAGCATCAATGTCAAATCCTCGTTGTTTTTTTTTTTTTTTTGTCTTATTGTTTGTAACCGGAGAGTTTTTTATCAATAATTTTAACATCAATATCATCCATTGTTGTGTCATTATCATCGAAAACAATTCTTCGAAGTTGATTTATTGGCCGTACTCTAGACACTGCAAGATAGACTAAATTTGACCACTCAATACGATTATCGACTATCCAAACAATTGTATCCGCGATGATTAATCCCTGTGAGGAATGTATTGTTGTTACATAACCCAGTGTCCATGGCGATTTATTAGCACGCAATGCGTCTTCGACAACACTGATATCAACCAGCACAATATCATTTAATACGAGAATTTGCTTTTCTTTTTGTCCTGGAATATCAACTTAGATATTTTGTTTTCGTGTATCACAGGGTCTATAACACAGCGGCACTGGGCGCGTTGGAAATTTTTCTTTGTGTAATTCAAACAACTTTCTCTGAAGTGTGTCTCTGACTATCTTTCTACTTGCCACTACAAAATCATTTGGTTTCCATGCTTCCCAACATTCCTCCATGGGAGTTTCAGGAATTATTTCTCTGATTATTTCACATTGGATTTTATCCGGTTGTAATCTAATTAATTTCTTGACCTCACGCAATTGTTCAAGTGCTCTATAATCAGTATCAATTTCTTCATAATAGTCAACAAACCCTTTCAACCAATCATGCGGGGATAAACCGACAAATGGTGGTGGTTGGCCATGATCGCCACACATTATTACTTTTGTATTCGCGCGCAGTAACCAATCAAGAAACATTTTTAATACATCTACCGAAACCGTACATATCTCATCCCAAATAATAACCCTAGGGATAAATTTCTCACCCATTCTTTCAGGGGTCCATTCATCACCCTTGTATCGAAAAAAGCTGTGATAAGTGCAAGCGTCGACGTTTCGTTGTTTTATTTCTCGCGCTAATCTATGTGTTGGTGTCAGCACAATCATATTTGTGAAATCCGTAGGATTTTTCCCTCGATATAATTCAATTGTCCGAGTCGTCTTTCCTCACCCGCCACAGCCGTTTAAATAAACTGTTTTATATCTACAAATTGGATCTGATATCGGTGGTGCATTAGACCGTTCTGATAAATTATCTCCTTGTAAGTAACTGTTTTTGATCTCAACATCTGCTGATTCAGAATAATCACGCAGTGTTTCCTTTTTAATTCTCCATGTACCCCACTGTTCGTTGCTACCGCTAGTAAATTTAGTCACCTCGTTGATGTACTTTTTGTCAATATAAAATGAATCAACTGCAACTCTAACTGCAGTGTCAGGAAATCTATTTATCATTGAAAATAAATTGATACAAGCATAACCCAGCATAGACGACATCAAATGTGTATACGGAGAACTGTAACCGTCGCTGTAAGTAACAATTGTTCCCAATTTTGTTCCATTGGACAACACAGCGTCCTTGCGATCCACATATATGTTTTTAGATACTGCATCTGCAATTACAAAGTCATATTCGGTTTTATCTATAATCAACCGTGAAAAATATCTTTTATAGTCACATTTGCCACCCTGAGTGAATTTTCCAATTATTCTTCTGCCGAGATCTTTTGCTTCACTGTTTCGTTGATTAAATACCCGTTTGGACCGTTCAATGATATATTTTTCATCTGCCTAAATATGTTTTCTGGATTTGTCAATTATACTATCAAGACTTTCTGGTTCTGGTAACCAGACATTAGTTTGTTTCCGATATGATATAATTGCTTCACTGACTGTCAACGAAATTAACATTTTTGTATCAATCATGAACCGTAATAACGCTATTGGCAGCCAATTCTTTTCAGACATGTGTCTACCAATCCAAATATAACAAGAGCGATGAAGTCCTGCTGTGAATTCAAATGATACTACACGAGCAAAACCGGTTAAATCAAAATCAGGCAGTGGTCCATTAATCGCAACACGAGTCATGTCATGGGTGGGGTGTCCAAATCGTTTAAAATACTCAGTACACTCTCCATAACCAAGAAAACTCGCTGGATAACAAGCAACCATATCCACTGAAATGATACTTTCACGGTCGTATTTGTTATTGTATAAACCGCCATGATTAAATTCGAGGCAACTAGCCTCAATATCTGGCAAGAATTCAGAAATGAGCTGCAACCGATGGAATTGTAAAACAGTTTGTCAATAATTGTTCATCGGTGGCTTCCCCTATTGTTAAAAACCCACTAGCTGTTTCTTTTATCTTGTTGTGAAACGCTTCAGTGCGGTATAATTCACCATTTGGTCTTACAAACTGATCAAAAATATCCGTTTGATTTTCAGCGCTGCGAAGTAACCACACTGACACAGGGTCGTTTTTACTCAAATGCGCAATAGTATTGAATAGTTTCTCTTCAACGAGAAAACCATCCCTGGAAAATTCTTCTCCCAAGAATTCCTCGGGTATATACTTTATTATTCTGTTCCGTGGAAATATTGTGACCGCGGACGTCCATGCGTGTTCGTTATGATCAATAATTTTAATTGGGGCTCCATTTTTATTATATTTTGATTCATATAATACTTTTCCGGTTATCGTTGTAACGGTTATTGGAAATCTCAGTGATGTTTCTAATTTCGCTATATCGCTAATAGTTGCCCCGTTCTTCCTAACTGTTAATTCCCAGTCATTTATTTTTTTGCGTCTTAGATCGGTCAATTTATTTCCACGCAACGCATTTGTGAAGTGTTCTATTATTCGTTCTGCTACACAATTGAGTGGCAAAGCCACTGACGATGAGTATGTCATTGGTTTTAGTTTTCCTATATCAGGTTTTTCATTTAACGGATATATCCCATAAACAACTGCTGTTTCAGGGTATGCTCGTTCATAGTATGGTTTGTCAATTCCAGTTAACAGACCCGGCTTAGAATCACGGCTAACAACAACTGTTTTCTTGTCTTTGAGAATTGGTTCAAGTATTTCTCGTACACGGATAATGAATTTCACTCTAAAAAAATACTTTTTGTTGTCAAGTTGTGATATTATCGTAGCTGCGTTTTCATCGTTCATGGCGGCATCAACAACACCATCAATTCGAAATGTTGACCAGCTATGAGATGCTCCATCACGCTTAAATTCAACAACACAGTCACGAATTTTTTTTATCAAGCTGTTATCATTTATTGCCCGTTTTGGCACATCTTTGAGGGTTCTATCGAGATTGAATTTAATATTTTTGTAGGGCTTAATTGCTGATAATCTCTCGAATTCCTCAGTCATATAATTAAAACAAGTATTTAAATAAGAAATTTATATATAATGAATCACTGCAAATGGCTTATGATAGGATCAACAACCCCGTGTAACAAATCATGCAGAAGCGAATTATGTGGGTATCATTTACAGAGCGTTCGCAACGGTTCCCTTGGCCCCCTTCCGTGCCTCCGATGTGGGGTGGGGGTAAGGGGAAAATCACAATTATGTCACAGTTGTGGCGGCAAACGATACAGGGAACTAAAACGCTATTATGACAAACGAATAAAAAATACCGTCATTGACCCCAACGATGACAAAATCATAAGACCCCTTAAGATTATATACAGAGACTTATAATTAAATTAGAAAAATAGTATTATGTACGAGCAGCATAGGGAATTTATCGTGGATTAAGTGAGATAATTCGTTTAGGTATATCGGCGAGTACGAAGTTATGTTATCACGTGATTGTACTAGTTTTTTTCTCACGATTTGTAAACAAATCAAAATAAACTCACTGATGGCCACCACTAGTCTATAAACTCACTGATAATACTCTATTGTTTCATTTTTCAAAAATAAATGCAGAATTCATTCTGTATATAAAATAATACATTTTTCAAAATATACTATAATATTTCAGAATTCATTCTGTATATAAATATATTTTTCAAAAATAAATGCAGAATTCATTCTGTATATAAATATATTTTTTTAAAATAAATGCAGAATTCATTCTGTATATAAATATATTTTTTTAAAAATGAATGCAGAATTCATTCTGTATATAAATATATTTTTCAAAAAATAAATGAGTGGTTAATATTTTCAGAATTCATTCTGTATATAAATATACTTTTCAAAAATAAATGAGTGGTTAATATTTTTAGAATTCATTCTGTATATAAAAATAATATATTTTTCAAAATATACTATAATATTTACAGAATTTATTCTGTATACAAATATATTTTTCAAAAATAAATGCAGAATTCATTCTGTATATAAATATATTTTCTTAAAATAAATGCAGTCTTTAACATTGAGTGAACTACACCAGACAATGTATATGGCTGACCTAGATTTGGAACGCGTGATCGTATTTCATTGACACGTGGCACACGCGTGACTGTGAGCCAGAAACCCGTCTTGTGATTTATTAAAACTCTCTCATTGGTATTTTGTTCAACCGGTACTTCTGATAGATCGAAGATTTTCAAAGATCGAAGATTAAAAATCGAAGATTTTCAATGAACCACAGCCTATATCAGGGCCAGGGTACTGACAATCAAATGACTGACAATCGCTCATCATGGTTGTTATTTATTTTTGAAAAATATATTTATATTTATATATTTTATATATAGAATGAATTCTGCATTTATTTTTAGAAGAATATTAACCGCTCATTTATTTTTCAAATATATTTATATACAGAATGAATTCTGCATTGATTTTAAAAAAATATATTTATATACAGAATGAATTCTGCAATTATTTTTGAAAAATATATTTATATACAGAATGAATTTTGAAAATATTTTTGAAAAATATAATTATATACAGAATGAATTTGATAATATTATAGTATATTTTGAAAAATATATATTTTTTTTATATACAGAATGAATTCTGAAAAATATTAACAGTTCATTTATTTTTGAAAAGTATATTTATATACAGAATATTAACCGCTCATTTATTTTTCAAATATATTTATTTTTATAATTGTAATTACAATTAAAGGTATAATAATTATATACAAAATGAATTCTGAAAATATTAACCATATTATAAATGAAATAAATAAATTAAATAATCAAATAATTCAATTATCGGAGGGTTTGGATTCTGATCAAATTTTGTCAGACTTTGAAGACATAAATTTTGCACAAATAAATAATAAATATACACTTTCGAAAAAATATTCTCTGACAAAGCGGATACAGAACTCTATTCGTGAGAGTTTAGTTTATCATGAAGATGTTAGTATGTTTGTATCATTATGTACGGTCGTAGAAGCTGTTAGAAAACAGTTAGGGGTCGAATATGAACAAAAAAAACTAATTAATTCCAAGGCGAAACAGATAAAAAAATCTAAATGAGCAAGCTGAGAATTCCTAACGCAGTCTAGGTAAGTTTCTATACCATGAATATTTATTTATTTTTTCACAGATTGTGGGATAGTTTTTTTTTACCAAAATGGTAATTCAAGAATTCATTCAATTCATTTGCAATTTAACAATAGTGATACTCTTTCAATATGATAAGACAATCCTTAACTACTCGAAACGCGAAAGAGAGATTAGCCGCGCTTAAAAAACTCATCCTAGTTCGTGATCGTGTCCGTGAAAAATTACAACGACAGCTCCTTCAGACTGATTTTACAGAAAGCTCTGAATAACTTTTCCCCTATAACTACAACAACGAAACAGATAGTGTCAAAATCTCTGAAGAAGGAAAAAAGCAAAAGAGACTTTTCTCCCTGTGTTAGAAAAAATAGCAAAAAGAACTAAACAGACAAAAAAATCATTAGAAACACTTCCTCAGGATATATCAACCGCTTCAGAACGAAAATTTGAAGAACAACGACTAGTTAGTGGACCACCTAAATCAATTATATTTACCGATAGCGCTAAAAAACGAATTCTCAACGAGGATATAGACAATTTAGGTGAATTTGCTGCTAACAGCTATGATTCACAAGAGAAGTTTTTCACGGACAATTATACGAATTATAGAATGTCACATAATGAATGGGCTGATATAGTGTATGAAATAAATACTGGGAGTTTAGATAGAAGGATGAAGGAATACAGAGACTTCAAGAGAAAATTTAAACTCCAAATAAGACAGCAAAAACAAGACCCATACGATGAGAAGGAATTTTCCCAGAGAGAGACTCTGGGGAGTGGAATTTCAGGGGAAAATCGTCTAGTTGGAAACGCTAGCGTTTCATGTCCTGGTAATATTCTCAGCGATATAACACGATTAGAAGTTCTTATCGTAGGAAAACGAGCTGGAAAAAACTCTCCAGATATAATTAATGAAGCAGCTGATATCTGCAGGCGGTTATTTCAAGGTGGTATCATGGATATTGCAACATATCGAGATTTCATTAACGAGTTAGCGGAAAATCCTACTGATTATTACAGCGACTAAGTCGAAAATTCTTTGGATTGGAAATTGCTAGCAATGAAAATCCGTAGATAAATATCATTTGAATTACTAGTAATTAGAAAACACTAGTGTTTTTACAATAAGATGATCATACACTACAACCATGACAAACTAACCAGCGTCTATGTGGTAAACTCACGATTGCCTGTTTATAGCGCGTACTACGGAGATGGTTTCGGTGATACAATTGCAGGGTTATTTACAAGAATGGCCCCAAAAGTGATGCCGTTAGCTAAACAATTAGGAATGAAAGCAATTGATGTTATTCGTGATAAAGGTATTAGTGCTGTTGGAGATCCTGCCGGAAAAGCGTTTTCTGCAGCAAAGGATAAAATAACATCATTGGTGCGACGACGAAAAAAGCAACCAGTTGTACTGCCATCTACAACAGTGATGCCTGCAAGTGTCAGCAAAGCATTAAATAGCGCAGTGGAAGAAAAATTAGCATCATTAGTGGCTACACCGGTGACTCCATCACTTGATGTACAAAATAGCGCTATCATGAACGCGATAACAGGAAGTGGTTTGAAACCAAAAAGAAATTCGAAAAATTTTCAACGACGATGATGATTACAAAGAGTTTCACAATTGAAAACACTAGTGTTTTATGATAATAATGTTAAAAAAAACAGCTGATCCGGCGTTTGATTTAGATGCCCCAGTGCGCAAAGATGATTCTTACGCGATTATCAATACTATTCCTATCATGCTATACAACCCAATCTAAGATCGCGAATTGAACTTCAAGTTCAAGATACCAGTAAATACTTTTTACCGTGTGAGGCGTTTATTGAAATTGAGGGAGAACTCGTAACAAATGTTGCAGCTGATACACCATATGCAGATGACCCAAATATCCGAGTTGGTTTCGTCAACAATGGCATCATGGCGTTATTTGAAAGTGAAAGATATCTCATTGATGGAAAGGAAATTGAATCAATAGACCGTGAGGTTGATGTTGCAACAACAATAATCGGGCTAGCAAGATATTCTGATGATTATACAAGGTCGGCTGGCCTGTCTATGATGTTTGCAAAAGATATTAATAATCACGCTGATCATATTAATCATACTAGGGTAAAAGCAACACGAGATACCGCAGTTGATCCAGCACCAGCCGGATATACTAGACCGGCTGGTACCTTTGATGTCGTAGATATTAATCGCAATTTCAATCTAGGGTTTGCAACACGAGTAGCAACGTTGCAAGGACAGCGTCGACAATTTTCATGCGCAATTCCACTGCATCATATATTTGGATTCTGCAGAAATGTCAGAAAAGTCATCTATGGAGCCAAACACACAATCGCGTTCGTGCGAAAAGGCAATGACAACGATGCACTCTGGCGTGCTAATGGTGTTGCTGATGGTAAAGTTGTTTTGAGTAAAATAGTATTGTGGATGCCAGTAATGACCCCATCAATTACCACGGAAGAGTGGCTACTTTCATTTATGGACACAGGTGGCAAATCATTGATAAGTTGGCTAACAACAACAACTGATGCCAAAGAGGATAATGTTGCTGATACATTTACATGGCACCTGGCATCAAAACAAGGCGTTTCAGCTCCACCTCATATATTTATAGCGCTGCAGAATCGGAATCGATTAGGCTCCCAAGAACACAGTCATATGATATTTGATCGGTTAGGAGTCAAGGAGGTTTCACTGAGAATAAACGGACAACAAGAACGATCTGAGGATATACAGCTTGATTACGACACTAACCATATAGCACGTGTGTATCATAGAATGCTGTCATATATGGGCCGTGATCAAAATGTTGATACTGGTTTACAAATATCGCAACTTGATTTTAAAAGCCTCTATCCGATTTATTACTTTTCGCTGGAACATCTTGATTTAATGAGACAATCCGTTGTTGACATACATTTTAGGGCTCGTATAGCTCCTGGTGGTGTTGATTATAGAGCGATTGCTGTCATTCTCAGTGATAAATCGATGTTGTTAGAAGGAGTTGGCGGACGAATGAGACTTATTGATGCACCAGTGGAAAATATGTAGTGTTTTCCAAAAACATGTAATTGAAATCCTTCGGATTTTTCCATTAGAATCAATCTGTTATTGTATAATGTCATACAGTGTTATTAATGTTGCGTTAACTCCTGGTCAAGTCAAAAAATTGCAATCGGAATCAGCTAAAAAATGTGGAACCACTATCACGCTGAAACCCAATCAAATGACTGGCGGGGCGAATAAATTGTCGCTGACAACTCGTCAAGTGAAACACTTCAATGATGCTTTCAAGGATAAAAAAGGCGTTCAGATCACTCTCTCTGCGGCTGCTATCAAAATATGATTAAAACCGGCGGTATATTTCCATTGTTAGCTGCAATACCAGCATTGATTGCAGCGGCTGCCCCAGCGGTGGCTAAATCAGCGGCGTTAGGAGCCGTTGGTACTGCAGCAGGAATGGCACTAAAGAAGGCAACCGGACAGGGATATAAAAAAGTGAAAGGGTCTAAGACTACCAGGAACCCCGTATTCATGGTACAGCGGAAAGGGTCTAAGACTAGGACTGGTTTACTAACTCAGAAATCTTCGATTTCCAAACCTTCGATTATGGAATCTTTGACTCCGTTGTCCAATTTTGATTTACTCGATGCTGCTAAAAAAAACTCGCGATTAAAAACTTCAGAGGTGTTTTTATGAAAGATCAGTTACCGGCACAACCAAACAGCGTTGAAACCGGTATTATTAATCTCGATAACAGCACCGGGTCCGGAACTCACTGGGTTGCATATGCGATTGATCAACGTAGGATTGTTTATTTCGATTCATATGGATTAGCACCGCCGAAGGAATTTATGCGTTATATCCTTGATTTATCAAGGCGCTTAAAAACTCCTCACTGGTATTCTACGCTACCAATACAACAAATGAATGATCCACCAATATGCGGCAGCGAAGTATTAAATGTCCTTGACGCTATTTCAAAATCTAGAAAACCACCTCATTTTGTCGTAAATGAATACACTAGTAATAGCTGGAAATCAAAGATTTTAGAGAGAGATGTATAAAATAACATGATTGATATTTGGGAGAGATCTTTATCAGCGCTGAAGAAACCCGGTGCCGATGGCACTGCAGGAATATCTGCAACCGGTGATATAAAAAAATAATCGAAGATGAAATAGCTGAGACGTTGAACTTAGCAAGTGTTGATCCTAATTAAATAGTTGTATTTCAAGATCGTCAGGGTAAATTGAAAACTAGTAATGTGTCGTTGGATGATATTTTGGTTAAACAACGAAACGCAATCGAGGTTACTATCGCGTTATTTTCCGATCAGGGTAAACTCAAACCGGGTATACTTATTTCGACGATTACAGATAGATTAAAAACTCTCAACGATGAGTTAAAAAATTCTGTGTTGGAACTAGCAACACTTCAATCTAAAACTGAAGAACACGGAAAACAGTTTTCAAATTTTCGTAGAAACATCGTGGATAAATTTATTGGAACCCCGTTGGATAAAATTGAAATAAAACTTCCTGATATTAAAATATCCATCGATGAGACGAAAAACTTCATCGAAGCAATCAAAAATGATTTTTCGAGGATGATAACAATCATTGAAAAAACAAAAATTCCTCATGAGAAAACCAACAACGTAGTATACACGATCCAACACGGATCATTTGCGTGGACACCTACAAACAACAAATTAGATATCACTGCAACCGTTAAAGGTATTTATCGATTAACACTAGTGACAACGACTCAATTTAATATTTCATCGTCGAGTTCATCCGGGGTCAACAATACAATTTCAACGATCATCGACAAGGATACAACTGAAAAGTTCACGATAACATCTACTGATAAAAATTTGGTTAGGGTTTCAACAACGTGGTATTTGGAATTCGTAGCGGATTTAAGTAAATAATGGTTTCAATTGAAATCGTAAACTGATTTAAAAATAAAATGATTTCATCATCGCAATATCGCTATGATCAGGTCAGAGAATTTCAAAATAGACTCAAAACCCTCACTGAGGAGTATCAAATAAAAATTAAAAAATACCAACGAAGAATCACAGCAGTTGATGTTATCGTGTACGCTGTGAGTGGTGTAATCACCGGAGCTGGTATTATACTCTCCTCGGTAACAATGATTGCCCCGATAGCTGTTCCAATTTGCATTTCTGCGGCAACAACAATGGCGGGAATAATTTCGATAGTAACAAAAAAAATATCATCATGCAGCCAGAGTAAACTGCACGACTACGTGATTAAATTTCATGTTGTATCCACTGCATACTCGCAATTATCCTCGTTGATATCGTCATCGCTCGATGATACAATTATATCAGATAGTGAGTTCTCAGCGATGGTCAGTATTTATGATTCTGCGATGTCAAAATTAGAGCGACAACAGCAGTATACCAACAATGACAACACCGCAGGAATTACTTCAACGAATAGTGGAAAACACAACCCCGATGAAAACCAGCATGATATCAATAACCTCAACGAATCCAGAATTCAGTGTGAATTTCCCTTCCCTGGTTCCAGTGAAGGAAATCGCGCTAGCAAAATTACGAGTATACCACAATTGGCCTAATATCAGATCAAAATCATTTGGTGGTCAACAACCCAATAATTCACTGGTGTTTGCAAATAAGAATAAAGACGACGGTACCACAGACTGGAACGTTGTTTCCATACCAACCGGATCATACCAAATTGAACAAATCAATGCTGAATTGCAACGTAGAATAAAATCGATTACTGGAGCAGAATAAAAAAATCTCTATAACAGTTCATGAGCCGACACTATCATCTGCCATTGAAATAAACTCACCAAACTATGTCGTAGATATCTATCAGAGTTCTATTAGAACCGTACTAGGATGGCCTGAATTACCCACCCGGGGGGAAAACCGTTAATTTACCACCTGAACCACAAAAAACTGATTATATCACCGACAGGATAAAATCTGACAATCCAGTAAAAAGCTATAGCGATTACAATAAATTGAATTTTTTTATGAATTGATAGATCCTCCCACTAAGAGAAAATTCTACCTAATTCGACAGCATGACATCGCTGAAAATTTCACAGCGTTCAATAAAGATATTTTCTTGTTGTTAATATCCCTTAAATACGGCACTCTCACCCGAGATGAATTTATCAGCGTTGTAGAAACATGTAACAAAATCATCAATGACATGGAAACATTTCATTCACAAATCATTCAAGAGTTATTAGGTGACAGTGGTCCTGAAACAAGAGATTTATTTACAGATGAATATAAAATTCCCGTCAAAGATATTTCCACATTCAAACTACCAGGATATAATATATCAGAACTACAAAAATCTCTCAATGATGCCATCGATATTGGTTTTAAAATAATTCATGATTCGTGGAAAAAATTAACAAAATCACAACCACAAACAACTATCCTGACACATAATGACCCAGATGGTGGCGGCAGACATATTGATCCTCAAAATGTGAATATATCCTCGGTGATAGCATTGAATTTAGTATGCGATGTTATCGAGGGAAGCTATCAAATAAATCTAGAACGATCAAATCAAGCTCAGCAGGGATATATTCTGTATTCATTTGCACCAACAGCTCCTCCAGGATTTCTAATAATCGAGGATCCAACTAATCCAGTCTATATGCGATGTCATAATAATTCATTAACCAGAATCAATTTCAAACTCACTGACCAGTCCAATAATCTAATTGATCTACAAGGTGAGGTTCTACAAATTAGTCTGTTTGTAAAGTCCTAAAAGGATTTTCATCGCAGTGATTTTCATTATTAACCCATAGCAGCAGAGGGGGTGATGACAACATCGCTGCGACTCTGATGATTGAAAAATCGCTAAGTCTCCATTTGCCAAACAGAGACTTTATTTATTTTTTTGGTTAAAACATGAGATTTCGTAGGAAGGCTATATTTGCCGTTTTGAGGGGTTTATCGATTTTTTCGAAAAAAGTTGTAGGATTCACCCCCTCTGCTGCTACAAACTTTATGTTTTATTTCCAATTAGTTACCTTTTCTTATCAACAGGTATGGGGGTCCAGATACACAAAAGATTACAGAAAGATTTACCCTTGGTTGGGAACATTACCTATGTTCTGCACATAATATCATTATTGGATTTGCTGATGGTCGTGGAACTGGTGGAAGGGGAGACAATTGGCTACATGCAAACTATAAAAAATTTGGAACAGTTGAAGTGGACGATACCAATACTGCTGGAAGGTAATATCAGATGTGTTATCGCAGACATCGTTACATCTGTATTATCATAGACATTACTGTATCTGTTATCACAGACATCATTGTATCTGTGTTATTGCAGACATCCTTGCATCTGTATTATCATTGACATCATTGTATCTGTATTATCATTGACATCATTGTATCTGTATTATCATATACATCCTTGTATCTGTATTATCATTGACATCATTGTATCTGTATTATCATAGACATCATTATATCTGTATTATCATAGACATCATTATATCTGTATTATGATTGACATCATTGTATCTGTATTATCATAGACATCCTTGTATCTGTATTATCATAGACATCCTTGTATCTGTATTATCATAGACATCCTTGTATCAATATTATCATAGATATTCATGTGTCTGTATTACCATTGATATCCTTGTGTCTGTATTATCATTGATATCCTTGTGTCTGTATTATCACTGAGATCCTTGTATCTGTATTCTTATAGACAACCCTGTATCTGTCTTATGTTGTTGTTATTGATTTTGTTGTTTTAGGATTTAGCGCCATTTTTCAGCACACGATAGGGCATACATGGTGGCCAGTATTAATGGTGGATGAAGAACCTGGGAAATCCCCATAAAAAACCACCAACCTACGTGAAGTTATTGGCAAGCTTTCTCACGTACCCACATTGGCCTAATCTGAGACTCAAACCCATGCAGGCAGATGTGAGATGGCAGTGATCTTTAACAGAGAGCACTTTTGACCATTTGGACATTCAGGGCCTTAAATGTACAGTCTAGTCAATGCTTCTTCTATTTCTTGGAACACAATTATTGGAACTCACTTAAAAATGGAAAAAAAGAATAACCACTGACTGGTTCTTGTTTCAGAGATTAAATATGAGCAGTCAATCAATCTTTAAAAATATGACAGTGTACACAAGAAACATATAAAAAACACCAATTATAAAAAGAAAGAAAGATATGTTACCAAATATGACATAATGCATGTTTCCATACTGATAAAATTACCATCATGTTTTAATCGTTTTGTTGTGACAAAAAAGAAATTTATTAGGGATCAAACAGGATGGTCATGTTCTGTGTAGAGTCTATAATCACATTGATAAATAACCGAGGGATGTCCGTAATTATAATTTGTTTGTCTAACATGGGCAGACATGTACAGCAATGTTTGATATATGCATTTTTCATGACATTATGGTTTACTCAGGCATAGAGGAGTAATTCAAATGACAGAAACAAAAAAGGGAATCTGTTATAGCATTTTTCATGACATTATGATGCACTCAGTAAAATCAAATAACAGAAAGAAAAAGGGATATGAATCTAGTATAGCATTTTTCTATATAGGATGTAATTTTTATCAATTGATTGTAGTTGCCATTTTTGTATCAGCAAATTAGGACTTGGGACAATTAAAGCTTTTTGTTTCTTTGCCAATCAAATGGCTTTTACATTTCTAGATATTAAAATTTATTTTCGTGTCAAAGATGTGTCAAAGTGTTCATAAATAATAATAAATAAGTTTGTTTCAATTTGTAAAGTCCACCTCAAAATGAATATATGATTACAATAAATGCATGTATATTTAATGCAAATATATGAATTATTCAGTAATTGAATACAATAAATGCGTGTATATTGAATGCAAATATATGAATTATTCAGTAATTGAATACAATAAATGCATGTATATTTAATGCAAATATAATCTAATTCAGGTTCTACAGTGACCTGTCCTATGTGGAATCTAGCAAGAAAGCAATCTGGGGATGGGTATGTATAATTCTTAAATTACAATACAATCTGGGGATGGGTATGTATAATTCTTAAATTAATTTTTTTAGGTATGTATAATTCTTAAACTACCAAGCAAGCTGGCTATAGGTATGTACAATTATTAAACTACCAAGCAATCTGGGGATGGGTATTGTACAATTCTTAAATTACAATACAATCTGGGATGGGTGCATTACAATTATTAAATTACAATACAATCTGGGGATGGGTATGTACAATTATTAAATTACAAAACAATCTGGGGATGGGTGCATACAATTATTAAATTACAATACAATCTGGGGATGGGTGCATACAATTATTAAATTACAATACAATCTGGGGATGGATGCATACAATTATTAAATTACAAAACAATCTGGGGATGGGTGCATACAATTATTAAATTACAATACAATATGGGGATGGATACATACAATTCCTAAATTACAAAACAATCTGGGGATGGATACATACAATTCCTAAATTACAAAACAATCTGGGGATGGATACATACAATTCCTAAATTACAAAACAATCTGGGGATGGGTACATACAATTATTTGTTAGATGATGAACATTTAGACCAGAAGTAATTGGTAATGACTTGTTTGTATTAAATGATAAACAAATGATATTAAATGATGCCTAAAAAAACGAAAATTGAAATGCAATACTTAGAAATGAGGTCATAAATTATCATAAATAATTCACTACAAGGAAATACTTAGAAATGTGGTCATAAATTATCATAAATAATTCACTACAAGGAAATACTTAGAAATGTGGTCATAAATTATCATAAATAATTCACTACAAGGAAATACTTTGAAATGAGGTCATAAATTATAATAAATAATTCACTACAAGGACATACTTAGAAATGAGGTCATAAATTATCATAAAATAATTACTACAATGAAACACTTAGAAATGAGGTCATAAATTATCATAAATAATTCACTACAAAGAAATACTTCGAAATGAGTCTTTGGGTTATCATAAATAATTCACTACAAGGAAATACTTAGAAATGTGGTCATAAATTATCATAAATAATTCACTACAAGGAAATACTTAGAAATGAGGTTATAAATTATCATAAATAATTCACTACAAGGAAATACTTAGAAATATGGTCATAAATTATCATAAATAATTCACTACAAGGAAATACTTAGAAATGAGGTTTTGGATTATCATAAATAATTCACTCCAAAAGATATACTTCGAAATGAGTCTTTGGGTTATAATAAATAATTCACTACAAGGAAATACTTAGAAATGAGGTCATAAATTATCATAAAATAATTTACTACAATGAAATACTTAGAAATGAGGTCATAAATTATCATAAAATAATTTACTACAATGAAATACTTAGAAATGAGGTCATAAATTATCATAAATAATTCACTACAAAGAAATACTTCGAAATGAGTCTTTGGGTTATAATAAATAATTCTCTACAAGGAAATGCTTAGAAATGTGGTCATAAATTATCATAAATAATTCACTACAAGGAAATACTTAGAAATGAGGTCATAAATTATCATAATTCACTACAAGGAAATACTTAGAAATGAGATCATAAATTATCATAAATAATTCACTACAAGGAAATACTTAGAAATGTGGTCATAAATTATAATAAATAATTCACTACAAGGAAATACTTAGAAATATGGTCATAAATTATCATAAATAATTCACTACAAGGAAATACTTAGAAATGAGGTTTTGGATTATCATAAATAATTCACTCCAAAAGAAATACTTCGAAATGAGTCTTTGGGTTATAATAAATAATTCACTACAAGGAAATACTTAGAAATGAGGTCATAAATTATCATAAAATAATTTACTACAATGAAATACTTAGAAATGAGGTCATAAATTATCATAAATAATTCACTACAAAGAAATACTTCGAAATGAGTCTTTGGGTTATAATAAATAATTCACTACAAGGAAATACTTAGAAATGTGGTCATAAATTATCAAATAATTCACTACAAGGAAATACTTAGAAATGAGGTCATAAATTATTATAAAATAATTTACTATAAGGAAATACTTAGAAATGAGGTAATAAATTATCATAAAAAATTCACTACAAGGAAATACTTAGAAATGAGGTTTTGGATTATCATAAATAATTCACTACAAGGAAATACTTAGAAATGTGGTCATAAATTATAATAAATAATTCACTACAAGGAAATACTTAGAATTGAGGTCATAAATTATTATAAAATAATTTACTACAAGGTAATACTTAGAAATGAGGTCATAAATTATCATAAATAATTCACTACAAAGTAATACTTCGAAATGAGTCTTTGGGTTATAATAAATAATTCACTACAAGGAAATACTTAGAAATGTGGTCATAAATTATCAAATAATTCACTACAAGGAAATACTTAGAAATGAGGTCATAAATTATTATAAAATAATTTACTATAAGGAAATACTTAGAAATGAGGTAATAAATTATCATAAAAAATTCACTACAAGGAAATACTTAGAAATGAGGTTTTGGATTATCATAAATAATTCACTACAAGGAAATACTTAGAAATGTGGTCATAAATTATAATAAATAATTCACTACAAGGAAATACTTAGAATTGAGGTCATAAATTATTATAAAATAATTTACTACAAGGTAATACTTAGAAATGAGGTCATAAATTATCATAAATAATTCACTACAAAGAAATACTTCGAAATGAGTCTTTGGGTTATAATAAATAATTCTCTACAAGGAAATGCTTAGAAATGTGGTCATAAATTATCATAAATAATTCACTACAAGGAAATACTTAGAAATGAGGTCATAAATTATCATAATTCACTACAAGGAAATACTTAGAAATGAGATCATAAATTATCATAAATAATTCACTACAAGGAAATACTTAGAAATGTGGTCATAAATTATAATAAATAATTCACTACAAGGAAATATTAGAAATATGGTCATAAATTATCATAAATAATTCACTACAAGGAAATACTTAGAAATGAGGTTTTGGATTATCATAAATAATTCACTCCAAAAGAAATACTTCGAAATGAGTCTTTGGGTTATAATAAATAATTCACTACAAGGAAATACTTAGAAATGAGGTCATAAATTATCATAAAATAATTTACTACAATGAAATACTTATAAATGAGGTCATAAATTATCATAAATAATTCACTACAAAAGAAATACTTCGAAATGAGTCTTTGGGTTATAATAAATAATTCACTACAAGGAAATACTTAGAAATGTGGTCATAAATTATCAAATAATTCACTACAAGGAAATACTTAGAAATGAGGTCATAAATTATTATAAAATAATTTACTATAAGGAAATACTTAGAAATGAGGTAATAAATTATCATAAAAAATTCACTACAAGGAAATACTTAGAAATGAGGTTTTGGATTATCATAAATAATTCACTACAAGGAAATACTTAGAAATGTGGTCATAAATTATAATAAATAATTCACTACAAGGAAATACTTAGAATTGAGGTCATAAATTATTATAAAATAATTTACTACAAGGTAATACTTAGAAATGAGGTCATAAATTATCATAAATAATTCACTACAAGGAAATACTTAGAAATGAGGTTTAGGATTATCATAAATAATTCACTACAAGGAAATACTTAGAAATGTGGTCATAAATTATCATAAATAATTCAGTACAAGGAAATACTTAGAAATGTGGTCATAAATTATAATAAATTATTCACTACAAGGAAATACTTAGAAATGAGGTTTTGGATTATCATAAATAATTTACTACAAGGAAATACTTAGAAATGTGGTCATAAATTATCATAAATAATTCACTACAAGGAAATACTTAGAAATGTGGTCATAAATTATAATAAATAATTCACTACAATGAATTACTTAGAAATGAGGTTTTGGATTATCATAAATAATTCACTACAAGGAAATACTTAGAAAGAGGATATGATGTGTATTGTAGTGCATTTTAATGTCAAGAGATATATCTTTATATAATGTACATGTTTACATCAACAAAGAAAATATAATTTATATAATGTACATGTTTACATCAACAAAGGAAATATAATTTATTTTGTGCCTTGACAGCCTTACAATTACTTTCTGGAAAAGGTAGAGATGTATTTTCAAACCTCTAGCATCTTCCAATGACAAAATTTTTTTTCGTTACATACAAGCTTGGATAAAAAGATTCATTACTAAGAATCTAAGTTACAATGAAGAGTGATGCTGTGTTTTCCGTGTTGAAAAGACGTGACTCATGGAAAATTTGAATTTATGTGTATAAGTTACATATACCTTTGTAAAATATTATTTTCGCATGTACACATGCCCAGATAGTGAACAATTTGCTTACTTACCCTTAGATGGATGCAGTGCTATAATTGTTGTACTATTCATTTAATATCTTACAAAATATGTGCCAACCTGGCAGCCATCATGGGTCAATTGTTGTAGTTGTTTTCTTCCTCCTTCTCGCATCCTCCCCCTCCTTCTGCTTCGTCTTCTTCTTTATATTATTATTATTATTATTATTATTATTATTATTATATTGTTCTTAATATTATTATTATTATTATTATTATTATTATATTGTTCTTTATATTATTATTATTATTATTATTATAATATTGTTCTTTATATTATTATTATTATTATTATTATTATTATTATTATTATTATTATTATTATTATTATTTCTCTTCTAATAGTCATATGGTGGTTTCTTAACGGCATCTGTTCTTGGTTCAGGAAAGGATGTATTTGAATGTGGAATTGCTGTAGCACCAGTGACAGACTGGAGATATTACGGTAGGTCATAGGTCAGACTGGAGATATTACGGTAGGTCATAGGTCAGACTGGAGATATTACAGTAGGTCATAGGTCAGAGTGGAGATATTACGGTAGGTCATAGGTCAGACTGGAGATATTATGGTAGGTCATAGACAGACTGGAGATATTACGGTAGGTCATAGGTCAGACTGGAGATATTACGGTATGCCATACACCAGAATTTTCTTTGATTGTAGGGAAATAAGGATTACTTTTTCTTTTTTACAGTCATTGGAGAAAACTGCAGTTTGTTGAGAAACATTTAGCAAGATATTTTCAGAATATATTTTTAGAAATAGTGTATACAGTACCAGAGGGACATAATAAAAATGAATTTTGATAAAATGTGAATAACAATTAATGTGAATACAAATTAACAATTAATGTGAATACCAATTAATGTGAATACCAATTAATGTGAATACCAATACCAATTAATGTGAATACCAATTAATGTGAATACCAATTAATAATAAGTTGCCTGAATTTGTAAGATCGATATCATGTACTGTTACGTATATTTGATATAAGTCATTTATATTTATCTTTATTTTTGTTTGTTTGTTAGATTTAAATTTGGCATTTTAACTTTGAAGATTCTTTCATTGAGGGAGGGGGTGACCTGTACTTTACAAAATAAACACCAGGTGTTGACCTCATTTCTGACCTGGCTTCAGAGTTGTAAACAAGCTTTTAAAATGATTGGTTGGTTCCAAGGACATTGTGGAGTTTTATATAAACATCTTTCTAATTTTAGTTGGCTTATACGGTATTTACGTGATTTCTTGAACGTAGGTTTGTTCTGAGAGATTCTAGAAGATCGTGACCCCTTTCTTGTTTACGTAAAAACAGGTATGTAAACTATGTTTTGGAGCGAGATATTCAGTAGAAGAATTTGGGCTGTTAGAATACTAAGCTGTGTGTCTTTTTGAGTTATTTTGAATTACCTTGTACTGGAAATTATGTCAGTTCGTTTGGATCAAGAGGAATTATTTTTGGTATTTATCTGGAAAAGAATTGTGCTCATGGATTTTTATTAACAAGAACTGACTTCATCAAGTGACATCGTTTTCCATCTTGGATACTTCGCTGGAATTCGAACTTGGAATTATTTGGACATTTTATTACCAGGACTTTTGCAATTTCTCTAGTGGATAATATTTTGAATTATTTTTGGATTAATTTTGGAATTGATTCTTAAAAACGTAAGTTCATTTTTTTTTTCTGAAAAATATTTGTACTCAATAAATTGTTTATTAAGTTTTTACAAGCTTGTTATTTTCACTCTTTCTGTTTTACTGTTTATTCGAGCCTAAGCACGTAACAGTACATACTTTCATGTAATAATCAAATACTCTATCTTTAATTATTTCACACTGGGGCTAAAAGCCATAACTCTAATTGAATACTCCATCTTAACTTATTTCACACTGGGGCTAAAAGCCATCACTGTAATTGAATACTCCATCTTAACTTATTTCACACTGGGACTAAAAGCCAACACTGTAATTGAATAATCCATCTTTAATTATTGCACACCTGGGCTAAAAACCATAACTGTAATTGAATACTTTATCTAACAAACACCAGACACACAACAGGGGCAGTGGAATATCGAAAAATAAACAAGAATGTAAGAAACAAATTGAAGAAAGCAAAATAAGATTGGATTGGACAACAGTGCACAGAAATAGAGAGCAGTCTGATTAAGAATAACAGCAAAACGGCATTCCAAATTGTGAAAGACCTCACCAGATAGAAGCAACCAAGAGTTGGTACCATTCAAGACGAAAATGGAAAATGCCTCACAGAAGCAAGCGACATTGCAGAAAGATGGACTGAGTATTTGTAAGGAACTCTACAATCATCCATCCACAGGAGACCCAGAGGTGCTTGAAGTTCCAAACTCCACAAATAATGATGATCTCCCAATTCTCAAAAAAGAGGTGGAATCAGCAATAAGAGCACTGAAGAATGGAAAGGCAGCTGGAGTAGACAACATCCCAGACACAGGCACATGATTGAGTCAAGTGGAGGGAACTGGCCAGATGTTCAGCAGCACAGTGCCTCAACGACCACACTAGGTCAAGAGACTAATGATGATGATGATGATGATGATGATCTTTAATTATTGCACACCTGGGCTAAAAGCCACAACTCTAATTGAATACTCCATTTTAACTTATTTCAGACTGGAGGTAAAAGACATAACTGTAATTGACTACTCCATCTTTAATTGTTGCACACCTGGGCTAAAAACCAAAACTGAAATCGAATACTCCATCTTAACATATTTCACACTGGAGCTAAAAGCCACAACTGTAATCGAATACACCATCTTAAATTATTTCACACTGGAGCTAAAAGCCATAACTGGAATCGAATACTCCATCTTAACTTGTTTTACACTGGAGCTAAAAGCCACAACTGTAACTGAATACTCGATCTTAGCTTATTCTACACTGGAGCTAAAAACAATAATTGTAATCAAACACTTCATCTTTAATTATTGCACACTGAGGCTAAAAGCCATAACTGAAATTGAATACTCCATCTTAACTTATTTTACACTGGAGCTAAAAGTCATAACTGTAATTGAATACTCCATCTTTCATTATTGCACACCTGGGCTAAAAGCCATAACTGTAATTGAATACTCCATCTTTCATTATTGCACACCTGGGCTAAAAGCCATAACTGTAATTGAATAATCCATCTTTCATTATTGCACACCTGGGCTAAAAGCCATAACTGTAATTGAATACTCCATCTTTCATTATTGCACACCTGGGCTAAAAGCCATAACTGTAATTGAATACTCCATCTTTCATTATTGCACACCTGGGCTAAAAGCCATAACTGTAATTGAATACTCCATCTTTCATTATTGCACACCTGGGCTAAAAGCCATAACTGTAATTGAATACTCCATCTTTCATTATTGCACACCTGGGCTAAAAGCCATAACTGTAATTGAATACTCCATCTTTCATTATTGCACACCTGGGCTAAAAGCCATAACTGTAATTGAATACTCCATCTTTCATTATTGCACACCTGGGCTAAAAGCCATAACTGTAATTGAATACTCCATCTTTCATTATTGCACACCTGGGCTAAAAGCCATAACTGTAATTGAATACTCCATCTTTCATTATTGCACACCTGGGCTAAAAGCCATAACTGTAATTGAATACTCCATCTTTCATTATTGCACACCTGGGCTAAAAGCCATAACTGTAATTGAATACTCCATCTTTCATTATTGCACACCTGGGCTAAAAGCCATAACTGTAATTGAATAATCCATCTTAAATTATTTCACACTGAGGTTTAAAGCCATAACTGTAATAACTCAATTATATATTGGACTCATTTCTGTAATTGCATCATGCAGATCTTGATAATGTATTGTACATGTGTTTTGGGAATATTTACTGAAATCTGCACCAATAGCTATAATATATATATATATATATATATATATATATATATATATATATATATATATATATATATATATATATATATATATATATACGACATTTTCTATGATTTTAAATATAGATTACCTGATGCATGCCAAATCAACTTGACTCTGAATGACACCGCACCGCTTTGATACACATTAAATTCACATTATTCTGTCAGTTGGAAATCCCACATTGATTTTTCTCAAACCAAATCACACTATGTCTGATGCTAAATCCCACATTGATCTTTCTCAACCCAAATCCACACTATGTCTCTTGCTAAATCCCACATTGATCTTTCTCAAACCAAATCCACACTATGTCTCTTGCTAAATCCCACATTGATTTTTCTCAAACCAAATCCACACTATGTCTCTTGCTAAATCCCACATTGATTTTTCTCAAACCAAATCCACACTATGTCTCATGCTAAATCCCACATTACTCTTTCCCGAACCAGTTCCACACTTCTCTAACTTCCTCAATGGTCCAGATTAAATTTCAGCAGTATATGATATGTGCCAAACACCCCAATACCGTATATACCGATTAAGCTGTTACCCATTTACTGTATGTGTTAGAGAATAAGTGATGTAAGCTGTTACCCATTTACTCTATGTGTTAGAGAATAAAGTGAGGTAAGCTGTTACCCATTTACTCTATGTGTTAGAGAATACTGTGATGTAAGCTGTTACCCATTTACTGTATGTGTTAGAGAATAAAGTGATGTAAGCTGTTACCCATTTACTGTATGTGTTAGAGAATAAAGTGATGTAAGCTGTTACCCATTTACTGTATGTGTTAGAGAATAAGTGATGTAAGCTGTTACCCATTTACTGTATGTGTTAGAGAATAAAGTGATGTAAGCTGTTACCCATTTACTGTATGTGTTAGAGAATAAGTGATGTAAGCTGTTACCCATTTACTGTATGTGTTAGAGAATAAAGTGATGTAAGCTGTTACCCATTTACTGTATGTGTTAGAGAATAAAGTGATGTAAGCTGTTACCCATTTACTGTATGTGTTAGAGAATAAAGTGAGGTAAGCTGTTACCCATTTACTGTATGTGTTAGAGAATAAAGTGATGTAAGCTGTTACCCATTTACTGTATGTGTTAGAGAATAAAGTGAGGTAAGCTGTTACCCATTTACTGTATGTGTTAGAGAATAAAGTGATGTAAGCTGTTACCCATTTACTGTATGTGTTAGAGAATAAGTGAGGTTGAGCTATTACCCATTTACTGTATGTGCTATAGAATAAAGTGATGTAAGCTGTTACCCATTTACTGTATGTGTTAGAGAATAAAGTGAGGTAAGCTGTTACCCATTTAATGTATGTGTTAGAGAATAAAGTGAGGTAAGCTGTTACCCATTTACTGTATGTGTTGGAGAATAAACAGAAAATCAGTTTAGATAATTAAAATATTAGTAACATTAAAATGCAGAGTAGATGTATTTCAATTTACAAGTATCTTGGGTCATTAAACATTTCCCAAATCTCATACAGAGAGAAATTTGACTGTGTATTACATGTATGTTTAAATTACAGATTCCATCTATACAAAGAAATACATGGGAACCGATCACCATGTATGTATTACATGTATGTTTAAATTACCGATTCCATCTATACAAAGAGATACATGGGAACCGATCACCATGTGTGTATTACATGTATGTTTAAATTACAGATTCCATATATACAGAGAGATACATGGGAATCCCTCTCTATGTTTGTATTACACGTGTGTATTACATGTACGTTTAAATTACAGATTCCATCTATACAGAGAGATACATGGGAAGCCCTCGCCGCGATGACAATCTGGATGCTTACAATGTGAGAGAAACATTTTAAATATTGGAAGACTAATACAAAATGGAAGTATATTTTTTTAGTTTTAAGTATTGGAAGACTAATACACAATGGATGTATATTTTTTAGTTTTAAGTATTGGAAGACTAATACACAATCGAAGTATATTTAAATCTGTTTGCTCTAACTTGTCAGTTACTTTAACTACACTAGAAACTACCTAAATGATTTCCGAAATACCTGCAGGTAAATTCTACCACAGCAGATTCCACGATATACAACAACGATATACATCCACGATATACATCCATGATATAATCTATGATATACATCCACAATATAATCTACAATATACATCTACGATATACATCCACGATATGCATCCATGATACACATCAACGATATACATCCACGTTATAGATCCATGATATAATCTACGATATACATCCACAATATAATCTACAATATACATCTACGATATACATCCATGATACACATCAACAATATATATCCATGATACACATCAATGATATACATACAGGATATAGATCCACGATACAATATACGATATACATCCGCGATATACATCCACGATATGCATCCATGATACACACCAACGATATACATCCACGATATAGATCCACGATACAATATACGATATACATCTGCGATATACATCCACGATATACAAACAGCGATGTTAATCATATTATGCTCTAATAATTATCTTACTGTCAGAGAGACGGATACGTTATGTTATTGTTTCATTAACTGTTAGAATGATTATAGCAGTCATGTGTTTGAGGATCTGAGGACGTTGAAGGTGTATTGTCTCCAACATCAGTTTGTCGGATCGACAGATGCATTGCTGTTTCAACTCTATATTTGACAGTTAAAAAATGATCAATTTCCTTAGATCTTTGAAATTTTTCAATAAAGGAACCAATACTAAGATAAGCTTAGAAAAAACTAATTGTACAAATTCTTATATAAGTGTTTTTCCCTTATTGTAAATAGCTCTTTTGAGACATTGAAAATTTTCATTTTTTTACAGCTTCTGACAATTAATGTTTCTGTGTATATATACACTGTTAACTTAGTGTATAACTAAGTGCTCAATAACTGTTAAATAAGCACATAAAGAAATATTCAAATACTGTACAGTGAATCCACAAACAAGTACTCAAATACTGTACAGTGAATCCACAAACAAGCACTCAAATATAGTATAATGAATCCATAAACAAGAACTTAAATACTGTACAGTGTATCCATAAATAAGTACTTATATACTGTATAGTGAATCCATAAATGAGTACTAAATAATGTACAGTGAATCCATAAACAAGTACTCAAATACAGTATAATGAATCCATAAACAAGTACTCAAATAATGTATAATCAATGTGTAAACAAGTACTCAAAGACTGTACAGTGAAACCATAAACAAGTACTCAAATACTGTACAGTAAATCCATAAACAAGTTCTCAAATAATGTACAGTAAATCCATAAACAAGTTCTCAAATACTGTATAATGCATGTGTAAACAAGTACTCAAATAATGTACAGTAAATCCATTAACAAGTACTTAAACACTGTACAGTAAATCCATTAACAATTACTCAAATACTGTACAGTAAATACATAAGTAGGTACTCAAATACTGTATAATGAATGTGTAAATAAATACTCAAAGACAGTGAATGCATAAACATATACTCTAATACCATGCAATGAACACATAGAAAAATACTCAAATAGTCTGAAATGATCACTAAGACAAATACTCAAATAGTCTGAAATGAACATAGACAAATACTCAAATAGTCTGAAATGAACTCATAAACCAGCATGAATATCTTGTGTACAATGAAAGATACTTATTTATGTAAGAAATGTTTGTTTAGTTTCATAGCCTATATCAATCTTTTTATAGCTGTGTATTCATTATAACTATTGCTTCGTATTTACACAAAACAGCCTACTCTGAGGACAAGTTATGTTATTTATATCCGTTAAGAGGTTCATAGCCTATATTAATCTTTCTTTTCTTAACTGTGTATTCTTTATAAATATTGCTTTGTATTTACACACAAAAAACTACTCTGATGACAAGTTCTATTGTCTTAATCCGTTAAGAGGATTAGATTTACGATTTAGTCATATTATAATCCAATGATGATAGAAATAAAAACACGTTACTGTACACACGAAGTCTATGATTAACTAAGCTGATTTCTTCCTCTGTATCCATTTTAAAAGCATCCCACGTATTCCATGTGCTCTTGAAAGAACACTATATCAGAAGTTATATACGTTGTGAAAAGTGGTATGTTAAAAAATATAAAGGTAAATATTTACCTCACTTCTGATTTACATTAAATGAAATAAATCCCAGAAAAGGAACATAATGGCTTCTGTGCAGAAGATTTTCTTAATAAATTGTACAATTTTGATTATATGACTAGATTCCAATTCAACAGTATTTAATGTAATTTAATTTAATTTAATTTAATTTAATTTAATTTAATTTAATTTAATTTAATTTAATTTCATTTCATTTCATTTAATTTAATGTATTTTAATTTAATTTAATTTAATGTATTTCAGTTTAATTCAACTTGAGATGGATGAATTCATATATTCATTCTATCAATTATACTTTTTTTATACAGACCGCAAACGTTTCAGGAAAAGCGGCTAATTTCAAAAACTCCCAGTTCCTGTTAATTCATGGCACAGGCGATGGTAAGTTTATTACAAAAAGGTATGCCCTACCCCTTCATTTTTTATAAAGCCATTATGTCATGTACAAAAAGGTATGCCCAACCCTTGACTTTTTATAAAGCCACTATGTCATGTACATTTATTGTCTACTTAATTTTGCACTCTGTAAAATGTTTGGTCGTAGTAATTGAATAAGTCAGAGCAGCATATAGAAGAAAAATGATGAGTTAAATAGTTTATACTGCAATTCATGGTGAGCGCAAAGTTGGTTTGAACACATGGCAAACTCGGAGGAATAAAACCAATACTTTACTACTTGCTGAGCATCGCAAAATACGGTGATTTTGTATCTTTAGCCAGGGCTTGTATTCTCATTCGTATTTCTTCAAACACGTAAACCATGCGTGGGGATTCAGTGAGAAACAATGCCTCTGTCATAATTTTAAAGTATTCTCTATACTCATGACGTACTATGGTAAATAAATGTCAAGATTTGAAACTTCTGTTTCTCAGTGAAATATCCAGATAAAGACTTTACTGGAAGGGCGGGTAGGTGGGTGGATTTTTAGGGATGGGATGGGGTGGGGTAGGTGGGATGAGGTGGGGTGGGGTGGGGTGATATCATTTTGCCACTGTCAGCACAATATAATACATTTATTTCCTAAAATAAAATTTAAAAAAATATAGATTGGGTCAGAATTTATCTTTATTCTGACACATATGTTTGAGACAAGGTCTTTGTGTTAAGTAATCCCGGTGGAAGCAGGAGGTCGTAGGTTCGAACCCCGGCCTAGTCATACCAAAGACTTACAAAAATGGTATTAACAGCTGCCTCGCGTGGCGCTCAGCATTAATAGGTTAGTATTAAGACTGGTCGGCGTGGTGTCAGGATAATGTGACTGGATTGGGATATCATGATACATGTCTGCAGTATGATGCCCCAGTGCTAGACATCACTATAAACTGCCTCACTGCAGACATCAATGTGATATGACTGAAAAGTTGTTAAAATCATAATCAAACACACAAACAAAACCGGTATCAAGCTGAATACGTTGTATCTTGCATCAACTACTTCCACTGTATATTTCATGGATTTATATCTCCATGCCAACCTCAAGAACTAGACGATGTATTGGTTTCCATGATACAAATGTCCCTTCACGACCAGGCTCGGCTATGTAACATAGCCACAACAGATCATACAGGGGGCCCCGAGTGGCCGAGTGGTCTAAAGCGCTGTCTGTTATGGATCACTGCTATCTCACCCCTGTCTGCGTGGGTTCGAGTCTAAGATTCGGCTAATGTAGTTATGTGAGAAAGCTTGCCAGTAGCTTTTCGTAGGTCGGTGGTTCTTTCCGGGGGTTTTCCGGGTTCTTCCTCCACCAATAATACTGGCCGCCATGTATAGCCATGTGTGCTGAAAATGGTGTTAAACCATGCAAAAAAAAACAATAAACAACAAAAACAGATCATACAAAATCATCCGCCAGAAAAAAACTTGCCCAGATCCGCGACTTGCATGGTGAAAATAGGAACTTCTGCCGTATGATGCACAGCTTTGGTGGAAATACTTGCCCATTTCCACGACTCTCATAATGTAAAATAGGAACTTCCGCCGTTTGATGCACAGCCATAGTGCCCCAATACACAATACCCCAGTCTGTGATCGCGTTGTGCTCTTAAGCATTTCCTGTGAATTAAATCTAGTTTATACAGGTAATTGCATGATCCAGTCTAACCCGCATAGTTCTGCTTTTAAAACGTCCTGCAAATGTAGCGAGCGACCATCCTCATTATTCTTCTTTAATACTTTACAGGTAGCTCAAGAGACATTTACCTCACTGCCATATTTCATTTAACAACGTCGTTATTAGATTTTACTATGATGAGTGAAAACTCAACGTTACATATTTGGATTGAATGTTGTTTTCAGCCCACTCCCATCGGCGATCAGTCCTGCTAATTCCTCTGAATGACTGGCCTAGTCTGATCAGGTTCTTCCCCTCTATTGTTGTTTGGTGGATTCGCAACCTCGTGCCTGTGAGATCAAAGTTGTATCAATTGTCTATGGCGAGCTTTCCATAGACAGAATGACAGAACACAGCTTACCATTCCACATCCCAAATCTCACCTATTATGCGTGAGAGCAAGACTACACCACTATGCAGATTCCCTAACTTATGACATTTCGAACCCAATGTTGCATTCTATCGTGAAGTCAAGAATGTAAAAGAGTTGATTGAATGCCTAGGTTGATGACCATTTAATGAATGCTGCATTTGTAGCTTAATAGTTCTACTTGTCGGGTCCAAATGTCGTCACTGTCAGCACAATATAATACATTTATTTCCTAAAATAAAATTTTAAAAAATATAGATTGGGTTAGAGTTTATCTTTGTTCTGACATATATTTGAGACAAGGTCTTTGTGTTAGGTAATCCTGGTGGAAGCAGGAGGTCGTAGGTTCGAACCCCGGCCGAGTCATACCAAAGACTTACAAAAATGGTGTTAACAGCTGCCTCGCGATGCGCTCAGCATTAATAGGTTAGTGTTAAGACTGGTCGGCGTGGTGTCAGGATAATGTGACTGGGTGGGATATCATGTTACATGTCTGCAGCATGATGCCCCAGTGCTAGACATCACTATAAACTGCCTCACTGCAGACATCAATGTGATATGACTGAAAAGTTGTTAAAATCATAATCAAACACACAAACAAACCAGTATTAAGTTGAATATGTTGTATCTTCCATTGTGTATTTCATGGATTTATATATCTCCATGCCAACCTCAAGAACTAGACGACATATTGGTTTCCATGATACAAATGTCTCTTCACGACCAGGCTCGGCTATGTAACATAGCCACAACAGATCATACAGGTGGCCGAGTGGTCTAAAGCGCTGTCCGTTAAGGATCACTGCTATCTCACCCCTGTCTGCATGGGTTCGAGTCTAAGATTCGGCTAATGTAGTTATGTGAGAAAGCTTGCCAGTAGCTTCTCGTAGGTCGGTGGTTCTTTCCGGGGGTTTTCCGGGTTCTTCCTTCACCTATAATACTGGCCGCCATGTATAGCCATGTGTGCTGAAAATGGTGTTAAACCATACAAAAAAACAATAAACAACAAAAACAGATCATACAAAATCATCCGCCAGAGAAAACTTGCCCAGATCCGCGACTTGCATGGTGAAAAATAGGAACTTCTGCCGTATGATGCCAAGCTTTGGTGGAAATACTTGCCCATTTCCACGACTCTCATAATGTAAAATAGGAACTTCCGCCCTATGATGCCAAGCTTTGGTGGAAATACTTGCCCATTTCCACGACTCTCATAATGTAAAATAGGAACTTCCGCCGTATGATGCCAAGCTTTGTGGAAATACTTGCCCATTTCCACGACTCTCATAATGTAAAATAGGAACTTCCGCCCTATGATGCCAAGCTTTGGTGGAAATACTTGCCCATTTCCACGACTCTCATAATGTAAAATAGGAATTTCTGCCGTATGATGCCAAGCTTTGGTGAAAATACTTGCCCATTTCCACGACTCCCATAATGTAAAAAAGGAACTTCCGACGTTTGATGCACAGCTATAGGGCCCCAATACACAATACCCCAGTCTGTGATTGCGTTGTGCTCTTAAGCATTTCCTGTGAATTAAATCTAGTTTATACAGGTAATTGCATGATCCAGTCTAACCCGCATAGTTCTGCTTTTAAAACGTCCTGCAAATGTAGCGAGCGACCATCCTCATTATTCTTCTTTAATACTTTACAGGTAGCTCAAAAGACATTTACCTCACTGCCATATTTCATTTAACAACGTCGTTATTAGATTTTACTATGATGAGTGAAAACTCAACGTTACATATCTGGATTGAATGTTGTTTTCAGCCCACTCCCATCGGCGATCAGTCCTGCTAATTCCTCTGAATGACCGGCCTAGTCTGATCAGGTTCTTCCCCTCTATTGTTGTTTGGTGGATTCGCAACCTCGTGCCTGTGAGATCAACGTTTTATCAATTGTCTATGGCGAGCTTTCCATAGACAGAATGACAGAACACAGCTTACCATTCCACATCCCGAATCTCACCTAATATGCGTGAGAGCAAGACTACACCACTATGCAGATTCCCTAACTTATGACATTTCGAACCCAATGTTGCATTATATCGTGAAGTCAAGAATGTAAAAGAGTAAAAGAGTTGATTGAATGCCTAGGTTGATGACCATTTAATGAATGCTGCATTTGTAGCTTAATAGTTCTACTTGTCGGGTCCAAATGTCGCCATGACAACACAAAATGGAGCCTTTCCCCTACCATGATCTATGATAAGGGGGCGTGTAAGTTCAGAAATCATGTGATTCTCTTACAGAAACAACAGGCTACATAAGATCGTGCTAGTTATAATTTGATGCAAGACTTGACATCGCTTCTTCCTCATCTTTGCTTTTTCTTTTTTTTATATTATATCACTCTGTAATGGTATTTCTGACTGGAATGTTGTAGGAATGTCACAAGGTGTTCTGTTTTTGTTTGGATAAATAATAATGTATGTATCATCTCTTACAGACAGTGTAATTTTTCAGACGAGGTGTTCCGCTTATGGTAAATAAAATAACATCTGACGTAGTTTATCTTACTGGCAATGCATGTTTCAAGATAAGTTCTTCTGATTATGGTAAGATAAAATAACATTTGGTGTATCTTCTCTTACAATATACTTTTCCATACCAGGTATTCCAGTTATGTTAAGATCAATACTATTTTATTTGTTATCTCTTACAGACAGTGTACTTTTGAAGACGAGGTATTCCAATTAGAATAAGATAAATAAAAAAAAAAACGTTTTATGTATCATCTCTTACAGACAATACATTTTCAGACGAGGTGTTCCGATTATGGTATGATAAATATTTGATATGTCTTCCTTTAAAGACAATATACATTTTCAGACGAGGTGTTCCGATTATGGTATGATAAATATTTGATATGTCTTCCTTTAAAGACAATATACATTTTCAGAGGAGGTGTTCCGATTAAGGTCACATAAATACCATTTGATCCTTCTTCTCTCACAGCAATGCAAATTTTGGTAAGATAAATAACATTTGATTATATCCTTTACAGACAATGTACATTTCCAGAATTCAGCGCAGTTGATGAGGGCACTGACAGAGGCTGATATATTGTTCAGAACACAGGTAGTCATTTATATCTATAATAAACATACAGGTAACCATTTATGCCTATACAGAACAGACAGGTAACAATTTATATCTATAAAGAACACAGGTAATGATTTATATATATATATATATATATATATATATATATATATATATATATATATATATATATATATATATATATATATAGATATAGATATATATATATATATATATATAAAGAACATTCAGGTAACAATTTACATCTATACAAAATATTCAGGTAAAGAAAATTAAAGTAACCATTTATATCTATAAAGAACATTCAGGTAACAATTTATATCTATTTGAAAAAATTCAGGTAGCCATTTATGTATGAAAAGAAGATTCAGGGAACCATTTATATATTTAAAGAAGATTCAGGTAACCATTTATTTCTATAAAGAATATTCAGGTAACCATTCATATATGTAAAGAAAATTTAGCAATACAACTTTTATTTATAACTTTTCTCGAACCTTAAAGCTTGCATTTATCAGATATTTGTAATAAATTGAAAAGAAAAAAATATTATGTAAGTAATAATTGATAATCCAAACTGTATGTAAGTAATAATTGATAATCCAAGCATTCTGTAAGTAGTAGTTACTAATCAAAACATTATGTAAGTAATAATTGATAATCCAAACATTATGTAAGTAATAATTGATAATCAAAGCATTCTGTAAGTAATAATTGATAATGCAAACTTTATGTAAGTAATAATTGATAATCAAAACATTCTGTAAGTAATAATTGATAATCCAAGGATTATGTAAGAAATAATTGATAATCCAAGCATTATGTAAGTAGTAGTTGCTAATTGAAACATCCTGTAAGTAATAGTTGCTAATCCAACATTAACGTCCTGAATCCTTACCTATGTACTGACATAATCCAGTGGATGTTAATTGGTTTATGATGTTTGACTTATGTAGTAATCTAATCTATAATTGATTGATGTCTTGAATCCATTTCAAATTACTACCGAATAAAATTTAGTGTAATCCAGTGGTTATATTTGGATTTTCTGTCGAATTAGCAAATACATTGCCATAATTACAAGGTAAACCAGGTCAAATAGCATGATCATAGAAGGTCTGTATGTAATATCTGAAATCAGAAGTTAGATGTACAAAAAGGGAACGTTCCGTTTCTTTCAAAATGTTGGAAATTTGAATCTGTGACGGTAGGGACGGGAAGACAATCCATCGTCTTGGGAGGAAAACTTTTCTGACCGCGAGATTTATGTGTGTAATTAAGACAGTATTAAAGGAAAGAAACAGAAGTGATTCATCTGCTTTTATGCAAATATAACAGATGTAAATCATTCTTTATACTTTTTTTTCCATGATATTATGGTTCCTTGTATCAGGGTATCGTTCATTCTCATAAGACTACACGTAGATATAAAAAAGTAAAGCTGAATGTAAATTACTCCTTCCTGAATATTGGGCACCGTACCAAGTATATTAACATCTCGTAATATTGGACACAGTACCAAGTATATTGACATGTCGTAATATTGAATAAAGTACCAAGTATATTGACATGTCGTAATATTAGACACAGTACCAAGTATATTGACATGTTGTAATCTTGAATAAAGTACCAAGTATATTGACATGTCGTAATCTTGAATAAAGTACCAAGTATATTGACATGTCGTAATCTTGAATAAAGTACCAAGTATATTGACATGTCATAATATTGAATAAAGTACCAAGTATATTGACATGTCGTAATATTAGACACAGTACCAAGTATATTGACATGTCGTAATATTGAATAAAGTACCAAGTATATTGACATGTCGTAATATTGAATAAAGTACCAAGTATATTGACATGTCGTAATATTAGACACAGTACCAAGTATATTGACATGTCGTAATATTGAATAAAGTACCAAGTATATTGAAATGTCGTAATATCAGACACAGTACCAAGTATATTGACATGTCGTAATATTATACACAGTACCAAGTATATTGACATGTCGTAATATTGAATAAAGTACCAAGTATATTGACATGTCGTAATATTAGACACAGTACCAAGTATATTGACATGTCGTAATCTTGGACACAGTACCAAGTATATTGACATGTCATAATATTGAATACAGTACCAAGTATATTGATATGTCATAATATTGGACATAGTACTGGGCATTCTTCGAAGTCGGTAGTTATTTTAACGTGCCATTTAATGTACTACTATCCATTTAGTAATAGATTTAAACCATGTTAACACATCAGTCACAATAGATTTAAACCATGTTAACACATCAGTCACAATAGATTTAAACAATGTTAACACATCAGTCACAATAGATTTAAACCATGTTAACACATCAGTCACAATGCCACTTAATATAGACAGGGTAGCAATGTAAGTAACTCGAATATTGGTCACATCATGTACCAACCTTGTCAGAATATCATTGACGTGTGTATTATTACATGGTTGAAGGTTACACAATCTATTGTAAACAATTTCTTCAGGAAAAATTAAATTTCGAGTGTGCTATTGTGAACAATGCTTAAGGAATGCAACTTTCTTTTCATGAAATTTGAAATATTATAAACGTATTTAGTAATTTCTTCACAAGAATAGAGACTGCTGTTATGAATAATGTATTTTAATGACTTTCGGTACCACATGTATCATTACAGTCATTACCATCAATAGTCAATTTCCAATATTACATGGTTCATAACAGTCATTACCATCAATAGTCAATTTCCAATACCAAATGGTTCCTTACAGTTATTACCACCAATAGTAAAATTTCCAATACCACATGGTTCATAAGAGTCTTTACCATCAAGAGCGAATTTCCAATATCAAATGGTTCATAACAGTAATTACCATAAATAGTCAATTTCCAATGCCACATGTCTCATAACAGTCATTACCATCAATAGTCAATTTCCAATACCAAATGGTTCATAACAGTAATTACCACTAATAGTCAATTTCCAACACCACATGGTTCATAACAGTAAGTACAATCAATAGTCAATTTCCAGTACCAAATGGTTCATAACAGTAATTACCATCATTAGTCAATTTCCAATACCACATGTCTCATAACAGTCATTACCATCAATAGTCAATTTCAAGTACCATAGGATTAATACCAGTCATTACCATCAATAGTCAATTTGCAATACCACATGGTTCATAACAGTAATTACCACTAATAGTCAATTTCCAACACCACATGGTTCATAACAGTAAGTACAATCAATAGTCAATTTCCAGTACCAAATGGTTCATAACAGTAATTACCATCATTAGTCAATTTCCAATACCACATGTCTCATAACAGTCATTACCATCAATAGTCAATTTCAAGTACCATAGGATTAATACCAGTCATTACCATCAATAGTCAATTTGCAATACCACATGGTTCATAACAGTAAGTACAATCAATAGTCAATTTCCAATACCAAATGGTTCATAACAGTAATTAACATCAATAGTCAATTTCCAATACCACATGGATCATTACCATCAATAGTCAATTTCCAATACCACATGGTTAATAACAGTCATTACCATCAATAGTCAATTTCTAATACCACATGGTTCATAACAGTCTTTACCATCAATAGTCAATTTCCAATACCACATGTCTCATAACAGTCATTACCAGCAATAGTCAATTTCCAATACCAAATGGTTCATAACAGTAATTACCATCAATAGTCAATTTCCAATACCACACAGTTCATAACAGTCATTGCCATCAATAGTCAATTTACCACATGGATAATTACAGTAATTACAATAAATAGTCAATTTGCAATACCATATGGATCATTATAGTAATTGCCATCAAAAGTCAATTTGCAATACCACATGGATCATAACAGTAATTACCATCAACAGTCAATTTGCAATACCACATGGATCATTACAGTAATTACCATCAATAGTGAATTTGCAACACCACATGGATCAATATAGTAATTACCATCAATAGTCAGTTTGCAATACCACATGGATCATAACAGCAATTACCATCAACAGTCAATTTGCAATACCACATGGATCATTATAGTAATTACCATCAATAGTCAATTTCCAATACCACGTGGTTCATAACAATCATTACCATCAATAGTCAATTACTAATACCACATGGTTCATTACAGACATTGCCATCAATAGTGAATTTGCAACACCACATGGTTCATAACAGTCATTACCATCAATAGTCAATTTCCAATACCAAATGGTTCCTTACAGTTATTACCACCAATAGTAAAATTTCCAATACCACATGGTTCATAAGAGTCTTTACCATCAAGAGTCAATTTCCAATATCAAATGGTTCATAACAGTAATTACCATAAATAGTCAATTACTAATACCACATGGTTCATTACAGACATTGCCATCAATAGTGAATTTGCAACACCACATGGTTCATAACAGTCATTACGGTCAATAGTCAATTTCCAATACCAAATGGTTCCTTACAGTTATTACCACCAATAGTAAAATTTCCAATACCACATGGTTCATAAGAGTCTTTACCATCAAGAGTCAATTTCCAATATCAAATGGTTCATAACAGTAATTACCATAAATAGTCAATTTCCAATACCACATGTCTCATAACAGTCATTACCATCAATAGTCAATTTCCAATACCAAATGGTTCATAACAGTAATTACCATCAATAGTCAATTTCCAATACCACATGTCCCATAACAGTCATTACCATCAATAGTCAATTTCCAATACCACATGTCTCATAACAGTCATTACCATCATAGTCAATTTCCAGTACCATAGGGTTAATACCAGTCATTACCATCAATAGTCAATTTGCAATACCACATGGTTCATAACAGTAAGTACAATCAATAGTCAATTTCCAATACCAAATGGTTCATAACAGTAATTTACATCAATAGTCAATTTCCAATACCACATGTCTTATAACAGTCATTACCATCAAAAGTCAATTTGTAATACCACATGGATCATTACCATCAATAGTCAATTTCCAATACCACATGGTTAATAACAGTCAATACCATCAATAGTCAATTTCCAATACCACATGGTTCATAACAGTCTTTACCATCAATAGTCAATTTCCAATACCACATGTCTCATAACAGTCATTACCATCAAAAGTCAATTTGTAATACCACATGGATCATTATCATCAATAGTCAGTTTCCAATGCCACATGCCTCATAACAGTCATTACCATCAATAGTCAATTTCCAATACCAAATGGTTCATAACAGTAATTACCATCAATAGTCAATTTTGAATACCAAATGGTTCATAACAGTAATTACCATCAATAGTCAATTTTGAATACCAAATGGTTCATAACAGTTATTACCATCAATAGTCAATTTGCAATACCACATGGGTAATTACTGTAATTACCATAAATAGTCAATTTGCAATACCACATGGATCATTACAGTAATTGCCATCAATAGTGAATTTGCAACACCACATGGATCAATATAGTAATTACCATCAATAGTTAGGTTGCTATACCACATGGATCATAACAGTAATTACCATCAACAGTCAATTTGCAATACCACATGAATCATTATAGTAATTACCATCAATATTCAATTTCTAATACCACATGGTTCATAACAGTCATTACCATCAATGGTCAATTTCTAATACCACATGGTTCATTACAGTAATTGCCATCAATGGTGAATTTACAACACCACATGGATCAATATAGTAATTACCATCAATAGTCAGTTTGCAATACCACATGGATCATTACAGTAATTACCATAAATAGTCAATTTCCAATACCACATGTCTCATAACAGTCATTACCATCAATAGTCAATTTCCAATACCAAATGGTTCATAACAGTAATTACCATCAATAGTCAATTTCCAATACCACATGTCTCATAACAGTTATTACCATCAATAGTCAATTTCCAATACCACATGTCTCATAACAGTCATTACCATCAATAGTCAATTTCCAGTACCATAGGGTTAATACCAGTCATTACCATCAATAGTCAATTTGCAATACCACATGGTTCATAACAGTAAGTACAATCAATAGTCAATTTCCAATACCAAATGGTTCATAACAGTAATTTACATCAATAGTCAATTTCCAATACCACATGTCTTATAACAGTCATTACCATCAAAAGTCAATTTGTAATACCACATGGATCATTACCATCAATAGTCAATTTCCAATACCACATGGTTAATAACAGTCAATACCATCAATAGTCAATTTCCAATACCACATGTCTCATAACAGTCATTACCATCAAAAGTCATTTTGTAATACCACATGGATCATTACCATCAATAGTCAATTTCCAATACCACATGTCTCATAACAGTCATTACCATCAATAGTCAATTTCCAATACCAAATGGTTCATAACAGTAATTACCATCAATAGTCAATTTTGAATACCAAATGGTTCATAACAGTAATTACCATCAATAGTCAATTTTGAATACCAAATGGTTCATAACAGTTATTACCATAAATAGTCAATTTGCAATACCACATGGATCATTACAGTAATTGCCATCAATAGTGAATTTGCAACACCACATGGATCAATATAGTAATTACCATCAATAGTCAGGTTGCTATACCACATGGATCATAACAGTAATTACCATCAACAGTCAATTTGCAATACCACATGAATCATTATAGTAATTACCATCAATATTCAATTTCTAATACCACATGGTTCATAACAGTCATTACCATCAATAGTCAATTTCTAATACCACATGGTTCATTACAGTAATTGCCATCAATGGTGAATTTACAACACCACATGGATCAATATAGTAATTACCATCAATAGTCAGTTTGCAATACCACATGGATCATTACAGTAATTACCATCAATAGTGAATTTGCAATACCACATGGATCATTATAGTAATTACCATCAATAGTGAATTTGCAATACCACATGGATCATTATAGTAATTACCATCAATAGTGAATTTACAATACCACATGGATCATTATAGTAATTACCATCAATAGTGAATTTGTAATACCACATGGTTCATTATAGTAATTACCATCAATAGTGAATTTGCAATACCACATGGATGACGACAGTCATTATCTTGGTTATTTTAACCATGACATTTTTCAGCTTGTATTTGTAACTTATGGATTTTTTTCAGTTGCCTTTTCTTCTTGTATGATTTGTTCTGTCATTTTTTTTTTAAAACTATATGTCCAATATTAGTCTGTATCTAATTTCTAACTTTTCCAAACATTTCTATGCATGTCTAATATTTGTTTATATTTTTGGTTTAATATGCAATAACTCTTTTTATGTTTTTCAGAATTTCATTAGCTATATTTTGTTCTTTAATTTTTGTTTCTATTTATATATTTTAGGTGGAGTAGTATATCCTAGAACTGTGATAAATATTTCACTAAAATATTGAAAACTAATTCTAACATTACTTGAATCTAACAATGATTTTGATTGGTCAAATTAACAAAAACCTATTCTAACATTACTTGAATCTAGAATGATTTTGATTGGTCAAATTAACAAAAACCTATTCTAACATTACTTGAATCTAGAATGATTTTGATTGGTCAAATTAACAAAAACCTATTCTAACATTACTTGAATCTAGAATGATTTTGATTGGTCAAATAAACAAAAACCTATTCTAACAATACTTAAATCTAAAAATGAGTTTGATTGGTCAAATTAACAAAAACCTATTCTAACAATACTTGAATCTAGAATGATTTTGATTGGTCAAATGTTGAAAAACCGATTCTAATTGGTTTAAATTAACTATTCTAATTGCAATAATATAACCTGTGATAAATATTTCACTAACATTTACAATACAGATTCTAAAATTATCTGAATCATTCATGTTTTTTTATTAAAGATATATAAAAGCCGATCCCAACAGATTTGGATCTGGTGTGTTATAATTTACAGCACTTAATTCCACAAAAAAACATCACAAGTTAAGACAATACCATTCTATAATGATGATTGGTTAGCATAGTTCCATAACGAACTACAGTTTTGATAATTATTCGACGAATTTTCTTTTTCTAAAAATTGGGATGGCGAGGTTGTATTTCCGGATCTGAAAACGTGATTGGAAGATTTTTATTGGCAAATATCCATTTCACTGGCTTCACTGACACGTCGTACATCGATGTTTACGCTGTGACTGCAAAACTTCTATCGGTGTCATGCATGACTAATTATAGACGGCCTATATTTACTAAATATGAAAAAGATAAATTAGGACATTAAAAAAACTAAAATTGCAGAATTGTATTCACTAAAAAATGTCAGTTGAAATAAAACAGAATAAGTTGGACATTAAATGGACAAATTGAAGTTTCTCATTTGCTAAAGCAGTTCAAAGTAGAAAGGAAAAAGATTAATTTGGACATTAAATATGAAAATGGCAAATTAAATTCACTAAATAAACCGTCATTGGGATGTAACAATACTAATTAGGCCATCCAATTAACTACAACACAGAAGACTAAACTCATACAATTAAATAGAAATAATTATCCGTCATCTCAATCTGCAGGTATATACAGATAAGCAACATTCTTTGAGCGGTGGAAATACACAGAGACATTTGTACCAAACGATGGAGAAGTTCTTATTGGAATGTTTTGCTGGAATGTCTGGGAAATGAGAAAAGTTAAACATTATCACACAAGAACCCTTCGAAGAGGAAGAGGAATCGCATTCGTTTCAGTCAAAACTGTTTTATGTTTTGTTTGTGACCAATCAAGGTGGTGCCAACACATCCCACGGAATTAAATTTAAAGAAACTTTTCTTTGCTTTTGTTACCTTGTGTTGTTGTTGTTGTGGTGGTGGTGATGTTGATCTTTTGTTTGATGATTTCGTTGTTGATTGGTTGATTGTCCTGACAAGATATATAATTACATGTTTCTACTTTCAAAGACAAAACAATGTCTGACACCTATATTAATTTCGTGCTTGTCATTCTAATAATTTAATAGTACTGCACCCAATTGGTGCTTTTATGTAAAACAAAATAAACGAACTCTTGACGCTACAATATTTGAAACAATATGTTGTCTGGTTTACTAACAAATGAATTAAGTCAAATGCTAAATGACTATTGTATAGTACAGGATGAATGAGTAAGTTCCATGTTTTGTAATGGATATTGCTTATAACAGAATACTTGATTACAATGAATATTGCCTATAACAGAATACTTGATTTTAATGAATATTGCCTATAACAGAATACTTGATTATAATGAATATTGCCTATAACAGAATACTTGATTATAATGTACATAACATTTACGCTCAAATGTCATTCATGCCTTGACGTCATCAATGTGTTATGATAAAAACGGCTTTGATGGCATTATTTGAAGCATGTTTTCCTATATTCCTTGTCATTCTGCATTTGGTCTTTCTCATGACCAGATAAAGAGTGTAGATTTCAATTGACACACATTGTTATGACCAGATAAAGGGAGTAGATTACACTGGACACACTTTGTCATCACCAGATAAATGGAGTAGATTGCAATTAACACACAGTGTCATGACCAGATAAAGGGAGTAGATTTCAATTAACACACATTGGCATGACCAGATAAAGGGATTATATTGCAATTTTCACACATTGTCATGACCAAATAAATGGAGTAGATTGCAATTAACACACATTGTCATGACCAGATAAAGGGCTTATATTGCAATTAACACACATTGTCATGACCAGATAAAGAGAGTATATTGCAATTGACACACACTATCATGACCATATAAAGGGAGTAGATTGTAATTGGCACACATTGTCATGACCAGATAAATGGAGTATATTGCAATGGACACACATTGTCATGACCAGATAAATGGAGTATATTTCAATTAACACACATTGTCATGACCAGATAAAGGGATTGTATTGCAATTGACTCACTTTGACATGACCAGATAAAGGGTTTATATTGCAATTAACACACATTGTCATGACCAGATAAAGAGAGTATATTGCAATTGACACACACACTATCATGACCAGATAAAGGGAGTAGATTGTAATTGGCACACATTGTCATGACCAGATAAATGGAGTATATTGCAATGGACACACATTGTCATGACCAGATAAAGGGAGTAGATTTCAGTGGACACACTTTGTCATGACCAGATAAAGGGAGTAGATTACAATTGACAGACATTGTCATGACCAGATAGAGGGATTATAATGCTATTGACACACATTGTCATGACCAGATAAAGAGAGTAGATTTCAATTGACACTGTTATGACCAGATAATGGGAGTAGATTACAATGGACACACTTTGTCATGATAAGATAAATGGAGTAGATTGCAAATAACACACATTGCCATGACCAGATAAAGGGAGTAGATTTCCGTGGACACACATTGTCATGACCAGATAAAAGGCTTATAATGCAATTTACACACATTGTCATGACCAGATAAATGGAGTAGATTGCAATTAACACACATTGTCATGACCAGATATAGGGAGTAGATGTTAGTGGACACACTTTGTCATGACCAGATAAAGGGAATATATTACAATTGACACACATTGTCATGAGCAGATAAATGGAGTAGATAGTAACTGACTTACTTTTTCTTCACCGATAAATGGAGTAGTAATTGATACACTTTTGACAGCAAAGGTCGCTAATTCTAATTTATTTGTGAATATGGAGTCAATGCTGAGAAAGCAAGTCATGGCGAAGTTAATCGGCTATTTCCGCATCAGTGTCAATGCACATTCATAATTTACCCAGAACGTCGATAATTCTAATCTTTGATAAATATAGGATACCTTCCAACTACAGTTTTATTAAAATCAGGATATGCGGAATACATCGATGTTTATCATGAGAAGATAAGTGTATTGAAATAAAAGACTTTGGACCATTTTCTATACTTCATCTCATACAATAGAGATGTTCAACAGACAAAGAGGAAGTAATGACCGTATACAATGAAGCTGATTGGAAGAGAATTACATAACATGGTTTAAATGGGTTACAGTTGTATTTATGTCACTAGGACGTTATACACTAATTAGGATTGTGTAATACATGATAACGGACCAATTCGATGTCACTAAGACGTTATACACTAATTAGGATTGTGTAATACACGATAACGGACCAATTCGATGTCACTAAGATGTTATACACTAATTAGGATTGTGTAATACATGATAACGGACCAATTCGATGTCACTAAGAAGTTATACACTAATTATGATTGTGTAATACACGATTCCATTAGGCAAAAATAGATGTCACTAAATTGATAATCTTGAATCATGATTGTGTAATTAGCCAACATAAATGTCACTAAAGTGTTCTACACAAATTATGATTGTGTCATGCATGATACCACCTGGTCAATTAGATGATTGCGTAATACATGATTCTATAGGGAAAAGTGTTATAAACGAATCATGATTATATAATACACGATTCCATTTGGAAAAATGTTATAAACGAATCATGATTGTGTAATACACGATTCCATTGGGAAAAGTGTTATAAATGAATCATGATTCTGTAATAACAATGAGGTCATTTAGATGCTACTAAAGTATTACATCTGTCTTTTGGAGTTGTTTCAATACTTTACTTATCGTTGTAATAACAATGGCATTTTCTTGACACGATGACAGTGTTGCACTTTATTTGGAAACGATTTTGTAAATATATGTCAAAGGGAGATAACCAAACAATGTCATGATCAAATCAAGCCCTGGTACCCTCTTACCTTCGTTTCTAAGGATAATAATTTGAAGTTTGGATCTCGGTAGAACAATAGTAAATATTCGTCGAATAGTCCCTAATGCATTAATTAGAGATTCGTACATGTTTATGTACAGATTCCCTATTCGATTAATTAGGGATTCGTACATGTGAATATACATAGTTTCAAATGCATTAATTAGGGATTCGTGCATAAGCATATACGGAGTCCCTAATGCATTAATTAGGGATTCATGCATGTTTATATACAGAGTCCCTAATGCATAATTTGGGATTCGTACATATTTATATACAGAGAACCTAATGCATTAATTAGGGATTCGTGTATGCGTATATACACCGTTCCTAATGTACATGTGTATATACGGGGTGCCTAATGTATTAATTAGGGATTCGTACATGTGTATATACAGAGTCCTTATGTATTAATTAAGGATTCGTACATGTGTATATAGAGTCCCTAATGTATTAATTAGGGATACTTATATGTGTATATACAGAGTTTCTAATGCACGTGTGTATATATACAGAATCCTTAATGCATTAATTAGGGATTCGTGCATGTTTATATAATAATAATAATAATAATAATAATAATAATAATAATAATAATAATAATAATAATGTGGACTTTCTATAGCGCCCAATCTTTCGAAGGACTAAGCACTTTACACCATCAATAATGATATGACTGCACTACAGAACAACAAATGACAAAAACAATGAAATTGGAAAACATTACAAACATGCTGAAAACATATAAGATACAAAACATGATTAGGTCGCTAAGTTTGTCCCTGCAGTCGAAGAAGGTCAGTCTTAAGAGCAATCTTTAAAGGGACCACTGTGTCTTTGTGTCTAATTTCAATGGGCAATTCGTTCCACGTCGTCTGGCCCTGGTGTGCAAGGAACGTTGTCCATATGACTTTGTTTTCACCTTGGGAACAATGAATATACGATTATCAGAAGAAAAGCGTAGGGATCTAGCTGGTGTATACACATGGGTGAGGCTGGATAGGTATGTTGGACTGGAGTCTGTCATTGAAACATAGCACAGAGAACAAATTTTGTGTTTGATTCTGTATCGAATCGATAGCCAGTGTAGGTTTCAGAGCAGTAGTGAGGTGTCCTCTGATCGAGGTACTCTAAAGATGATCCGTGCAGCTGTGTTTTGAACTTTTTGAAGTTTCTGGAGTAAATATTGTGACGAACCAGGCAGAATTGAGTTACAATAGTCCAGTCTTGAAAGTACTAATGAACACAAAAGTGTTTTAGTGGCATCAACTGAAAGATATTTACGAATGGAACTGATGCGTCTCAATTCAAGATATGCAGCCTTGCATATGTTCATGACATGTTGGTGCAATGTGAGAATACTGTCTAGAGTAACACCTAGGTTCCGTACTGACTGTGAGAATTTAATGTTGGTGTTGCTGACATTTATTATCTGAGGTAAAGGATGTGAATGAGAAAGTCTTTGTGTTGTGATTAGAATAGCCTCAGTTTTATCGTCATTCATCTGTAGCTTGTTACATGTCATCCATGATTTCACATCAGAAATGCACCTCTCTACTCCATGGATGGTAGCATCAACTTCAGTTAGGTGGCTAGACTTGTATATTTGGGTGTCATCAGCATACAATTGGTGCGACACTGGGTGATGATCTATGACACTTGAGAGCGGCTGAGTATATAGAATGAAGAGAACAGGTCCAAGAACAGATCCCTGTGGAACAACACAACATACGTCAACTGGGCTGGAGTGTATTCCATTTGCAGATATTATTTGTGTCCTCTTGACTAAGTAGGACTTGAACCACTGTACGGCTATATTCTGAATGCCAAATACATGCTGGAGACGGTGAAGTAATATATCATGCTTTATTGTGTTAAATGCTGCAGATAAATCCAGGAGAGTGAGGACTGTAATCTTTCCACTATCCAAAGCAGAGAGAATGTCATTAAATACTTTCTGAAGAGTAGTTTCCGTACTATGGCAAGGGCGATATGCAGACTGTACATTGCTAAAAAGACTGTTTGAATTCAAATGAGATACAAGTTGAGTTAGAACAACCTTTTGTAACATTTTTTATATGAATGGGAGAATAGAAACTGGGCGGTAGTTCTTTAAATTGTTATGGTCCAGTGTTGGTTTTTCTAAGATCACGAACCTTAGAACTAATTTCAGCTCGTTTTTGATACTCTTGGCCGAGCTTTAGACGTATTGCTTCAACGGTGCTAAATAGCGTTATAAATACATTAATGTCGTTACCGTACAAACAAGCATTGATGGACTTTTGAATTCCTTTCACGAGCCTGTACATCTTAGGTAAAACATAACGACCCTTACTAAACTGATACTCAGTGTCTTCATATTCCGAGGCAATCCTGTCGCAGTCGAGATCTTCAGATAATACTATCCCTCGATTTTTCAAATTTGAAATTTCAACAATTATAGAATTTACATCTTTGATATCCATTATTTATATAATACATTTTACCTCTAATTATTAAAAAAAATAATACTCATTTGGCAATCTCGCTGGCGCCCTATGACGTCAGAGAGACCCAGAGGTTACTTTATTAACTTAATTAAGGACAGCACAACACGCATCTTGGAACTCCTTGGGTGCCTTCGCATCCAAGTAAGCCCAAGGGGGCCCGAAACATACATCTCCGGAAGGGAGGCCTAAGGTGACAAACGTCATCTTAGACCGCCCAGAAGATATGCTTGGGGGACATCACTACATGTACTTAATTAAGTTAATTAAGGACAGCACATACATGAAAACCCCATTTGGCAATCTCGCTGGCGCCCTATGACGTCAGAGAGACCCAGAGGTTACATATACGACAACACATCTTTGGAACTCCTTGGTTGCCTTCACATCCAAGTAAGCCCAAGGGAACCCGAAACATACATCTCCGGAAGGGAGGCCTAAGGTGACAAACGTCATCTTAGACCGCCCAGAAGATATGCTTGGGGGACATCACTACATGTACTTAATTAAGTTAATTATGGATGGATATTTACAATGAAACGATGATGTGGGACGGCACAATGCCATATATATCTCCACTCCAGTGTTGCGGCAGATTTTAGGCATAACATATACTTAATTAAGGATGGTATTATTCAATGAAACGATTGATGTGGGACGGCACAATTCCATATATACTTAATTAAGGATGGTATATTCAATTAAACGATGATGGAATTTGTGATGTAATGATGTGGGACGGCACAAAGACAGCACAAACATGAAACGACGGGGCGGATCTTCTACGGCCAATCCAACCAATCAAAAGCAACCCAATTAAATTAACCCGGTTGCATGATTGACAAAAGACAACCGCACGCCCGGGTTATTGGCGTTGGTTACTTTTGATCGGTCAGATTTGGCTTTCGAAAGCCCCAAGCTTATTACGAGTCATAACATATATAAGGTGACTAATACAGCAGCGTTGATTCACGGGTGTGTTATTTTATTTCCTTGAATTACTTATTAATGCTGTTTCACAACATTTAAATGAGACAAAATATTTAAATAAAACACTAAACAAAAGAATACAGTTGTAGATAACAGCGTGTATTTTCTCTGTTCTAATCCTCTAGACAAAATGCATTACCGATTAGGTCACAAAGAGCTGTATACAGAGGAATTGTAACCACGCCCACTTGCTTCAATGAATGGAAAACACTAGTGTTTCATTCTCGTTCCGGCTGAGCGAACATAGGTAACGCGTTGGATTATAAAGAACGTCTGTACTAAAAGTGCATAATAGCTGAATGTAGATGGTCTATAAGGGTTTAAATAAATACAACTGTTTAAATGATGCAGTTTTAGCCAAGTGACAATAAAAAGTTTTAGAAATGTTAAAACTTGATAAATACAACTCTACCGAAACTGATGTATTATGCTCCATTACAGTCACGTGTGCGCGCCTATGCCAATTATAACTCTCTCTCTACAGGTGTAGAAGACGACACAAATACCTTTGACGGTCATAATACAAGGGAACTTAGTGAGTAGAGTGTTATGAGTGGTGGCGGACTTATCCATAAAGGATTTATCTCCCTTGAATCGTTTCAGATGTATACGAATTTTATTTTATGGCCATTTTTCTTTGACAGAGTTAATTTAGTTATATTTTCTGCAACAAATCGTATTGAAGACCTACAAATATCAAAATATGTACTGGCTTCATTTATTGATTGAAATATTTTTTCTTCGTTGGTTTCTGTATCAAATGATTTGACATGTTTTGCCCTTTTTGCGTGTTTGCCTGTTCCACCTAATTTTGCATTTTCACTTTGAGTAACAACTCATAAGTTATCCAATTTGTTATTTTGAGGGAATCCATCGACGTGATCAATCACAAATCCGTCTTTGATTAATCCGTAAAATGCTTCATAGATTATTCTGTGATTAAGATATGTCTTCTTCCCGGCTGTAAACACCAAGTATCCCATATTATTTACCCGTCCAACCGGTTTTTTTAGTCTGCAATTTCTAACAACACCATCATGGGATGCTTCATAATTAACAAGCACTGGGTGAGGTCTGAAATCTTGGCTCATTTGTATAATAATACTACTTGTCTAATTTATATCTGCTTTAATTATAAACCTCTTGATATTATCTTGAGGAGTTTTTATGATTTTGTCGCTGACGGAGTCATCGGTAGGATCAATGACTGCATTTTTTATTCGTTTGTCATAGTAGCGTTTTAGTTCTCTGTATCGTTTGCCGCCGCAACTGAGACACAACTGCGATTTTCCCCTTACCCCCACCCCACATCGGAGGCACGGATGGGGGCCAAAGGAACCGTTGCGAACACTTTGTAAATGATACCCACAGAATTCGCTTCTGCATGATTTGATACACGGGGTTGTTGATCCAATCATTAGCCACTTGCAGTGATTCATTATACAATATTTTTCTATTTAAATACTTGTTTTAATTATAACATGGAGGAGTTCGAGAGATTATCAGCAATTAAGCCTTTCAAAAACGTTAAATTTAATCTCGATAGAACCCTCAAAGATGTGCCAAAACGGGCAATAACGGATAGAGCCCTGATAAATAAAATACGCGATTGTATTAATGAATTCAAGCACGACGGTGCATCTCATAGCTGGTCAACATTTCGAATTGATGGCGTTGTTGATGCCACCATGAACGACAGCAACGCAGCGTTCATGTTATCACAACTTGGCAACAAAAAGTATTTTTTTTAGAGTGAAATTCATTATCCGTGTAGAATCAGGCGGTTGGATTATACGAGACAAATTTGAACCGATTCTCAAAGACAAGAAAACAGTCGTTGTTAGCCGTGATTCTAAGCCGGGTTTGTTAACTGGAATTGACAAACCATACTATGAACGAGCATATCCTGAAACAGCAGTTGTGTATGGGATATATCCGTTAAATGGAAAACCTGATATAAGAAAACTTAAACCAATGAAACAGTCGTCGTCGGCGACTTCGTCGTCAGTGGCTTTGCCACTCAATTGTGTAGCAGCACGAATAACAGAACATTTTACAAATGCATCCCGAGGGAACAAACTTACCGATCTACGGCGTAGCAAAATAGCTCAATGGGAGTTAACGGTGAAAGACCGCGGAGCGACTATTAGCGATATAGCAAAATTAGAAACGTCGTTGAGATTTCCAATAACTGTTACAACGATAACCGGAGAAGTTTTATACGAATCAAAATATAGATCAAAGGGAACCCCAATTAAAATTATTGATCATAACGAACACGCGTGGACGTCCGCGGTCACAATATTTCCACGAAACAGAACAATAAAGTATATACCCGACGAATTCTTACGAGAAGAATTTTCCAGGGACGGTTTTCTCGTTGAAAAGAAACTATTCGATGCTATTGCGCATTTGAGTAAAAACGACCCCGTGTCGGTGTGGTTACTTCGCAGCATTGAAAACGACATGGATACGTTTGATCAGTTTGTAAGACCAAACGGTGAATTATACCGCACTGAAGCATTTCACAACAAAATGAAAAAAAACAGCTAGTGGGTTTTTAACGGCGTGTGGAGAAGCCACCGATAAAATTATCAACGACGAACAATTATTGACAAACTGTTTTACAATCCCGTCGATAAATCTTTTCAAATGCAGAAGCAACTTCAGGTGATGATTTTGTTTTTAGCGGTTCTGCTTGTTTGTATCGACTCGCAACGTCAACTACGGTTAGCGCGTATTTGTAACCGTTATCATGTGGTAAAAACAATAAATCAGCTTGATGAACTTCATTAGGTCCGATAACATCAAAATGCGAGAAATTAATTTGTTTAGGACGCGGTAGATAAATTTGCCATATAGCCTGTTTGGATAACCAATTAGCCGCAGTGGCCCTTTTCACTTTTGCGGCGTTGGCGAATTTATTGATTGCAGCGTTACCCCTCCAGTATCCTCTTGGGGAATAATAATAAGATTCCATATTATTAATTACCAGCGCCCATCATCAATTTGCCTTTCATAGCTGATTTTACCAACCACGAAGCCAACTTTTCTTTGAAAGATTTATCAGGAATAGCATTTAACGCATGAATTAATTTCACATCCGCGAGATGCCTGTTTTGCAGATTGCTGTTTTTATATGCAACATCATGAGCATGACACGCCTTATCAATAGCGTTTATCGGATACTCGCCGGGTCTGGGCTGATTTTGATCATCAAGTCTGATATCTAATCGTGTTCCGGGGCCACAATAGCTATATCCTGGAAGGTGCTTTTCTCCTGGATACTTTGCCCACGGCGTTCCAGGGAGTTTTACTAACTTGGCTGCGATATCACCTCCTCGTTTTTTTTTAAAACATCTCCGGATTTCATAGAAACAAATCTAAACTTTTTTATACCACATGTTGCACATCTACCAGTTAGTGCTGATCTGTTATTTTTAGTTGTAATCGTCGTCACATCATTTGTGTTAGTACGCGTTTTACACTTCACACAATATAGATCCATAATTTATGTATAGATATATGAATATAATTGATTCTTCAGCGACTAAAACAAGAGAACCAGTTAAGCATCATGCAGCGCTACCAAACTCTATCCGCGCAATTATAAACGGGCCATCTGGATCCGGCAAGACGCAATTGTTGCTCAATTTAATAATGAGATGGATGAAGTGGGATAAGTTATATTTAGTTGCTCCTAGAGTAGATGATCAATGATGCTATGAAGTGTTAAAGGATTTTAACGAGAATGCATCAATACTTTGTACTGGGCTGATGATGGCCGAGTGGTCTAAAGTTCATGCATTTAAAAATTATTCACACATCTCGCCTCAGCTCAGTCAAAATGAGTTTATGAGAAAGCTTGCCAGTAGGTTTCGGTGGGTCGATGATTATGTTAGGAATTGTTCCCAGATTTTCTTCCATCAAACATACTTGTCGTGTTGCATAACCTATCGAGTGTATACAATGACATTCAAGTCAACAAGAACAAGAATAGTTTGACCAAAAAAATGCAAATAAAGACAATATGTAAGTGAATTTGAACAGTAGAATACATTAATTAAATCTCAGGAAACGGTTATCATTGTGATCATAATAAACACAATAATTGGGTTTTGTTGTTGTTGTTGTTATTATTATTATTATTATTATTAGTAGTAGTAGTAGTAGTAGTAGTAGTAGTAGTAGTAGTAGTAATATTATGAATTTATTATTATTATTATTATTATTATTATTATTATTATTATTATTAGTAGTAGTAGTAGTAGTAGTAGTAGTAGTAGTAGTAATATTATGAATTTATTATTATTATTATTATTATTATTATTATTATTATTAATATCATTATTATCATTATTAATATTATTATTATTATTATTATTATTATTATTATTATTATTATTATTATTATTTACTGTTGTTCAGGTTTAGTTGCTATGTTGTAATTGACTGTTCTGGTGCAGCTAATGTGGGAACGTGTAAATCCTGCCAGCAACTTCTCGTGTTCTTTTGGGTCGGTTGTTTCCGCTCTGGGTTTGTGTCGGGGTTCTTCCTCCACCGGTTATACTGGCCGTCATATATAGGTATCACGGTACCAATTATTTTCCATAGACCTCAATGCTAATGTTTTGTGAAATAAACACAATTTATATCCTACTTTAGCATGCAAGTCAGACACTGTCACAAATAACAATGTTAGATTGTCCATTTGACGAGGACAAAACCAGGTACTCCATTGCATTTAAGAGAGATAACTCTGCTGTAACTAGACATGTAAGTTTTTCTAGTCAGAACAGACCCAGTTTCTCCCATGTGTGCCACATTTTTAAAAAAAATCATAAAAGATACATAATATGATCTAGATATGAACTAATTTAATCTCACATGTTGCCAAGAGGTTTAACTTGTATTAAAAGCCTAACACAATGTACAACTCTTACATAACGCACAAATCACAGCTAGTGTTATTGTTTATTTCTGTATGCAATATTCCCTACACCTTACTCTCCACTCGCCTGGGATTGGTTGTACAGTTGGTACCTATAGCCTATCATGTGCTGTTATTCCTATAACAACATCAACTTTTCCGGTGACCTATGCGATTAGAGCGTCCACCCGGCATAGATGCACGACGTCGAGGGTTCGATCCCCGGCCGAGTCATACCAAGGACATAAAAATGGTACTAGCTGCTGAACCGCTTGACCGTGTTATTTTTTTTGCGTTTGTTGTCACAATAGTTAGGGGTGGGGGTTTAGGGGGTGTTGCCATTGTCTACATCTTCTTCACGACAAATTACATAAATATGCTGACGAAAACTTGTTCGCTAACATTTTGGTTGATGAGGCTATTTTGATATAAATAACTAACTAGGATATTAACTATCGGAATCAAGCAACAGCATTTACCTCCCTTTATACACTCTATGTTTTTGCCGTCCATTATGCGTTTTAGGCATCTGGCACAGACCCGTCAGTTTCATTGGGAAACTTACCTCCCTTTGTACAGGATGTAATTTGATAATATATACATGATATGGTAGAATTATAAGGATTCATAATATATACATGATATGGTAGAATTATAAGTATTATAATATATACATGATATGGTAGAATTATAAGGATTATAATATATACATGATATGGTAGAATTATAAGTATTATAATATATACATGATATGGTAGAATTATAAGGATTATAATATATACATGATATGGTAGAATTATAAGTATTATAATATATACATGATATGGTAGAATTATAAGGATTATAATATATACATGATATGGTAGAATTATAAGGATTATAATATATACATGATATGGTAGAATTATAAGGATTATGTTCGCTCCACTAAGCTAAACTATAAATCCAACCAAAAAATGTACGACTGTAAGAAGTTAAGATTAAATGATTTCAAGGAGACAAAATGCATATAATATATAAATATTATTTATCATAAAAACGGTCATGCATACAAAAATCTGTATTGAAATTAAATGAGAAAGAACATACAGTATCTTGATAAACCCGACGTAAAAATAAGGGAGGTAATTCAAAGTTATTATTAGCAGTAAGGGGACAAAATATGCTGTTGATTGGTTTGGCATTTAATTTGTCCCTGTCCCCCCCCCCCCCCCCCTCCAAAAGTAGCGGAATTAACCAGAGCATGTGTGCAATGTTGTTTCTAAGCGAAAAATAATTTTTATGAGCTAATTAGCCAACTCTGTATATAAAAAGAGACTTATGTTTACTTATGTTTCCCCAAACATCAAACTTGCTTTGATTTGTATTATGAAACACCTGTTAAAACTAAACCAAAAGTAAACAGACTTATAAACATTGCCAAATTCCTACAGAGATGCCTAATATAGGTCAATCTTTCGTTCTTGATGATTTCCTTACCTTTTGTGCTAAAGTTTAGTTTTTCGTCTCCAACTCCTTATTTCTATTTAGAAGAAGAAAAAAAAAATGAATAGAACACACTTTTAATCCATTGTTTCTGTTGCTTATATGTTATGTTTGATTTGTTTGATTTTGTTTATAAAAGTTATTTAGGTCCAGCTTATACTAATATACACTGGCTATAAGTTGGTATGGCAGTATATCAATACAGTTTAAAATAATATACATTATCTGTCTCTTAACCTCTCAGGTGTGTTATAGTTCATTGAAAGAAAAACTTTTTCCACATCAAAATGGCGCCTAAATTACATAAATATGGCATTTTAAATCCAAAAAGCATTAGAAAATTGAAGACTACGCGTGGAACTGAAATATTTTACATTAATAATATTTACCCATTTTGGTAGCAATCCAACAACAGGTATATATGTAAAGAAAGCAAAGTCGTCGTTATTCCAATACGTATTAGACTGACGTCAAGTATGCCAAGTTGGTATTTGTCTGTCTGTCTGTCTGTCTGTCTGTCTGTCTGTCTATCTATCTATCTATCTATCTATCTATCTATCTATCTATCTATCTATCTATCTATGTGTGTTTGTCTGTATGTGTGTGCTTCCGATCTTTTTCGCTATTCGCTGACTACTGGAATACAAGATGATGCGATCATTAGGTACCTTAAGATGGAGATGCTGACATGAAGTGTGAGGACTGCTGACATCGGGATGCTGACATGAGGTGTGAGGACTGAAGTGGCCGAAACATATGGTGTGTTTTCAATGACCAACCCTGTTTACACAATGCACTTTACACTATTCATATGTGATATTGTTATACAAAAGTATTTAATTACACTATTCATTTGTGATATTGTTCTACAAAAATATTTAATTACAAATGAATATTTTTAACATAGAGCTCATCATATCGAATTCTTCCTCTATCCTACATAAAATTACTGCATATAAAATTGTAATTATGAATACATAATTGTAATGAAGGACATTTTTTTTAGGAATTGCCAGAATAAAAAAGTATTTGATTATTTTCATTCCACATGACGTTTACACCTCCGATAATGTAGCAGAACGGATATATTCTTATATTGAATTATTTATGGCTAGATTTGGTTTATACTGTTCATTTTAGCACGGATAGGGAACATACCGACAATGTCAGATAGGGAAACATGCCGACAACGCCAGATAGGGAAACATGCCGATAATGCCAGATAGGGAACCATACCGACAATGCCAGATAGGGAACAATGCCGACAATGCCAGATAGGGAACCATACCGACAATGCCAGATAGGGAACCATACCGACAATGCCAGATAAGGAACCATGCCGACAATGCCAGATAGGGAAACATACCGACAATGCCAGATAAGGAACCATACCGACAATGCCAGATAGTGAACCATACCGACAATGCCAGATAGGGAACCATGCCGACAGTGCCAGATAGGGAACCATACCGACAATGCCAGATAAGGAAACATACCGACAATGCCAGATAGGGAACCATACCGACAATGCCAGATAGGGAACCATACCGACAATGCCAGATAAGGAACCATGCCGACAATGCCAGATAGGGAAACATACCGACAATGCCAGATAAGGAACCATACCGACAATGCCAGATAGTGAACCATACCGACAATGCCAGAGAGGGAACCATGCCGACAGTGCCAGATAGGGAACCATACCGACAATGCCAGATAAGGAAACATACCGACAATGCCAGATAGGGAACCATACCGAAAATGCCAGACAGGGAACCATACCAACAATGCCAGATAAGGAAACATACCGACAATGCCAGATAGGGAACCATACCGAAAATGCCAGATAGGGAAACATGCCGACAATGATAGATAGGTAACCATGCCGATAATGCCAGATAGGGAACCATACCGACAATGCCAGATAGGGAACCATGCCGACAATGCCAGATAGGGAACAATATCGACAATGCCAGATAAGGAAACATGCCGACAATGCCAGATAGGGAACCATACCGAAAATGCCAGATAGGGAAACATGCCGACAATGACAGATAGGTAACCATGCTGACAATGCCAGATAGGGAACCATACCGACAATGCCAGATAGGTAAACATGCCGACAATGCCAGATAGGGACCCATACCGACAATGCCAGATAGGGAAACATGCCGACAACGCCAGATAGGGAGCCATGTCAACAATGCCAGATAGAGAAACATGACGACAATGCCAGATAGGGACCCATACCGACAATGCCAGATATGGAACCATGCCGACAATGCCATATAGGGATCCATCCCGACAATGCCAGATAGGGAAACATGCCGACAATGTCAGATAGGGAACCATACCGACAATGCCAGATAGGGAAACATGCCGACAATGACAGATAGGGACCATACCGACAATGCCAGATAGGGAAACATGCCGACAACGCCAGATAGGGAACCATGCCAACAATGCCAGATAAGGAAACATGCCGACAACGCCAGACAGTGAACCATGCCGACAATGCCAGATAGGAAACCATACCGACAATGCCAGATAGGAAACCATACCGATAATGCCAGATATGAAACCATGCCAACAATGACATATAGGGAACCATCCCGACAATGCCAGATAGAGCAACATGCTGACAATGCCAGATAGGGAAACATACCGACAATACCAGATAGGGAAATATGCAGACAATGTCAGAAAGGGAACCATACCGACAATGCCAGATAGGTAAACATGCCGACAATGCCAGATAGGGAAACATGCCGACAACGCCAGATAGGGAACCATGCCAACAATGCCAGATAAGGAAACATGACGACAACGCCAGATAGAGAACCATGCCGACAATGCCAGATAGGGACCCATATCGACAATGCCAGATAGGGACACATGCTGACAATGCCAGATAGGGAACCATACCGACAATGCCAGATAAGGAAACATGCTGACAATGTCAGATAAGGAACCATGCCGACAATGCCATATAGGGAATCATCCCGACAATGCCAGATAGGGACACATGCTGACAATGCCAGATAGGGAACCATGCCGACAATGCCAGATAAGGAAACATGCTGACAATGTCAGATAAGGAACCATACCGAAAATGCAAGATAGGGAAACATGCCGACAATGCCAGATATGGAACCATGCCGACAATGTCAGATAGGTAACCATGCCAACAATACCAGATAGGAGATATGCCGACAACGCAAGATAGTGAACCATGCCGACAATGCCAGATAGGGACCCATACCAACAATGCCAGATATGGAACCATGCCGACAATGCCATATAGGGAACCATCCCGACAATGCCAGATAGGGCAACATGCTGACAATGCCAGATAGGGAAACATACCTACAATACCAGATAGGGAAACATGACGACAATCTCAGATAGGGAACCGTGCCGAAAATGCCAGATAGGGAAACATGTCCACAATGCCAGATATGGAACCATGCCGACAAACAAGAAGGGAACCATACGGACAATGCCAGATAGGAAATATGCCGACAACGCCAGATAGGGAACTATACCGACAATGCCAGATAGGAAATATGCCGACAATGCCAGATAGGGAACCATACCGACAATACCGACAATGCCAGATAGGGAACCATACCAAAAAATCCAGATAGGGAACCATACCGACAATGCCAGATAGGGAACCATACCGACAATGCCAGATAGGGAACCATACCGACAATGCCAGATAGGAAATATGCCGACAATGCCAGATAGGGAACCATACCGACAATGCCAGATAGGGAACCAGATCGACAATGCCAGATAGGGAAACATGCCGACAATGTCAGATATGGAACCATGCCGACAATGCCAGATAGGGAACCATACCGACAAGGCCAGATAGGGAACCAAACCGACAATGCCAGATAGCGAACAAAACCGACAATGCCAGATAGGAAATATGCCGACAATGCCAGATAGGGAACCATACCGACAATGCCAGATAAGGAACCATGCCGACAATGCCAGATAGGGAACCATGCCAACAATGCCAGATAGGGAACCATATCGACAATGCCAGATAGGTAAACATGCCGACAATGCCAGATAGGGAAACATGCCAACAATGCCAGATAGGGAACCATATCGACAATGCCAGATAGGTAAACATGCCGATAATGCCAGATAGGGAACCATGCCGTCAATGCCAGATAGGGAAACATGCCGTCAATGTCAGATAGGGAACCATGCCGACAATGCCAGATAGGGAAACATGCCGTCAATGTCAGATAGGGAACCATACCGAAAATGTCAGATAGGGAAACATGCCGACAATGCCAGATAGGGAAACATGCCGACAACGCCAGATAGGGAACCATGCCAACAATGCCAGATAAGGAAACATGCCGTCAATGTCAGATAGGGAACCATGCCGACAATGCCAGATAGGGAAACATGCCGTCAATGTCAGATAGGGAACCATACCGAAAATGTCAGATAGGGAAACATGCCGACAATGCCACATAGGGAAACATGCCGACAATGCCAGATAGGGAAACATGCCGACAATGTCAGATATGGAACCATGCCGACAATGCCAGATAGGGAACCATACCGACAATGCCAGATAGAATATATGCCGACAATGCCATATAGGGAACAATCCCGACAAAGCCAGATAGGGCAACATGCTGACAATGCCAATGCCAGATAGGGAACCATACCAAAAAATCCAGATAGGGAACCATACCGACAATGCCAGATAGGGAACCATACCGACAATGCCAGATAGGGAACCATACCGACAATGCCAGATAGGAAATATGCCGACAATGCCAGATAGGGAACCATACCGACAATGCCAGATAGGTAACCATGCCGACAATGCCAGATAGGGAACCATACCGACAATGCCAGATGGGGAACCATACCGACAATGCCAGATAGGGAACCATACCGACAATGCCAGATAGGGAAACATACCGACAATGCCAGATAGGATTAGTGCCAATGTAGGACCCCCTCTTAAATAATTAAAATCCCGATCCACCGATTCCTTGAGGCAAACTAAAGGGCGGACACTAGTCAGGTTTTCAGCAACACAGTACCTTGACGACCTCACTAGATCAAGGGACTGATGATGATGATGATGATGATTATAGGCGAACCCAAAAGTAAGGAATCAAATTACAGATATATTTCACTCCTGTCCGTCTTTTTAAAAAAATAATTAAGAAAAAGTTTTCCACTCAGCTTTTTTACTATATATATATATATATATATATATATATATATATATATATATATATATATATATATATATATATATATATATATATATATATATATATATATATATGTGTGTGTGTGTGTGTGTGTGTGTGTGTGTGTGTGTGTGTGTGTCTGTGTGTGTGTGTGGGTGGGTGGGTGTTTGTGTTTGTGTGTGTGTGATTTCATTTATCTTTATACACGAGCTTCCTCTTTGTTTTAAAATACCTTAATTCGTATATGAAATCGCATCACAATTATTATTTCCAGTTCAGTACCCAAATGTACTTCTAGTCTACTTTTAGAACATGTCTTCTTTCATTTTGGTGGTGATAGAAGAGTTATATTGATGTATTTTTGGTAGGTATTTAACGTTAATTGTTTATCTTGAGAATGCGAGCTCATAGAGTGGTTGTCTCTGTGTATTTTGGCCTTAGCAATGATCCGGAAGTGAAATCTGTGTTCTGTTTACATGCTGTTCTGTTTACAGTGCAGCCTCTCAAATTAATGCCGGTAAACCCTAAGCAAGAACTTCACCGTGAAATCATCTTTGAAAGTTTTTATATTGATTGTCACACAGTTGAAAGGTCAGTATTGTGAAATAGATGTAGAGAAAATATTGTAATATTAACTGTGATGTGTGTCCATATTTACTCTGATGACATAACTCTCCACCATCCGGGCAACTCTACACAATCCGGGCAACTCTACGCCCAGTGACATCTCAGATCAATGTTGAATTTGTTCAAAAACAAATGCAAATAATTCTTTTATTAAAATACCAACTCGTTTGACAATTTGAACCACTCGGCAACTGCTGACAATTTATGCACTGAAATATATATTCAATTATTGGAATTTGGGAAAAGGCTGTATGACGTACAAAATAGTCACTTGCATCGTACCTGATTATCTACCTTTACAGATAGCCAGTTATCTCTCTTTTCTCAGCATACCACATAGATACTCGTGACTTTTGTTCATTTTCCAAATATTATCTGTTCATTTCACTATGTAACTATTTTCCGTTTCTGGTCAAAGGTTATGGAATACTATTCATGCTGAGATTATATTTTTATAATCAGTTTTTACTGTAATGCAAGATCTTGTATAATGACCACCTCTTGAATCCAGACTATTGAAAGACAGACATATTTCAACTTTATTGCGTTTATTTATTATCGTACATGTCATTCTTACCAGCATCGTACTAAAGAATGCGTTCATTTATTTCCGTTATTATCGTACATGTCATTCTTACCAGTATCGTAGTTAAGATTGCGAGTTAAAATTGATGTACACGTTTGTTGTTTATATGCATGTTAATGAGGATATATGAGAGATTAACAAAACATGGCAAAATCGTATAATACAAATATTATATATTATATACAAATTTACAAACCTTTGCTTTTCTTTAAACTTTAGATATCTAAAGTCTAGTTTGTAAACAAAGACTTGGTGCTTTTTGACCGAAATAAAATTTATTTGTTATAAGATGGAAAGAAAACGTAGGTTAATCAATTTACACTTAGCTTCCCTAAAAGTTGACTGCGGTGTGGCCCCAGTTATATATAAAGAGAGAAAGAGAGAGACAGAGACAGAGTGACAGAGATTTTTTCATTTACTAAAACTTGGATATGATCTAATGGATTCAGAATTTAAACGTTTTATATTTCAATGAAAATCTTTTATCGAAAATATTAAATTTGTTGCCGCCAGTCAACTATCTGTACAAATAATGGCGTAACATACAGCAATTAAGATAAGCTAAGAAAGATTACAAATTAATGCACACCTGTATTTTGTACCTGACAAATAATGTAATAGAAAACAAGTTGGACAAATTGTGACATGTGCAATTCTTTAATTGGTGTTTCATAAACAGGCGGTCATGTCTCCCTGACGATTTTCATTGACATCCAATAACTGCCATTTCATTTTCGTGGCAAAAAGTAAGGTAAAAAACGGCCCCCTCCCCAACAATTTCGTATTTTGTTTTATGTTCACCGATTTATCCTTCGTGTTTAGATTACATTAAACAAATTTCAAACAGCATTAAAACATATTTTTAAAAATTATTCTATTTACCACCGTCATTGGCAAGCTGTTTTTTTTTTTGTTATGCATATTTAATTTTTAATCTTTCTTAGCTTATCTTAATTACTGTATGTTATGCACACATGTATTTTGTACCTGACATATCCAATATCACGTTAATGGTCGTCTTGATCAGAAACATTTTTTTTGTAAACAACATAATAAATGGCAAAATATTTTTCTATGATTGTGGAATGAATATTCAGATAATTATTAATGGCAAACGTGTTTATAGTCTTGATTCGGATCTTAGAGACTTCTAGAATGTTGACAAAGCATTACCAGAAAATGGTAATTGTGTCCGAGGTCCAGAAGAGGTAATTTTGTCCGAGGTCCAGTAGAGGGTTATATAATCTTACCTAAATATGACTCGTTCTTGATTTAAAATCTGACACAGAATCAATCTTATTGTTGTGTGCATTTTGTTTAATTTGGGTAGATATTTTTAGTCAAATTATTATTCAATGGAATTACAAAGTGCTCAAAAATATTCTTTGGACTGGAAAATTAATTTGGCATTATAGTGAATTCAGACACAAAAAGTTTGAATCATAATATTTTATACATCACATGACTAGCACATCATCACACTCCAGACCATTTACACATTATTAAGTATATTATTACAGGCACATCAACGCGTTCAGTATCAGAATTTAATTGTAACACCACTAGAATTAAATTGGAACTGCATACATTTGTACCTGTGATATAACTTTTATGACTGTTTTTTTTTATTTAATTCAAAATAATGAAAGCTCTTTAAACAATTTCACTTTGCATTCTAAGGAAATAATTTTTTGTTGTATTTTAAATAACTTGTATTTTGCGTTCTTTTCTGTTTCTAAGTTTAAGACTAAAACAATACATGTTAAACTGTAAATAGTAACACACAATGTAGTTACTTCTGTTCAGGTAACACACAATGTAATTACTTCTGTTCAGATAACACACAACGTCGTAACTTATATTATTCTTACATTTGCATATATGTACATAAGCAATTATATTTCCGAATGTTAGCATGCACGTAGTAATCATGTTTTCGTTTCCTTAAAACCAGGCTTTTTTTCGTAACCATGTATTTATGTATTATTTATAATTAATATTATTTTTATGTTCACCGTTTGAATGTTTATCTCTTGAATTTGATTTGCTCGATGAACACATACGAATCGATTCGTTTCATTGGGAAGTCCATAATGAAAAATTTAGTAATTATTCTGATTACCCTATCTATGATGTTGCCGACTAAAAGCCTATCTAATAGTCAATAGATTAATATGATATATTTTAAACAGGGGTACTAGAATTTCTTTTCCTCCATAGTAATATACTCGGTGACTGTTGATATTCCATTAACTGGAGCATGATTCTCGTCCCCACTAGGTAAATAGCCCACGTTACTGTGTCCAACGCCATCTGACTCAGGGACATCTTTGAATCCATTTGGAATCTGACGATCTTCCCTAGCGTAGCGGTAACCGTCTTTGTTCTCCTCCAGAGATGGACCCCACGATGGTTGGGTAGAGTTAATATCCACGCAGAGCTGTGTTGGAAACAAAATTAATGAATACAATAAAAAGGAAAGATATAACAAAATAAATTATCAGTTTTGAAAAGGTGACCAAATAAAGTGTTACAAGATTGTAAATACTTTAGTAAATACGACAAGGTTTGAATCCTTGAAGAGAACTTCAACATGTTACCAGTGCAAAAATCTCCGCCCCCTCCAATCCTCAATAATCTTCATGCTCACCCAAAACTAAAATAGGCCCGCCCATATCCCACCCCACACCCTGAATGCCATGTGTTGTAGAGACTGGATCAATTGCTTAAAACTTCCTTACAAGCTTAGGAGAGAACTTAAACTTGATATAATTACACAAATTCATACCTTCAGCCTACACGTAACAGTGCATTAGATGGTGAATTCAGATCTAGTTTACATCCTACCTCAATATTAGCTTTGTAAAGAGATTTGACTTAGAACGAGGTTGGCCCCAGGTCAAGTTCTGCACCCACCCCGTCTTCATGTCTTCTTCCAATCAAACCATCCCCATTCTTTGTTGATTAATCGCATCCACTACGCGACAGTCACTATATTTCACCGCCTTTATTGTAACTGCAGGACGGTCTTACCGTATATCCACCCATTGTAGTGACTCTAAGACAGTTTAACTGTATATCCACCCATTATCGTGACTGTAAGACGGTCTTACCTTATATCCACCCATTACGAAATAGTATCCAAAGAACCAGACCGGAATTGGAAGCAAAGCGGCAGCGACAATCAGCCAACCAATGGCATCCGCCCATTTATCATAAACTGCACCGTTCGTCACATAGTACGGCTCATACTGAAGAACTTTGAATACTATAACAGCCTGCAATGAAGGAATCATCTTTTATTCAAATATCCAATTGTTACCATCGATTCCGATTATGCGTTACATCTATGTAACGCATAATACACGATGATTCGGGTATGATAACTACATGATGGGGGTCGGGGTATGATGTCTACATGATGGGGGTCGGGATATGATTACATGATGGGGGTCGGGGTCTGATGACTACATGATGGGGCTCGGGGTTTGATGACTACATAATGGGGCTCGGGGTATGATGACTACATTATGTGGGTCGGGGTATGATGACTACATGATGGGGGTCGGAGTTTGATGACTACATGATGGGGCTCGGGGTTTGATGACTACATGATGGGGGTCGGGGTATGATGACTACATGATGGGGGTCGGGGTATGATGACTACATGATGGGGGTCGGGGTATGATGACTACATGATGGGGGTCGGGGTATGATGACTACATGATGGGGCTCGGGGTATGATGACTACATGATGGGGGTCGGGGTTTTGCATATACATACCGATAGACAGACAGGAGTGACAAAGCACCACAAAACTCCGAAGTACCAGAAGAAAATTTTGATGACAAGCTTGCTTCCTAACATCATCTCTATATCGTTCTTGAAGTCAACAAATCCTGGTGAAAATAAGAGTTTATTATATTATTTATGTATGGACCTGCCGTGTCAAAAACATTTGTTGGAGCTAAATGAACAAATTAGATAGGGAAATGTCCGAATCTTATCCGAATGCTTACGGGCACGATTGCAAACAACATATTTGTATTGATTGTTATTCTCGTTATACCATTCATTAAGTGCATCAAATACACACCTACTACTTGCTTTGGTTTACTTTTATGTATTAATTGTACTCAGCAATCCAATCCTAGGTTTAAGCATGGCTGACGTCAAAAACTCGTACGTCTTACCACATTCGTATACGAATGCCAATTATTAATGATGGGTTTGGTTTTATCAGGTAAAGATGTAATAGACAAAAGTACGCATTTTTTTCTTTCCTCTTCTTTCTCTCAAACCCCGATTGGAATAAAATGGCTGCAACACAAAACCTAACTCATAAATGGTGTTCATATTCGTCGGCATCCGTCCGTTTTCGAGAGACGATGGTGTAGCTTCCGATTTGGGTGTCCTATCTGCACCTTCGCAAGTGGCTGAAGAGTCCGACCCTTGAGTGACAGTCTCTGTTGCACTTGCTGCAGGTGTATGCTGATGCTTGCTGAGGATGTTTTTGGTTCGCCTTCCTCCTGGCTCTCTTTGCAGCGAGGTTTGTGTTTCTCATCTCCTCAGCTTTCTGAGTGCCCTGTCTGACAGCAAGACGCCACGCGGAGCGGTCGTCAGCACAGCTCTCCCAATTGTTTATGTTGATGTTGGCTGTCTTCATGTCCTTTTTGCAGACATCTTTGTATCGCAGACGTGGCCTTCCAGTCGTTCGTGCACCTTCTACTAGCTCGCCGTACAGCAGGTCCTTGGGTATGCGGCCTGGGTCCATTCTCCTAACATGGCCTAGCCAGCGAAGGCGCCTCTCGCTGAGAATGGAGAACATGCTGTTCATGCCGGTTCGTTTCAGAACCTCTGTTTTGGGAACTTTGTCCTGCCACTGGATACGCAGAATGCGCCGCAAGCATCTCAGGTGGAAGCTGTTGAGTTTCCTCACGTGACTTGCATAGGTGGTCCATGCCTCGCTGCTGTAAAGGAGTGTGCTGAGCACGCATGCCTGGTAGACGCGCAGTTTGGTCTTCTCGGTGAGGTTGTGATTGTCCCAGACCCTCTGGTTCAGTCTCGCCATAACTGCTGATGCCTTGGCAATCCGGCCATTTACATCAGTATCAACGGAGAGCGAGTTGGAGATGGTGGACCCAAGGTATGTGTAGTCCTCAACTACTTCCAGGTTGTACCCATCAATGGCGATGGTGGGAGAGGAGTCTGCGTCCTGCACCATTACATTCGTCTTCTTCAGACTGATGGTCAGTCCGAACTCCTTGCAGGCGTGGGAGAGGCGGCATGCTAGCTGCTGCAGTCCATCTTCCGTGTGTGATGTCAAGGCTGCATCGTCGGCGAAGAGTAATTCACGGATGAGAACCTTTGTAACTTTAGTCTGCACGGAGACGGGCGATGTTAAACAGCTTTCCGTCAGTCCTGGTGTGTATATACACACCCTCGCTGCAGTCCTTGAAGGCGTACTGGAGGAGAATGGAAAAGAAGATGGCAAAGAGAGTTGGCCAAGGACACAGCCTTGCTTCACTCCGCTGCTGACTGGGAAGGCCTCTGATGTTGTGCCGTTGAAGCACACTGTGATGTGTATGTTCTCGTGGAACGATGTTATGATAGCGAGCAGTCGTGGGGGACAGCCTATCTTCTTAAGGATCCTGAAGAGTCCGCTCCGGCTGACCAGGTCAAATGCCTTGGTCAGGTCTATGAAGGCAATGTAGAGGGGCATCTGCTGCTCACGACACTTCTCCTGCAGCTGTCGTAGTGAGAAGATCATGTCTACAGTTGACCTGCCTGCTCGGAAGCCACACTGGGACTCGGGGTAGACTCTGGATGCTAGGGTCTGCAAGCGCGCCAGGACGACACGGGCGAACGCCTTTCCAACAATACTGAGAAGAGAGATGCCCCGGTAGTTGTTGCAGTCACTGCGGTCTCCTTTGTTCTTGTATAGAGTGACAATGTTTGCATCTCGCATGTCCTGGGGGATGTGTCCTTGTCCCCAGCAGAGGCAAAGGAGTTCGTGCAGAGGCTGGATTAGTGCTGGTTTCCCTATTTTTAGGACTTCAGGCGGAATGCCGTCACTCCCAGGGGCCTTCCCAAAAGCGAGGCAGTCAATGGCTTTTCTAAACTCTTCCAGAGTGGGTGGTGTGTCTAGTTCCTCCAAGACTGGCAGGTCTGGGATGGCGTCTAGGGCGGTGTCCGTGACGACGTTTTGGGTTGCATACAGCTCAAAATAGTGCTCAACCCAGCGCTGCAGCTGTTTGCCCTGGTCTTTGATGACTTCGCCAGTCTTGGACTTGAGTGGGGCGATCTTGGAGGTGGGTGGGCCTGTTGCCTTCTTGATACCCTCGTACATGCCCCTTGCATCCCCGGTTTCGGCAGCTATCTGTATACTGGTGCAGAGGTTCAGCCAGTAGATGTTAGCGCAGTGACGGGCGATCTGCTGGGCATTTTTCCTGGCAGTCCTGAGGGCCTGTAATGTACCAAGGCTAGGCGCAGCCTTGTAAGCCAGGAAGGCTTTCCTCTTCGCCTCAGTCACGGGTTCCATCTCCTCCAAGCTGGCCTCATACCAGTCTGTGTTTTTGTGCTCTTTCTTCCCATAGGCAGTAATGGCTGAGTTGTACACAGCGTCTCGGAGGTGGGACCACTTGGAGTCGATGGTGTCATCAGGTGTCTCTTTGGTGAGAGCCTCGTGAAGTTTGCAGATGAACTGCTGTGTCTTCTCTGGATTGCTTGCACAGCAGGTGTTGATACGTGGGCGACCATTCTTCTTGGTGTGGTGCAGTTTCTTGGGTATTATTCGCACCTTGCTGGCCACAAGGGAGTGGTCCGTGTCGCAGTCGGCACTGTGGTAGCTGCGGTTGAGAAGGACGCTGGCTAGTGCCGCGCGCCTGTTGATGACTAGATCTAGCTGGTGCCAGTGGCAGGAACGTGGGTGTCTCCATGATACCTGGTGGATCTCCTTGCATTTGAAGAAGGTGTTGGTCACACATAAGCTGTGAGTGCAGCACATCTCCAGCAGTCGCTGGCCATTCTCGTTGATTTTGCCCCTTCCGTGCGGGCCGAGACATGTGGGCCATGCCTCGTAGTTAGCTCCCATTCGCGCATTGAAGTCTCCTAGTAGGTAGAGGCCCTCGGTACTGGGGATGTTTGATATTGCTTGATCCAGAGCCTCGTAGAACTGGTCTTTTTCTTCTGGGTTTGAGTAGAGGGTTGGGGCATACACGCTGAAGATGTTGGCTGGGCCTGAGGATGTTGGTAGCCTGAGGGCAAGGATCCTCTCAGTGCCCGATGATGGAAGCTCAATGAAGGCGACGAGGGTGTTCTTTACAGCGAGGCCGACACCATGCAGCCTGGGTTCGTCTGATGGTTTTCCTTGCCAGAAGAAGGTGTAGTTGGCTTCCCTGATGGTGCCGCTGTCGGCCAGTCGGGTCTCTTGAAGACAGGCAATGTCAACATTCAGTCGGGAGAGTACTCTGTCAATGACGGCAGTCTTCCGTGCGTCGTTGATCTTCTGCAGGTCATTGGTGAGTCCAGGGCACAAGGTTCTGATGTTCCAGCTTGCGAAACGAAAAGCTGGAGTCTTCTTGTTTCCTCGTTGTATCTTGCTTGGTGCAGAGTTTTTTGGCCTGCTTGTCGAGATGGTTCTCTAAGCTCCACGCACCCAGTGAAGCAGGCAGGCCATGGCGGGAAGCACCTTATTGACTGGGGGCTGCCCAGCTTGAGGCGGACGGTAGCTTCCAATGAGACATGGCGATCTCTCCCACCGTCAAAAGCAGCCCCTGGCGCCAAGTTCTACGCCAATCGAACTATGGCTTATAACCGCTAGACTGCTGCTTCCCTTGTTGTGCCGACGCCTTAAGACGACGCTGGAGTGTCCTCTCCAGTGGAGCTACAAAGCCTGGGCAGTCTAGAATGGAGAATCAGCTGTTGCCCATGCAGCAGATCCCCCCTCTCCACGCAGCTGGTGGACCCAAGGGAACGACAAATGTCGCTACAGCTTGGCACCAACGGCATATTAGACAATAGATTATTAGACAATAGACGATTAGACAATAGAATTTTTAAAAATTTAAAAATAAATAAATCTATACAACAGATTTATCCTAATCCGTCCAGTTTAAGAAAATCCTTTACTCTGTGCAATCTCAATATATGGTTATTGATTCGTAAATACAACAGGATATCAGATATGATCATTAATTATTAATTTCTGATCTTTACCATCAGCATAATGATTGCTCTACAGGTCTATGCATTGTGCTTTCAAAGTGTGTGTGTGCGTGCGTGTGTGTGTGTGTGTCGTAATTTTTGCATATTTACATTCTTGAAGAAATCTACTTTCAAGTGTTATCGAACATGGTAAATTCCGACGGCTACTAAATAAATATAAAGGTCGGACCCAACAATTCTTACCGTAGATGAAAATGATAACGATAGTTTCAACGAGTCCGACAAAGAGCAAAGGAAAGCCTCCAACATAATTGTCGACCACATCCAACAGATGAAAACCACTCTGAAATATGAAAAAGATATATATATATTTATCTAGATGATACATATACATATACATATACATACATACATACATACATACATACATACATACACACACACACACACACACACACACACACACACACACACACACACATACATACATACATACATACATACATACATACATACATACATACATACATACATACATACATACATACATACATACATACATACATACATGCATACATACACACACAGACAAACACACATACATACATACATACATACATACATACATACATACATACACACGCACGCGCGCACGCACGCACACACACACACACACACACACACACACACACACACACACACACACACATACATACATACATACATACATACATACATACATACATACATACATAGTGCGAATGATTTCTAGGTACATTATGTTCAACAATGTCACCCACTATGCTGAGTTACCCTTCCTGAGTGATAATACCTGTAGTGTCATCGGTAACCCCATCAGGAATCCAAAAGTACAAGCCGCGGCTCGAAAAGCAACACAACCCCATTTGGATTTACCAAGAAAGCTAACCTCGTCGATAATACCGGTTAGTACCGTCTCCACTATCGAAAACTGTAAATCAAGGGAGATAAACTATATTTGTTTTGATTTTGTGCTAGTAGCAACTGAGGAGAAAATCGCACAAGAGAACAATATCAAGGCAGAATGCAACGCTACTGATTACTAAAATTAAATACAGAGTAATTTGTTTATCTTTGCTACTAAATGCGATCAGTTATACTCTATATATCTAGCTGGATAGCATTGATAAAATGTGATAATTTAGCTTACATCGTTCGCACATCGATAAAATGTGATAATTTATCGTTCGCACAACGATAGAATGTGATAATTAATCGTTCGTACAACGATAAAATGTGATATTTTAGCTTACATCGTTCGCACATCGATAAAATGTGATAATTTATCTTTCGCACAACGATAGAATGTGATAATTTAGATTACATCCTTCGCACAACGATGAAATGTGATAATTTATCGTTCGCACAACGATAAAATGTGATAATTTAGATTATATCGTTCGCACAATGATAATATGTAATAAATAATGGTTTATATCAACAGCTGGAGCAAACAAAGAAGCAATTTGATAAATTGATGTTGATATCATTAGCTGGGTAACACGACATAAAAATGTGATAAGTCATAATTGATATCATTAGCTAAAATCACAATGATAACAGTCCGAGTAATTCCCATGCACAGTAATAATATCACGTGATCCTTCCACACTAAACACTCGAATGAACATCTCCATCTCAGTCCAGGCGGTGTGAGTTATTCCATTCCACTAATATTACACATTACATTCCACTAATATAACACGTATATTCCAATAATATTACACGTATAATCCAATAATATTACCCACACATTCCATAATATTATACGTATATTCCAATAATATTACCCATAAATTCCAATAATATCACACGTATGTTCCAATAAGATTACACGTATATTCAAATAATATTACACGTATATTCCAATAATATTACACGCATATTCCAATACTATTACACGTATATTCAAATATTATTACACGTATATTCCAATAATATGATTCACACATTCCAATAACATTACACATATTCCAATAATATTACTCATGCATTCCAATAATATTCCACGCATATTCCAATTATATTACACGTATAATCCAATAATATTACCCATACATTCCATTAATATTACCCATAATTCCGATAATATTACACGTATAATCCAATAATATTACACGTATAATCCAATAATATTACACATACATTCCATTAATATTACCCATAAATCCAATAATATTACTTATATTCCATTAATATTGCACGTACATTCCAGTAATATTACACGTATATTTCAATAACATTACACGAATATTCCAATAATATTACCCATACATTCCATTAATATTACCCATAACTCCAATAATATTACACGCATATTCCAATAGTATTTCACGTATATTCCAATAGTATTACACATATATTCCAATAATATTACCCATACATTCCATTAATATTACCCATAACTCCAATAATATTACACGCATATTCCAATAGTATTTCACGTATATTCCAATAGTATTACACATATATTCCAATAATATTAACCATACATTCCAATAGTATTACACATATATTCCAATAATATTTCACGTATATTTCAATAATATTACACGTACATTCCAATAATATTACACGTACATTCCAATAATATTACACTTTTATTCCAATAATATTACACGTACATTCCAATAATATTACACGTACATTCCAATAATATTACACGTACATTCCAATAATATTACACTTTTATTCCAATAATATTACACGTACATTCCAATAATATTACACGTACATTCCAATAATATTACACGCATATTCCAATAATATTACACGTACATTCCAATAATATTACACGCATATTACAATAATATTACCCATACATTCCAATAATATTACACGTACATTCCAATAATATTACACGCATATTCCAATAATATTACACGTACATTCCAATAATATTACACGTACATTCCAATAATATTGCACGTATATTCCAATAATATTACCCATAAATTCCAATAATATTACACGTACATTCCAATAATATTACACGTATATTCCAATAATATTGCACGTATATTCCAATAATATTACACGCATATTCCAATAATATTACACGTATATTCCAATAATATTGCACGTATATTCCAATAATATTACCCATAACTTCCAATAATATTACACGCATATTCCAATAATATTACACGTACATTCCAATAATATTACACGTACATTCCAATAATATTACACGTACATTCCAATAATATTGCACGTATATTCCAATAATATTGCACGTATATTCCAATAATATTACACGCATATTCTAATAATATTACACGTACATTCCAATAATATTACACGTACATTCCAATAATATTACACGCATATTCCAATAATATTACACGTACATTCCAATAATATTACACGTACATTCCAATAATATTGCACGTATATTCCAATAATATTGCACGTATATTCCAATAATATTGCACGTATATTCCAATAATATTACACGCATATTCCAATAATATTACACGTACATTCCAATAATATTACACGCATATTCCAATAATATTACACGTACATTCCAATAATATTACACGTACATTCCAATAATATTACACGCATATTCCAATAATATTACACGTACATTCCAATAATATTACACGTATATTCCAATAATATTACACGCATATTCCAATAATATTACACGTACATTCCAATAATATTACACGTACATTCCAATAATATTACACGTACATTCCAATAATATTACACGCATATTCCAATAATATTACACGTACATTCCAATAATATTACACGTACATTCCAATAATATTGCACGTATATTCCAATAATATCGCACGTATATTCCAATAATATTGCACGTATATTCCAATAATATTGCACGTATATTCCAATAATATTGCACATATATTCCAATAATATTACACGTACATTCCAATAATATTACACGCATATTCCAATAATATTACACGTACATTCCAATAATATTACACGTACATTCCAATAATATTGCACGTATATTCCAATAATATTGCACGTATATTCCAATAATATTGCACGTATATTCCAATAATATTGCACGTATATTCCAATAATATTACACGCATATTCCAATAATATTACACGTACATTCCAATAATATTACACGCATATTCCAATAATATTACACGCATATTCCAATAATATTACACGTACATTCCAATAATATTACAGGCATATTCCAATAATATTACACGTAAATTCCAATAATATTACACGTACATTCCAATAATATTGCACGTATATTCCAATAATATTACCCATAAATTCCAATAATATTACACGCATATTCCAATAATATTACACGTACATTCCAATAATATTACACGCATATTCCAATAATATTACACGCATATTCCAGTAATATTACACGCATATTCCAATAATATTACACGCATATTCCAATAATATTACACGTACATTCCAATAATATTACACGCATATTCCAATAATATTACACGTAAATTCCAATAATATTACACGTACATTCCAATAATATTGCACGTATATTCCAATAATATTACCCATAAATTCCAATAATATTACACGCATATTCCAATAATATTACACGTACATTCCAATAATATTACACGTACATTCCAATAATATTGCACGTATATTCCAATAATATTGCACGTATATTCCAAAAATATTACACGCATATTCCAATAATATTACACGTACATTCCAATAATATTACACGCATATTCCAATAATATTACACGTAAATTCCAATAATATTACACGTACATTCCAATAATATTGCACGTATATTCCAATAATATTACCCATAAATTCCAATAATATTACACGCATATTCCAATAATATTACACGTACATTCCAATAATATTACACGCATATTCCAATAATATTACACGCATATTCCAATAATATTACACGCATATTCCAATAATATTACACGCATATTCCAATAATATTACACGTACATTCCAATAATATTACACGCATATTCCAATAATATTACACGTAAATTCCAATAATATTACACGTACATTCCAATAATATTGCACGTATATTCCAATAATATTACCCATAAATTCCAATAATATTACACGCACATTCCAATAATATTACACGTACATTCCAATAATATTACACGTACATTCCAATAATATTGCACGTATATTCCAATAATATTACACGCATATTCCAATAATATTACACGTACATTCCAATAATATTACACGCATATTCCAATAATATTACACGTAAATTCCAATAATATTACAAATAAATTCCAATAATATTACACGCATATTCCAATAATATTGCGCGTATATTCCAATAATATTACACGTACATTCCAATAATATTGCACGTATATTCCAATAATATTACACGTACATTCCAATAATATTACACGCATATTCCAATAATATTACACGTACATTCCAATAATATTACACGTACATTCCAATAATATTACACGTATATTCCAATAATATTACCCATAAATTCCAATAATATTACACGCATATTCCAATAATATTGCACGTATATTCCAATAATATTACCCATAAATTCCAATAATATTACACGCATATTCCAATAATATTACACGTACATTCCCATAATATTACCCATAAATTCCAATAATATTACACGTACATTCCAATAATATTACACGCATATTCCAATGATATTACCCATAAATTCCAATAATATTGCACGTATATTCCAATAATATTACACGCATATTCCAATAATATTACACGTACATTCCAATAATATTACACGCATATTCCAATAATATTACACGTAAATTCCAATAATATTACAAATAAATTCCAATAATATTACACGCATATTCCAATAATATTGCACGTATATTCCAATAATATTACACGTACATTCCAATAATATTGCACGTATATTCCAATAATATTACACGTACATTCCAATAATATTACACGCATATTCCAATAATATTACACGTACATTCCAATAATATTACACGTACATTCCAATAATATTACACGTATATTCCAATAATATTACCCATAAATTCCAATAATATTACACGCATATTCCAATAATATTGCACGTATATTCCAATAATATTACCCATAAATTCCAATAATATTACACGCATATTCCAATAATATTACACGTACATTCCAATAATATTACCCATAAATTCCAATAATATTACACGTACATTCCAATAATATTACACGCATATTCCAATAATATTACCCATAAATTCCAATAATATTACACGTACATTCCAATAATATTACACGCATATTCCAATAATATTACCCATAAATTCCAATAATATTACTCGTACATTCCAATAATATTACACGCATATTCCAATAATATTACCCATAAATTCCAATAATATTACACGCATATTCCAATAATATTGCACGTATATTCCAATAATATTACCCATAAATTCCAATAATATTACACGCATATTCCAATAATATTACCCATACATTCCAATAATATTACACCCATATTACAATATTAATGACATATTCCAATAATATTACACTTTTATTCCATTAATATTACCCATACATTCCAATAATATTTTACGTATATTCCAATAATGTTACACGTATATTCCAATAATATTACACACATATTCCAATAATATTACAGGTATATTCCAATAATATTACCAATATATTACATTATTATTGCCCATAATTCCTATAATATTACACATACATTCCAATAATATTACACACATATTCCAATAATATTACCCATACATTCCAATAATATTTTACGTACATTCCAATAATATTACACACATATTCCAATAATATTACACGTATATTCCAATAATATTACCAATATATTACATTATTATTGCCCATAATTCCAATAATATTACACGTATATTCCATTAATATTACACGTACATTCCATTCATATTACCCATAATTCCAATAATAATACCCATATATTTAATTAATATTACACGTACATTCCATTCATATTACCCATAATTCCAATAATATTACCCATAACTCCAATAATATTACATCATTATACATTTTGCGACCAAATTTGAGTCTTACACTGGAGCTGAATCCCAACATCAGCATCATCAGGAAAAAGAGGATGGACCAGAGAGGAGCGACCGGCATCTGACGTAACGCCTCTGGGTAAGCAATAAAAGCTAGTCCGGGACCTATGGAAACGAAAGGGAAAAATGGGTTAGATTAATGAGGACATTTTGGATTGATAGACATATATATTGATACATATATTTAATTTAACTGTATGTTTGTTATATACATTTGAAATATGTTTCGTTTCATGTTATTGTAATGTAACACTGTACGCTGGACTTGACCTTAGTCTAAACTTTAGTTCATTTCTGCTTAACCTGATTTACATTTTGTTCAATTTCATTTTATGTAAACATTTAATAAATAGTTAAATTATTTTCTATGTGTAGGGGCTTAATATCAGAATGATAATCACAGAAGAACTCAAAATATTTATTTGGGCCAGGGCTTTTGACCTTCCTGAGTGAATGGTACAGGTTATGGTTTTGATTTTGTCAACATCAGGATCATTCTAGAAGGTAATTTTAAATTAGGTAATTTATTTTATAGAAAATGTTAATTGTGACCTGAGGTCAAGTAGAGAAAAATATAATTTTATAATTGTGATGACCTGGTCATTGGTGTTTAACATCTAGTACTAATAGGTTGTATTATGTTGTGATCAGTTGGGATGAATTTTATTTTTTTTCAAATTATTTAATTGTTGTAATCACTTTCTCCGGAAATACAAAGGTGGTTTGGTAAAATTATTATACGAAAACAATCATTGGACTTTATGGTACATTCAAACATGGAATTATAATTATGTAAAACAAAACAAAAAACTTTTGATGCATCAAAATTATCATGGACAAATCATCGGCTTCAGTTTGGGGAATTTTTTCTGGACTTCATTTATCTCGACTTGCGCCTGTAATTATACGATTGTTTTTTTTAAATTTAATTCGCAATACCATAAGTTGCTTTTTCTTATTCTCATTTTTACTTTGTTTTGTAGGGAAATAAATATCTTTGTTAAATTTTACAAAGCTTGATGTATTTCACTCTTTTATGTTACTTGTTTCAAGTGCATAGACTCTTAACAGTAATATTCATAAAGGTAAGGAGTTTGAGATTGGTAATTATATGTTTAGTTTAATTATATGTTTAGTTTAATTATATGTTTAGTTTAATTATATGTTTAGTTGACTTAATCAAACTTGAATCATTACATGATTGGATTGTTTGATAAGCAGATAACAGGATGGAAAACTTAATGTAGAAGTTAAGGAAAACAACTTAAGATTAACACCATAATCTACCCACAATTAGTAATTTTAATCTAGAATAACAGTCTTAGTTAGAAATCGCATTAAAATGATTATTTAAGTTTAATCACACTTTGATCATTTAAAAAACGCAACGAAACCAGTTGAAATATAGAGAAACAAGGGAACCTAATATTTCCGTAGTCATCTTCATTAATGTCATCCTTCGTAACTGATTATTTTCACAAAAGGTCTAGTGTGCACGTGTGGAAAGGTTAAACAGTGTTTAAGTGTGTTTGGATGAAACAATGTGCACATTTGTCAGGATATACCAGTTTGAATACGTGTATCAGGATATACCAGTGTGAATACACATGTATCAGGATAAACCAGTGTGTATGTGTATCAGGATATACCAGTGTGAATACACATGTATCAGGATAAACCAGTGTGTATGTGTATCAGGATATACCAGTTTGAATACGTGTATCAGGATATACCAGTGTGAATAATTGTATCAGGATATACCAGTGTGAATACGTGTATCAGGATATACCAGTGTGAATACGTGTATCAGGATATACCAGTGTGAATACGTGTATCAGGATATACCAGTGCGAATACGTGTATCAGGATATACCAGTGTGAATACGTGTATCAGGATATACCAGTGTGAATACGTGTATCAGGATATACCAGTGTGAATACGTGTATCAGGATATACCAGTGTGAATACGTGTATCAGGATATACCAGTGTGAATACGTGTATCAGGATATACCAGTGTGAATACGTGTATCAGGATATACCAGTTTGAATACGTGTATCAGGATATACCAGTGTGAATACGTGTATCAGGATATACCAGTGCGAATACGTGTATCAGGATATACCAGTGTGAATACGTGTATCAGGATATACCAGTGTGAAGACGTGTATCAGGATATACCAGTGCGAATACGTGTATCAGGATATACCAGTGTGAATACGTGTATCAGGATATACCAGTGTGAATACGTGTATCAGGATATACCAGGGTGAATACGTGTATCAGGATATACCAGTGTGAATACGTGTATCAGGATATACCAGTGTGAATACGTGTATCAGGATATACCAGGGTGAATACGTGCCAGGAGTACTTGTACTGATTATACAGTCCGCAGGATAAACAATGTGCGTTAGGATAAAACAGTGTGCGCGTATGTCAAGATAACACAGCACATGTATCATAAAAAAACAATATGCACATGTGTCCCAAATTAAACATAGTAAAAATAAGAATACGAAGTCAAACAAATAAGAATCGTTAAGATAAGAAACAAAATGCAATCCGAGAGGAAAATGAAGGGAATATGTACCTCCAGCAGCCACGTCCGCGACCTTAACTCCTTTTTGGTGCGCCATATATCCAAGAGAGGAAAAAATCACAAATCCAGCATAGAAACTTGTTGCACAGTTGATAATGGGGACAAGGAAAGCATCTCTGAAATTGTAATAATCAAATACATCCTTGCTGCAATGAAAGGCATAACAACAACAACAGAATGAAGGTAAACTTAAACACCAGGAAGATGTAATATTTAATAACTCATAAACATAACCAAATATTTCGTACTCGAGCTTGAGCATTGTAGCAAGAAGTCATACGAATATCATATATCAAGAAGTCATACAAATATCATATATCAAGAAGTCACACGAATATCATATATCAAAAAGTCATACGAATATCATATATCAAGAAGTCACACGAATATCATATATCAAAAAGTCATACGAATATCATATATCAAGAAGTCATACGAATATCATATATCAAGAAGTCATACAAATATCATATATCAAGAAGTCATACGAATATCATATATCAAGAAGTCATACAAATATCATATATCAAGAAGTCATACGAATGTCATATATCAAGAAGTCATACAAATGTCATATATCAAGAAGTCATACGAATATCATATATCAATAAGTCATACAAATATCATATATCAAGAAGTCATACAAATATCATATATTTGTTGACGTAAACAAAATAAAACATATTACCAAGATTACTGACCTTGCCTTTAAAGGATAAAGGAAGAAATTAATCCTACAAAACTTAATTTTAATGCAAAATAAATATTAAACAATTAAATTTGATTGTAATTGATATCAATATTAAAAAGATCAAATTTAATTTTAATCTATAAAACATTAAAAGGATCAAACTTAACGTGAATCTGTAAAACATATATTAAAACGATCAAACTTAACGTGAATCTGTAAAACATATATTAAAACGATCAAATTTAATTTGAATCTATAAAACATATATTTAAACGATAAAATTTAATTTGAATCTATTAAACATATATTAAAACGATAAAATTTAATTTGAATCTATTAAACATATATTAAACGATCTGATTTATGTTCTTATTAGGAACCTAGGTATCCATACGTGTCTGTTGATACTCGGAATCAAACCTTGCATTTCTTGGAGGATTCGGAGGATCCATTTCTTGGAATATACATTCAGAACAAACATTTCGAAAGGCTCCTTACCGCAGACAGTTATTCCTGAAGTTGTTGTAGCTTGCCATGGCGATCAAACCTCCTGAACACACGCTCAGAGAGTAGAAAATTTGGACAGCTGCATCACTCCAAACCTGCGATAACAGGTAAAAACTTTGAGATTACGCAGAGACTAGCCAAAAAAACAAACAAGTAATCAAACAAAAGAATAAACACGATTCCTGCTTACAGCAGAAAATTTAGCATGTTCGGTTTGCATAATGTGTATTCCGTTTTTTTTTTAAAAAAAACGATTTGTGCATGGATTCCGCCATTAGTATTTTGTCCACTGTCCTGAAAGAGTTTTTAAGCAAGCTATCGCCAGTTATATACTCCTAGCTTGTAGAATCAGATCAATGCAAAACTGCAAGCGACATTTTGTTAAAATGCGAAGTTCATATTGTACCTTTTAAATCATGAATAAAACAGAGCGTCAAATCAAGACTGCAAACGTATTATACACCGTCATGAATAAAACATAGAGCGTCAAATCTAGACTGCAATCGTATTATACAACGTCATGAATAAAACATAGAGCGTCAAATCTAGACTGCAAACGTATTATACAACGTCATGAATAAAACATAGAGCGTCAAATCTAGACTGCAAACGTATTATACAACGTCATGAATAAAACATAGAGCGTCAAATCTAGACTGCAAACGTATTATACAACGTCATGAATAAAACATAGAGCGTCAAATCTAGACTGCAAACGTATTATACAACGTCATGAATAAAACATAGAGCGTCAAATCTAGACTGCAAACGTATTATACAACGTCATGAATAAAACATAGAGCGTCAAATCTAGACTGCAAACGTATTATACAACGTCATGAATAAAACATAGAGCGTCAAATCTAGACTGCAAACGTATTATACAACGTCATGAATAAAACATAGAGCGTCAAATCTAGACTGCAAACGTATTATACAACATCAGGTTCCAGTCTATGCTGTTTGTAGTTGTGTACGTGTTATCAGCGAGGACAGACCGTATTGGTACGGTATACTCACATCAAGTCAACGATCACTTACCGTATGTGGTACGATATACTTACATCAAGTCAACGATCACTTACCGTATGTGGTACGATATACTTACATCAAGTCAACGATCACTTACCGTATGCGGTACGATATACTTACATCAAGTCAACGATCACTTCCCGTATGTGGTACGATATACTTACATCAAGTCAACGATCACTTCCCGTATGTGGTACGATATACTTACATCAAGTCAACGATCACTTCCCGTATGTGGTACGATATACTTACATCAAGTCAACGATCACTTACCGTATGTGGTACGATATACTTACATCAAGTCAACAATCACTTACCGTATGTTAAAGGCTGTACTTATATCAAATCAACGATCACTTCCGGTATGTAGTACGGTATACTTACATCAAGTCAACGATCACTTACCGTATGTTAAAGGCTTTACTTATATCAAATCCACGATCACTTCCCGTATGTAGTACGGTATACTTACATCAAATCAACAATAACCTAAGGTACGTGGTACGGTATACTTACATCAAATCAATTATCGTGGATAGTAAGTAGTACGGTATACTGAGGTCAAGTCAACAATTAAATGCTGTATGTGGTACGGTGTATTTATGTCAGATCAACAATTATACAATGTATGTGGTACGGTATGCGTACGTCAGATCAACAACTAGATGCTGTATGTGGTACATAATACTTACATCAAAACAACAATCGCATACCGTATGTAGTACGGTATACTAACATCAAATCAACTATTACATGATATATGTTGTACGGTATACTTCATCATCATCATCAGTCTCTTTTCCTAGTTTGGTCGTTGAGGCACTGTACTGTTGAACATCTGACCAGTTCCCCTTTACTTGACTCGATCATGTGCCAATATCTATGTCTCTGCAAAACTTTTCCTGGTCCATTCTGTGATGTTCTCACTCCGCTTTTTTTCTGTCTACCTCTCCTTCTACCACCTTGAACACTACCCTGCTGTACTCTTGTGGATAGACTGTTGGCTCTAGTGACATGGCCATAACATTTCAGCGTTCTCTCTTTGACAATGGTGAGGCGGTCTTCATAATGGCCTATCTTGTGCCTGATTGTGTGACGCACTTCTTCATTTGTGATGTGGTCCATGTAAGAGATGCCAGGGATAATTCTGTAGCATCTCATTTCAGGTGCCTGGATTCTTCATTGTAATTCTGCTGTCAGGGTCCAGGCTTCACATGAATACAGAAAGATTGAGATGACTAGTGCTCTCAATAGTCTGATTTTAGTTTTCAGACAGATATTCTTGTCTCTCAAGATGGGTCTTAGCTTTGACATAGTTGCTGTTATTTGTGCTGCTCGTGACAAAATTTCTGCTCTTAATCCCTCTTCCGTGATTATGGAACCAAGATATTTGAATTGGCCCACTGTTTCCAGTTCCCGTCCTCTGTCTTTAATCTTGGTTGAGATTTGTTTGCCACTATTTGTCATCAGCTTTGTCTTCTCGGCACTTATCACCATGTCAAATATAGAAGATGTTTCATCCAGGTTCTTCACTAAGGTGGCACGCTCATCCTCACTGCCTGCCAGCCCATCAATGTCGTCTGCAAAGCGGAGGTTAGTGATGTTACTTCCTCCAATGCTGACTGTCCCACAGTGGTTTTCCAGGGCTTCGCTCATGATGCGCTCTAAGTAGATGTTGAAAAGTGTGGGTGACAGGAGACTCCTTGCCGTACTCCAACTGTTGTCTTGAACCAGTCCCCCACATAACCTTGAGCAATTACTGCAATGATAGCCTTGGTGTACAGCTGCTTGATGGTGTTGGTCAACTTTTGACCAATGTTGTACTTCTTCATTGTGGCCCACAATGCCTCATGCCTCACTCTGTCAAAACCTTTTTGAAATCTATGAATACATGAACTCGGTTTACTTACATCAACTCAACGATCACTTACCGTATGTAGTACGGTATACTAACATCAAATAAACAATCGCATACCGTATGTAGTACGGTATACTAACATCAAATAAACAATCGCATACCATATGTAGTACGCTATACTTACGTCAAATCAACAATTACATGCTGTATGTGGTACGGTATAATTGCATCAAATCAACAATTACATGCTGTATGTGATATGGTATACTTACGTCAGCTTCCGCCAGCTTACTGATGTTTGCTTGGAGGTAAAACTCAATGCCGTTGTAATAGCCTTCCAGGGTACAGCCTCGGATAAGCAGGGCAGTCAAGAGAACATAGGGAAATATTGATGTCACGTAAACAATCTGGCAATGAAAGGTTATGAAAAAGAGTTATAATGTGAATAAGATTTCTTTAAAACCAATTTTATTTTAAAAATATTATGTGTAAATATTAGATGCCAATACAATCCTGACAATCCTTCCGATGATTGAAATGTTTTATCACGAAATGAAAAGACAATTGCTCGTAGATCCTTGCAATAAACTCAACTCTCTCTCTCTCTCTCTCTCTCTCTCTCTCTCTCTCTCTCTCTCTCTCTCTCTCTCTCTCTCTCTCTCTCTCTCTCTCACACACACACTATTATCTTAATTAAATACAAGTATTTTAGACGTTTCTAAGTATTTAAACGATATCGTATCAAATTCACTATATTTTAACCTGGTATCAAGGCAAAAAATGAGTGTTCAGTGAATGTCACTATCAAATATTTTATTTAAAACTTTTTCAAACATGAGGACAACAATTTATATAAGTCAATAGACATTGTACAACAAGCTTAAAAATTGGATCGTATTATGAGCTGACGATATTCATAAATTAATATGTAAATATTTACACATATCACTATTTTCTAAACGTTCTGGTGCTCCCATACAAGCAATCAATCAATCTATCGTAAATGAATATGAGACACATAGAGTGGCGTCCCTTTTACAAATATAACCGTTGAATGGTAAAAGGACTCAATTGTTTATCTTTAACAAAAATGAATATTTTATATCCTCCACTCATTTGTATGATAACACACAGAAGCACGGCGATTGGTCAGCATGCTTTATCTTAGAAATGGGGATTTATGTTTGTAAATAATCGTGACGGATTAGGTGAAAATGGGGACTTGTGTTCGTGGCGGATTAATTGAAATGGGGACTTATATTTGTAAATAATCGTGGTGGATTAGTAAAAATGATGACTTATGTTTATAAATAATCGTAACGGATTAATGAAAATGGAGATTTATGTTTGTAATCAATCGCTTATGTTTGTAAATAATCGTGACGGATTAGTTTTGCCATAAATTATGTTCCGATCTTAAAATACTAAGCAAAGCGTTATTGAAGTAGATCAGAGTTAACTAACTACTACATCCCAAAACTGAGTTCCATTAATAGAATCAGTGTTAAATAAAATATAAAATAGACGTGGGACACCATCGTCATTTCGGACCGGGGTGGGGGTGGGAGATGGGGGGGGGAGGTTACTGTGGAGGGATATATATATATATATATATATATATATATATATATATATATATATATATATATATATATATATATATATATATATATAGGCAAATCCAGCTTCAGTAATTGCTTTAGTTACCTACCTTCCCGAGAGATTCAATTCCCTTCGTGAGCACGAGAAAAACAACTAGCCAGGTCAAGAGTAGGCACAGAGCGAGCTCCCAGTTGATGTTTCCAGCTTCGGACAACCTCGTCGACTGCCGCAAAACTCTATTTCTGAAAGATATTAATGTGATTTAGTAGTAGCAGTAGTTTTGTTTCAATTTGATGTGCCTAGATATTAATTTTAATGGAGGATGTATGTGATTAAATTGATTGCACGCATTAAAAGTCAGAGACAAGATAATCTCAAGACATTTAACATTTTTGAGACATATAGCAGAAATATGAAATATACAGATATACTTATCTTTAAGACTCTTTTCTCACATGAACTGACCCTATCATGCAATAAGCTGTTTGGCATGGGGGAAAAAAAAAACTTGTAGACGCTATTTACTACCAGCAATATGGCGACCGTCCTTGTGGAATTGCGTATGTTTGAATATTGTCCAATGCTCAGAGCGTCAAAAATAGAACATCTGCAAAATTGCGGAACCTTCGCCTATTAAAACGCAAAATGTAGGCGAACTAAGAAAGCCCCACACGCAGTCCAACACGAACATACTGCGACTGTACGGAAAAACGACCAGAATTCATTTGTAATGCAGACAGTCCCCTTTGCGTTCGTAGTAAGACACAGTCTCAGCCACGTCTTCTACCTCCAGGACAAACTTGATTATATTAACAGTCTGAAAATCCCATTTCCATGATCAAAGGGAACACCGTGAATACTCGCATCTCCACAAACAAAACGTTCTCGAACTACAACGGCAGGAACAATTTAATATTTGAAATGTCAGTGACAATACACATACTTCCTCGGCACATCACGCAGATTGTCTGACCATAAATATATTCAGTCTGTCAAAAGCTACAGTCAAGTGAAAGCAATCCAAAAGAGGCTAACTCTCTTCCTGCCTAAATAACACGTCCTTCATTTGGCCACTGAATAGCTCAGATACACCCAAACTGTAAAAATATGTTCTTGCATCTACCAGTACATATAATACCGTGCGTATTGTCAGTTGTCGTGGATGAATACTTGCATTATCGGTGTAAATACGTCCACATTGAAAAACAAGTACTCGACCTTTGAAGTCCTGACCAAACAGACGAAAACTAAAGACCCCATGAATTTTCCGTCAATGTGTTGCACATTTAAAAAAATCCTTATAAAGTACTAAATGAACATTTAAGAATGTGTTTTTCTTTACATATTGATTTGAATAATTACTGTTTAAAAATGTTGCTTGATCTGTTAAGTGAAAATTTGATTTCAAATAAGCAAATATCGATACAAAATTATTGTTTGTCCTATCAGTCTATTTTCGTTTGTTTTTCTTTTAAAATACCAACAATAAAACTGTAGTATAAATTAGTATATTTAAAACACACGATGTCGGGGCATCCATAGAAACAAAATGCGTCTCTCACGTGACCCATATATAGGGGATTTTAAATAGGTAATGATTTAATAATGAATTTATAAAACGAGTTGAATAATGTCCACTTTGTCGAGCCTTGGCGAGTTGAATAATGTCCACTTTGTCGAGCCTTGGCGAGCAAAACCTGGACATTATTCAACGAGTTTCAGAACTTTTAATTTAAATCATTAACCATTGAGATTCTTTTCATCGCATAATTTTTATTTCAGATTGAAAGAAGAACGAATAATTTCGTTCATTTTGACAGACGTTGCATCTTTTTTTTTTTGTTGTACATAAAAAATAGTCCCAAACAAAACTGAACTAGTATTAACGTTTGTAAGTAGATTATACTTTTCTTACAATCTATCAGTCAAAGAACACATTTCCTTTCTACGAAACAAAACATTTGCACTGACAAAATCATTTTTCAACACAAAACGTCCAGTGTGCGTGATGTAGCAATGTTTGGCGCAGTAACCAATTAGACAACAGTAACCAATTAGACAACAGTAGACGATCGATGTTTAGGTAACCTGCTACGTTTACAACTAAACATTACATTGTTACAACTAAACATTACATTGTTACAACTAAACATTACATTGTTGCAACTAAACATTACATTGTTGCAATATTGAATTGAAAGAAGATGTACTAGGTGCATAAATTCCAATGCTTACTGTAATGTATTAGTGACAGATTATTTGAAGTATTTGACTTTAAACAACAGACTACAGAAAACAAAAATTCATTTTGAGTCGGAATTGTATCACATATTTACAACATAAATATGCAGTGGATAGACGAACTTCTATCAGTTTGTAGGCCGGTTTATGTCCTCATCCTTCTGTGAACAGAGGTGAGTTTACTTACTTCTGTAAGTTAACATTTAAACCACGCTTGTATATAGGGTAGATTATATGCTTGTATATAGGGTAGATTCCACTCTTGTATATAGGGTAGATTCCATGCTTGTATATAGGATAGATTCCATGCTTGTGTATAGGATAGATTCCATGCTTGTATATAGGGTAGATTCCATGCTTGTATATAGGGTATATTCCATTCTTGTATATAGGGTAGATTATATGCTTGTATATAGGATAGATTCCATGCTTGTATATAGGCAGCGCCGGATTAAGCACCGTGGAGGCCCATAGGCAGTCAAACTTTTGGGGCCCCAGACCCACGGTCACGGTCTCATGGGGGCCCCTGGGGGCCCCTGATGGGGCCCATAAAAGTCGCGGGGCCCATAGGCAGTTGCCTACTCTGCCTAATGGGTAATCCGGGACTGTATATAGGATAGATTCCATGCTTGTATATAGGGTAGATTATATGCCCTCCCCACACATGCAGTAACGCAGTTTTGCTCGTTGTTGTTCTTATTGTTTTTCTCATTTTTTAGTTTTAGCCATTTCTTATTATATGATATATATTTTACATGACAAATCAAATCCATCCAAGGGTAAATTAGCAATATTGATACAGACGAGACTGTTGGAAGATTTCCGCTATCGCTAAATTGGTTTGATGCAGCTCTTCCGTTTTCTGTGCTGTTTTTAATGATATATGTGCTTCTTGTTTATCTTCATCTATGTTATTGTGTTTCATCATCCATTGGCTGTTTAGTTAGTATATCTTGTTTTGGAAACGACAACAATTAGAAGTTTTCACAAGGGTCTTGCTCCACTGTTTAGACGTTCTGTGTTATTGAATAAATCGTCATCACGTGATCGCCAGTCAACCCTTAATGCTATATTGGACCCTCATTAATTGACTTCAACGACCACTCATTGGCTCTTCTAACATTGTGCTCAAGACTAAAATTTGGCCGGCGTAGATCAGAAAGACAATTCCAGTTATCTCCCTTTCGCCATTTCCAGCTTAAATCTTCAACCGTTGTGTCAATACCATTACGTATTGCACTATTCAATGCCCAGTCAGTAGTCAGTAGGACCACCGGAATCAACAAACAGAATATCAACGTCTTCTTCCTGGCAAAACATGGCTAAAAACATCAGGCGATGGGCCCAAGTGCGCGGATCTAACCCCCACCGGTTATTCCATGAAGTCGTTCCCCCACCACTCTCGCGAAGATGGAATTTCTGTCATCATAAAGAATTCAATGATAAAATGTCTTAAATGCAGCATAGCCTTCAATTTCTGCCACACATCATTTGGAATAGTCCAACTAACACAAACACTGAAACAAAGGTCAGTCCATTTTTCTGCCTCTTCCTCCCTCCTCTAAGTGGAAAAAAACAAGCTGACTGAATATCTATTTTTGGAACAGGTTCCAAATCTCTTTGAGTATGGAAATTTGATAGAGGGCAACTTGATTATTCTTGGAGATTTAAACGTTCATTTTGAAAGGGAGATAACTGGAATTGTCTTTCTGATCTACGCCGGCCAAATTTTAGTCTTGAGCACAATGTTAGAAGAGCCAATGAGTGGTCGTTGAAGTCAATTAATGAGGGTCCAATATAGCATTAAGGGTTGACTGGCGATCACGTGATGACGATTTATTCAATAACACAGAACGTCTAAACAGTGGAGCAAGACCCTTGTGAAAACTTCTAATTGTTGTCGTTTCCAAAACAAGATATACTAACTAAACAGCCAATGGATGATGAAACACAATAACATAGATGAAGATAAACAAGAAGCACATATATCATTAAAAACAGCACAGAAAACGGAAGAGCTGCATCAAACCAATTTAGCGATATATATATATATATGAAATAATGAATAATGTAATTAATGAATATATCAAATAATGAATAATGTAATGACTGAATATATGAAATAATGAATATATATATATATATATATATATATATATATATATATATATATATATATATATATATATATATATATATATATGAAATAATAAATAATGTAATTACTGAATATATGAAATAATAAATAATTAATATATATATATATATATATATATATATATATATATATATATATATATATATATATATATATATATATATATATATATATATGAAATAATGAATAATGTAATGACTGAATATATGAAATAATAAATAATGTAATGACTGAATATATGAAATAATATATAATGTAATGACTGAATATATTAAATAATAAATAATATAATGACTGAATATATAAAATAATGTATAATGTAATGACTGAATATATGAAATAATGTATAATGTAATGACTGAATATATTAAATAATAAATAATATAATGACTGAATATATGAAATAATGTATAATGTAATTAATGAATATGTGAATAAATACTTACATGAAGTATTCCTCACTAGGATTCGTTGTCGCGTTGATGTTGAAGGTAAAATTTACTATAAAAGAAATGAATTACCCATAAAGGATCATATTGATTACAGTAATAAACATGAGCAGAATTAGCAATATATTTACATATGTTAGAACACGTAAAAAAAGATATGAACTTGAGATTTATCCGACGGCCATTGACATCTTCTTTCTTTTAGCGATTATAATTTCATATAGAAAACATTCATCTTTCTAACTCAGTTACCCCCATATGGTCCCCAACATTGTTACCTTCTTCGCGTTTTAAACCTAACGGGTTCAAACACCAACACGACATACATGGACGAGTCTATGTTTTCACATCAACACGACATACATGGACGAGTCTATGTTTTCACACCAACACGACATACATGGACAAGTCTATGTTTTCACACCAACTCGACATACATGGACGAGTCTATGTTTTCACACAACATGATTTACGAAGTTCGGAGTATTCCCTAAGCTCTGGATCATTCAATAATGTTGATATATGAAACCATATTTTACCATTCTGTCTTAGCAACCACAATATTAGGATTTCATATTGAATTTAATGCGGTATGTCGACATCTTCTTTGTAAATCGACTCTTCCAGCAATTAGACATTATAGTAAGAAGGCACCTTGTTTACAGTGAAAATATTAATTTGATTCGAAATGCGACGAACATGTCAGTCTTAGAGGATGTGTCGTGACAATCGAATTCAGAATTAAAAATCAATGAACAAAATGAATAATGTACGTGCATATTTATATTCTCTGTGCGTCTGAAACAAATTTGGGGGGGGGGGAGGGGTAAAATTGCAGAGGGGTGGGGGTGGAGGGGCGGAGATGGGATATGTCGATATCATAAGCACACAATACTTATTAAATAAATACAAATACTTTTAACGTCAACTAAAAAGTTTGTATATTATCTGGAGTAGCAATCAAAATGTTCTGACGCTACCGTGTATACTTCAATATTAAGCTCGACCGGTGAATTAAAAACTAAATCGCTAATTAGAGATCACATTTAATTCAAAGCACGGACGGAGGGCAAAGCGTTCGACGTATTTGCGATGTTTTATAGCCCTTAAACAGCTTAGGCTGTGATGGTGCGGGTACTGATTGCTTCATTGAAAACAATTTCATTAACTGAGTTAACAAGATGTCAGAAGTTCGAATTTAAAACGTGATCTAACTTCCGTATGCATAGAAACGATACACCCTGACCAATATTTAGCAATTAAGGGGAGGTAATTGAAATCAGGTCACAATGCCTTCATGATTGACATTGAAAGCACGATTTAGTGATAAACTTTTCGAAATTGGAAGATTAGTTGTCCAACCTGGCACTTAAATTTATTTTTAAAGCAGAGATGTGAAGGATGCGAATATAAAGCAACGAGAAATACATCGAACGCTGGGAATATAAAGTTTTCCATACTACTGAGTATTAAATGGTCATTTTGCCCAGAAGTTTGGTCGTCCAGATAATCAGATTTTAATAAATGCCAACAAAAATTGTGACGATTTGAATTGCATGAAAGTTTGGCTGACGAGCAATCATGGCATCAGGAAGTGGAGAATTTGGTAATAATTACTTATGACGTAATACTGGGTAATAATTACTTATGACGTAATACTGGGTAATAATTACTTATGACGTAATAATGGGTAATAATTACTTATGACGTATAACTGGGTAATAACTACTTATGACGTAATACTGGGTAATAATTACTTATGACGTAATACTGGGTAATAATTACTTATGACGTAATACTGGGTAGTAAATTATTCTGCAGTCGTAGGAACTGGTACCAGCTATTTGTATTGAAGCTGGTAGCACTTATGTTTTATTGATGATTACATTATTGTCATGTCATTGTCCGTACCGGATATGTTAATAATTCTTATTACATTGTCCGTACCGGTTATGTTAAAAATTCTTATTACATTGTCCGTATCGGATATGTTATTGTGATCATACTAATTGATTTTGGCACTTATTATGATATTTTGTTGTCAGTTGTCTAATCATGTTCCTTATGGTGTTCTTTTATTGTTGTTGTTTATTTTGGGGGATAGGGTGGGGGTGGGGGAGATGAATAGGGTCTATTGCGGATTATAAATGTTTGATCACGGATACGCCTATGTGCAAAAATGTACGGATCTGCCTTCTCCCATCCTCCTTTCCACCTTTCCATTTCAGTGAATATTTTCAAAAGAATATTTTACGCATATGAGTTTAACTAGACTGGGCTAATATTCGGTTAGTTTTCTTAAAGTTTTAGATTGACTGTCCCAAAAAGTTTGAAAATAAAGCTCAGAGCTCGTTGCTTTACACCTTTGATTAAGTTTTACTTACTTGCCCCCCCCCCCCCAAGAAAACAAATTATACGGTATTCTCATCGCCTCGTTGTAAAATGATTGCTATGTCCGTTTGATTGCTATGTCCGTTTGACAAAATTATTGAAACAAAAGTTCCTTACTGTAGCGTATGGCGGCGCTCTATTGTTTCGTATTGTGCTTATGTTCAGATTTTTGAAGAAAGCAAATTCCTTCGGTTTTCCTCACTGGTTATACTTGCTATTTAACAAGACTTTGTATATATTGGATATAGTTCTAATAATCTTTAATCTTAATTTTAAATATGATTATTGGGTGTGATATTAGAGTCATACAGCCTGTCCTTACTCGAGATGTGCATCTTTCAAAACAACCGCTAACTCCGCCTTATCACTCTCCATTGTTGGGAATCAGATGTAAATTGTAAAAATTCAACAAAAGAAGCCAATAACATTTATTAAATTTTAGATATGTAATAATTCATTCATTGTACTTTCAGAACCTAGTATTGTCTAGTCTGGAAACATTTGCTGTCCCTATTTTAATAACTCTTGAAGATAGGCTAATTTTCAGACTAGTTATTTTAACATATGGAAGGACAGGTGCCCGTTACCAAAACCATGCAGAGTATCGAGCAATGAAATGAGGGCTGGGTGTGTCCAACCTGTTTTTTCACTACTGACCGAAAGGTGAAGAGATTGAGGTTCAAATCTTAGCTTTCCGTCAGGAATGAAATCCAATAATATCTTATCGTTTCGTTAAAATTTGTTGACGTTTCTCCAATCAGTCATGAATTGAACGAAGCGTGTTGAACATTTTTTTGGAAATTGAAATATACTTGCTGGTTTCGTAAGTTGGAGATTGACATACATAATTAGGGCAAAGTAGCAGTGTTGTAAACATTGAGAAAATCACTCCGTCTATGTATTGACGGATACGCTTAATTTTCTTGTGCTTAACTGATTTTACTGACTCGAAATAAAATTTAATTTTGTAGATTACCGCATTTGTCCCAAGTTTTGTTCCAGGGGTCGGGGTCAGAAGTGTTCATCGTGGAATCCCGACATTTGCATGAGACCCATTCCTGATTACATTTACTCCAAGGGACCTCGCTCGCCATGGAGGCGAAGAAGTAGTGGATGCACACAGCAATGATCACGTTGTAGTAGAAAGCGATAAAACAAGACACAATAACCATGGCGATGCCCAGGCCTGCAATAAATAAATAAATAAATAAATAAATAAATAAATAAATAAATAAACCTTGGCTCAAATGCATTGAAAAGGAAGACGAGGAAGGCAGAAGAGAGTATAGGCTAAATTATGGATTATTAATGTTTCAGTTTCCCAGTCGACTTTGAATTTAACTTTGGTTTTATATGGTGATTTGGAAGCTTTTGTTTTTATTTTGTTTTTCTAATACTAATTAATGATGGCTTCTTGCAAATAAAACTTTATACCAGAGAACAGAGGCGTAGCGATGATATTTTGCGCCCGGGTACGAACTATAAAATTGGCGCCCCAGCGATCTTGTGACAGATTTATTACCCTTGTTTTCTTATTATAATGTAACGTTGCAAGCCTCATTTTGGCGCCCCTGTACCTTGGCGCCCGGGGACATATGTACCCCCCTGCCCCCACTTAGCTACGCCTCTGCCAGAGAATGATACACTGTTGAATAGGTAGCTGTATCGTTTTCAATGTCACGAGACGGCTTGTTAAATTATTCATTGATTATCTTAAAAGCGTCTAGCCGTAACAAATCTCACTAAAAAACATTTCGTTTTGGTTACCATGGCAAAGCACATGTTCGGCGTGATTGAATCAAATAAAAACTCCCAATTCAGCCGTGTGTGCTTATTTGAACCCTGTTGTATCGACTCTATCACTTGACGAATGACACCGTATCATGAAAATATAAATTATTTACAGTTCACACTGCTTGTGTAATAAACAAAATGTTTATACACTGACGGTGACCTTTGCTTCCTTAAATAAAGATACACCGTACCCTTAGTCGTACATGCCAGATGGGCAATGACGACTTCATTCATTCCATACCTTTAGTTGTACATGCCAGAGGGGCACTGACGACTTCATTCATTCCATACCTTTAGTCGTGCATGCCAGAGGGGCACTGACGACTTCATTCATTCCGTACCTTTAGTCGTGCATGCCAGATGGGCAATGACTTCATTCATTCCGTACCTTGAGTCGTACATGCCAGATGGGCAATGACTTCATTCATTCCGTACCTTGAGTCGTGCATGCCAGATGGGCAATGACGACTTCATTACCTTGAAAAGCCTAGCTTAATACCGCACCTTTGAAAGCCGGATTTATGATCCAAATCTTGATCGGTCCTAGACTGGCAAACTGTCCAAAACTCAATTCCATGTAAAACAGAGGAATTCCCATCACAAAAAGACTGAGAAAATACGGGACAAGGAAGGCTCCTGCAAAATAATATAAACACAGATAGACTATGTAAAAGGGGTGTAATAAAGTAATTACAATCTTTTCTTAGTCCCTATGAGTGTCTTAAAGTAATTACAATCTTTTCTTAGTCCATATGAGTGTCTTAAAGTAATTACACTTTGTCTGGGTCCTTTTGTGTGTTATAAAGTAATTACAATCTTTTCTTAGTTCCTGTGAGTGTCTTAAAGTAATTACAATATTCTCTTAATCCCTATGAGTGTCTTAAAATAATTGCAATATTCTTTCAGTCCTTATCGGTGTCATAAAGTAATTACAATCTGTCTGGGTCCTTCTGTGTGTACATAAAGTAATTACAATCTTTCTGGGTTCTCTTGTGTGTCTTAAAGTAATTACAGTCTTTCTTGGTCCTTTTGTGTGTCATAAAGTGATTACAATCTTTCTGGGTCCTTTTGTGTGTCATAAAGTAATTACAATCTTTCTGGGTCCTTTTGTGTGTCATAAAGTAATTACAATCTTTCTGGGTCCTTTTATGCGTCATAAAGTACAATCTTTCCACTGTCTTTTTGAGTGTTATAATGTAATTACAATCTGTCTGGGTCCTTTTGTGTATCATAAAGTAACCAAAATCTGTCTGCGTCTTTTTGTGTGTCATAAAGTAATTACAATCTTCTCTGAGTCCTTATGAGTGTCCTAAAGTAATTACAATCTTTCTATGGTCCATTTGTGGGTAATAAAGGAGTTACATCCTTTCTAGGGACCTTATGTGTGTCGTAAAATATTTCAAATATGTTCCGAGTTCGTATAAGTATCATAAAGTAATTACAATCTTTCTTGGTCCTTATCAGTGTCATAAAGTAATTAAAATCTTTCCACTGTCTTTTTGAGTATCCTAACGTAATTACAATCTTTAAGTAAATACAACTTGTCTGGATCCTTTTATGTGTCATAAGGTAATGACAATTTTGCTAAGATCTTGTTGTCTGTCATAAAGTAATTAAATTTTGTCTGGGTCTTTTTGTGTGCCATAAAGTAGTTACAATCTTTCTAGGGTACATTTGTGTGTCGTAAAGTAATTAAAATTTTGCTAAGGTCCTTTTGGGTCTCATCAAGTAATTGAAATCTGTCTAGGTCTTTTTGTGTGTCATAAAGTAATTACAATCGTTCTAGGGTAAAGTTGTGTGTCATAAAGTAATTACAATCTTTCGAGGGTACATTTGTGTGTCATAAAGTAATTACAATCTTTCTAGGGTATATTTGTGTGTCATAGAGTAATTACAATCTTTCTAGGGTACATTTGTGTGTCATAGAGTAATTACAATCTTTTCTTTGTCCTTATCAGTGTCATAAAGCATGAGAGTTTGTTCCAACATTGTATTTTATAAAATTGTAAAACCAAGGTATATGTCTGTGTGTACGGAACCGGATAAAATTATATTTTGTAAAGCCCTTAGAGCTTCAAATGATTAGGCGCTATACAATGTCATCATCATCATCATCATCATCATCATCATCATCATCATCATCATTATTATTATTATTATTATTATTATTATTATTATTATTATTATTATCCTATTCATTCGATATAATTATTGATGAAAGGAAAAAAGAGAAGTTGATTCTATTTCGAGCAGAGAGGCACGTAACCTGTTGCCTAAATTTGTTTGGGAAATGCATTTTGCTTCTAAACTAACAAGGGTAAAAGTTCTAGTTAAAACCGTTTATAAAGAGTACACCTCAAAAATAGTGTGTGTGTGTGTGTGTGTGTGTTTTGGCATTTAAAAGCAGCTTTAACAATTGAATGATGTCTTCAGTGTGACAGTTTAAAGTGATGTCTTGCACTGGGGCATCAAACTGCCGACTTGTAACTGTCCCGCCCAGTAACATTATTCTGACACCATGTTGACAAGTCCTAGCACTAACCTCTTAATGCTGAACGCCTGGCGAGGAAGCTTTTGGTACCATTATATAAGTCTTTGGTAGGATTCGGCAGGTGTTCAAACTCGCGGACTCTCGCATCCGAGACAGGCGCTCTAACCACTAGGCCTTTGTTCGCTTGGAATAACTTCTATAACGGATAACTTAGATTCTTACCTACCAATGCATAATGTATATACATGTCATGATCTACCTTACCTACCAATGCATAAGGTATATACATGTCATGATCTACCTTACCTACCACGGCATAAGGTATATACATGTCATGATCTACATTACCTACCAATGCATAAGGTATATACATGTCATGATCTACCTTACCTACCAATGCATAAGGTATATACATGTCATGATCTACCTTACCTACCAATGCATAAGGTATATACATGTCATGATCTACATTACCTACCAATGCATAAGGCATATACATGTCATGATCTACCTTACCTACCAATGCATAAGGTATATACATGTCATGATCTACCTTACCTACCAATGCATAAGGTATATACATGTCATGATCTACGCTGGTCGTAGTAGGAGACCTGTTAGACACACTAAAATAGAATGAACTACGTGAAGCCTGCTTACCGCCACCATTTCTAAAACAAAGGTAGGGAAATCTCCAAACATTTCCCAATCCTACTGCGAACCCGATGAGTGTAAGGATGAACTCGATCTGGCTACCCCAGTTTGCTCGTGCTGTGCTTTCTCCCTGTAAGATAAATAAATAAATAAATAAATAAATAAATAAATAAATAAATAAATAAATAAATAAATAAATTTTAAAAAATTAATAAAAATAAAAATAAAAATAAAAATAAAAAATAAATAACGAGGGCTGCAGACTACTCTCCGTAAACAGGTAAGGTTTGATGTACAATATATTTTCTTATTTCAGTTCTTGATGTCAATGCAATTTTGCGTGTCAGTCCACATTTCATGTTGTTTGTTTATTTTTAAAAATTAGAAACATTCGATTCAGATTATTTTATTCACAATGGCGTCCTGTGTATGACCTTTGCTTTTAGATATCGGTAAGCAATAAGTATGGTTCTTTGATGTAAGGTAACTTTTCGCAACTGCTAATTGAAGCGATGATCAGTAGGGAAATGATGGCTGAGTCAACTATGTTCAATACTAAAATCTAGGTCACAGGTACCCAGTTTTAGTATTTGGCATATGCCTTTTCTGAGATGCACATCAAGTTCAGAGTTGATGATCAGAAAGATGCAACGGTATTAAAATTGGAATCAGAATTTTTTGGTAATGTACCGATATTCTAGAAAGTAGGTTTAAAGATCGCTGTTTTTGTTTGCGACATACGTTTTTGTTTGCGTTTTTTTTTTAATGTTCGCTCATTGTTTGAAGCGTTGTAATTATTTGAATCAGAGATCAGATCTATTGTGAAATCTAGGTCAATGAAGCCCTGTTCTGGAACCCGAATGTTTCCTAAAGACATTTTCAGTAATTGGTGAAACATTTAACAATACCACACAGTGACCCAGTTTTAACATAGATTACCTCAGGATGCAACGACAATATAAATTTTAGCTCAAATCATCGAATAAAATAATAGTTATAACCAATACAGACAGACAGACGGACATTCATGTATTGACCAATTTTCAGTATCATTTTTGTGTTGTTTGTGATATTAGGGAATAATTGATTGACGTAATATTAGCAAATATGTTTCGTTTGGAGACTGATTTGTCTATTTATTAATAATTTGCAAGACAGATTCCAAAGTTTCCAAAAGATAGTTTGAATTTATTTCAAATTAATGCAACGGATATATATTAAATGTATGAGACACCCACACAACATCCCTGTCTTATGTGTATGCATAAATGTAACACCCACACAACATCCCTGTCTTTTGTGTATGCATAAATGTAACACCCACCCTACATCCCTGTCCTATGTGCATGCATAAAAGTAGCGAAGATGGTAGAACACAATTACATAGCAGTTTCATTAACGCATCATGTTAAGCCAGCCTTCACTTTTACTCAAAAATCGTTTGGGAATACCAAACCACTTGTATTATTATTATTATTATTATTATTATTATTATTATTTTCTTTTTTTTATTGTCATTACAAATATTATCAATATTATTATTATTATTTTTATCATTATTATTATTTTTTATTTTTATTTATCATCATTACTATATTATTATTATTTATTATCATTACTATTTTTATTGCTATATTATTATTACGTATATTATTATTATTATTATTATTATTATTATTATTATTATTATTATTATTATTATTTATTTATTTATTTATTTATTTATCTATTTATTTATTTATTTATTTATTTCCGGACGTGCGTTTACAGTACTACGGCTGGGTTTCTGTGTACATGAATATGGGCTGGTCGACATTGCGAGTTCTCTGGGCGAGACACACTGATCCCACGACCTCGACACTCAAATAGTTTTTTCGTGTCCTGACGTTCCGTCGACTAATCAATCGGCCAGTCGGTTTTAATTATTTAATCAATTCAGATAGGCAAGGAACCTATATACTTCATACGGCAATGAGTTGTATACAAATCTACATCGAAATAAGATGATTAACAAAAGCAATCAAATCCCTTGTGTTATTACTAATTGATAATGACGTTGTTGATTACATAATGACACCATGTTCTGTTTGTCCTTTGTATTCTTGCATACGTATTAGTAACTGGTCTTATGGACAAGCATTGCAGTCGATTAAATATTACATTTAGATCTAGTAGCCCTGACCAATCTAATTATCAACGTTTACATTTAGATATTCCAGTAACCCTGACCAATAATTTTTAACATTTTAGATATTCCAGTAGCCCTGACCAATCAGCTTTGACATTTTAGATATTCCAGTAGCCCTGACCAATCAGCTTTGACATTTTAGATATTCCAGTAGCCCTGACCAATCAGCTTTGACATTTTAGATATTCCAGTAGTCCTGACTAATCAGCTTTGACATTTTAGATATTCCAGTAGCCCTGACTAATCAGCTTTGACATTTTAGATATTCAAGTAGCCCTGGAAGTACAAAGCATATATCACATTCACCCTGAAAATGGTGATGGCAACTAGATGCTATTGTTTCGTAACGTAGACAATATATGGAAAACATTAAACCGTTTATTCTCGTAAAGGGCCTCAAGACTAAATACCAGTAAAAAATATATTTTTTCTTAAAATATTTCATCAAATAATCACTCATAAACATGTATAACATCATTTACAGTAGTTTTTAACAAAAACGAGGACTTTAAGAAATAGTGTGCTAAATATATCCATTTTTAAAACGTTTTTATTCTTCTTCCGATTCGGAGTTGCAATCAACAGCAACTTAAACAGCATGGACACGTTGCAAATAAACACTCACCATCTGTCCACACTGTTAAGTGCAACACTTAACGTTGAGATTAAGAAATAGAAGAACTTTTCGTACCTGATTTTAAAGAAGATTTAATTAATGTGTTCTTGCTCAAATGAAAAATGTACTGATCGATTCAAATTCCAAACTAAAATCTCTCTCTCTCTCTCTCTCTCTCTCTCTCTCTCTCTCTCTCTCTCTCTCTCTCTCTCTCTCTCTCTCTCTCTCTCTGTCTCTCTCTCTCTCTCTCTTATACGCATGCTTAAAAACACGTGATGATATTAGTAACTATGAACTTTAGGCAATAAACAACTTGTACAAAATAACCGAACAGACGCTGTTATTGAATGATATTCGTTAATTACAACACATTGGTCTCAAATAGATAGATATCGCGACAAATATATAAATATCGAGGCAAATATATAAATATCGAGGCATATATATAAATATCGAGGCAAATATATAAATATCGAGGCATATATATAAATATCGAGGCAAATATATAAATATCGAAGCAAATATATAAATATCGAGGCATATATATAAATATCGAGGCATATATATAAATTTGAGGCAAATATATAAATATCGAGGCATATATATAAATATCGAGGCAAATATATAAATATCGAGGCAAATATAACTTTTCCAGAATACATATAACCACTTAACGAGACATAAAATAACATAATTTGGTCGAGAAATGAATAAACATCGAATATTCCGATTTTCTTGTACTGAAACAAAATATAATTTAGAAAGACGATGCATTACACGGTCATACATTGAGTTCAAAGTTTAAAGTTGACTAAGGCAACACGTTTCTTTTGACTATTCTGCCCGCAATCAGGTTTTTATTCCAAATAATAAAGTCCTCGTTTCTAGCTCTGAATATTTTTTAGTCGTTTGGAAATAAGTTTCAGCTTGCTGCCTACAAAATAGTCCTTCTTGGATTCAGTTGATGAGAACCATTTGTACATTAATGTTTTTGTAACTCCTAACAGAACACCATGCATATAGTCCTCCCGCGTTCCGGCGTAGTTTTAATCACAAAGAATATCCCAAGAATATTTTCAACTCACTCTTTGATATATTGAATGTGATTGAGCGATCAAATTCTGATCACAAGAGATTTTAAGTTCACTAATTCATTTCCTGATTTACTGAATGCACTTGAACGACCAAATTTTATTCATAAGAGATTTTAAGAAAAATCGTGTATTAGTTTACTAATTCATTTTCTGACCTACTGAATGTACTTAAGTGACAAAATTATGTTTCATTATGGATTTTAAATTTTCTGTGTATTAGTTTACTAATTCATTTTCTGACCTACTGAATGTACATAAGTGACAAAATTATGTTTCATTATGGATTTTAAATTTTCTGTGTATTGGTTTACTAATTCATTTTCTGACTTACTGAATACACTTGAATGACAAATTTATGGAGCATGAGTAGTTATTTTCAGGATTGTATCGAGTAGACTGGAATATGGGTATGCATAAACACCATTTCGGATGACCTCGGATATATTGGCAAGACGCTGACTCAATAGGAAGGCAGTTAATTCTTGATGATTCGATGAAAGCTAATGCATTCAAATCGTGCCATAATGTTTTACGTCACTACGTAGATCTGGTCATGTGATACAAACATGGTTTAGACAAGCTTCATTAGCCCTATGTATTTTGTTTTGAGACTTTCTCATTTAATTTTCCCATCCTTAAGTCACGTTGAATTCAAGGCAACCGATTTGATCGCAGACTACATGTACCTGTAAAAGGGAAACCATGGCTGCACAAAAAATGGTCATTATACCCGTTTGTCTTTCAAGAGATGTTTGACGCCTATGGACAGTCTGATATTGACCATATTGACCATATTGACCATATTGACCATATTGACCGTTTTGCAATAGTTGAGGTTATACACACCTTTATTGGAAAATATTATGCACTTAATTTAAGTCTATAACTTTAATCAGAAATTTAACGGTTCCAAAATGGCTGATACATTTATTGATGTGGTTTTGTGAACGATGGTCATACTTAATCATTGTACCAACCTGTCAAACGGACTATGGTAGACCTTGAATTACTGATGTGTCGATAACACTATATGAGACCTAAATACCTATCTACACGCCATATGACATTTTCTTGTTATCTTATTTTGTAGGAATCTTATGATTGTATCTATGCGAACGGACTATATCAGCTACAAAATGATAGTCCAGCTCAAGAGGTACCGTTATGAAGGAAGGTGTAAGGAAAGGACATGGCAATGCCCTGATCTGACACTATTCTTTGACTCTATTTGACCGGACTATATCAGTTTTGAAAAGATAACCCTATCCAAAGTAGTCCATTTAGCTGAAATAAAATATGAACAAAGGACTGAAGTGTGTTTTGATATGAAATTAGCCGAAGTGGAGTCAATAATAATTTACCAGGTGATTGTCCTCCACGAATAACTCGTCTACATTTTTAAGAATACACGTCATTGAGTTAGACGTGCAGCATGATTTGGTACCATTGGGTGTTGACTGAACAGTCTGTTTTGTATGGTTCTGTGTGCATATATATATATATATATATATATATATATATATATATATATATATATATATATATATATATATATATATATATATATATATATTGTACATAGTAAATATGTCCTCCCAAGAAACTTTAAACTCTTTCAAACAATCCAGTTAGGGAATATTCTAAATCACAGATTTAAATAAGTTTAATAATTTTTAATGACTCAGTCAGCATGTAATTCGCACAAAAGCCAAAGTTAGCAACGGCAAAATAGCATCGCATTCTTAAATATAACTAATCATTTTACTCAAATACAAAATAGCATGGCATTCTAAATTATTACTAATCATTTTACTCAAATACAAAAAGCATGGCATTCTTAATTATAACTAATCATTTCACTCAAATATTAAATAGCATGGCATTCTTAATTATAACTAATCATTTTACTCAAATACAAAATAGCATGGCATTCTTAATTATAACTAATCATTTTATTCAAATACAAAATAGCATGGCATTCTTAATTATAACTAATCATTTTACTCAAATACAAAATAGCATGGCATTCTTAATTATAACTAATCATTTTACTCAAATACAAAATAGCATGGCATTCTTAATTATAACTAATCATTTTACTCAAATACAAAATAGCATGGCATTCTTAATTATAACTAATCATTTTACTCAAATACAAAATAGCATGGCATTCTTAATTATAACTAATCATTTCATTCAAATATTAAATAGCATGGCATTCTTAATTATAACTAATCATTTTACTCAAATACAAATTAGCATGGCATTCTTAATTATAACTAATCATTTTACTCAAATACAAAATAGCATGGCATTCTTAATTATAACTAATCATTTTACTCAAATACAAAATAGCATGGCATTCTTAGTTATAACTAATCAGTTCTCTAAAATATAAACAGACGGTGTTGCATCTGTTTTAGTGATTATACCTATATTTGTGTTTAAACTATATAAAAGCCATCTATACACTATATGCTAGTCATCGATACACTATATACAAGTCACATATACACTATAAAAGCCATCTATACAGTGTGTGCAAGTCATCTATACACTATATACAAACCATCTGTACACTACATACAAACCTTATTTACACGATATACAAGTCATCTGTACACTATATATACAAATAATATGTACCCTACATACAAGTCATCTATACACTACATAAAAATCTTCAATACACGATATACAAGTCATCTATAAACTATATACAAGTCATCTGTACATTATATACAAGTTATCTGTACACCATATTCAAGTCATATGTACACTATATTCAAGTCATCCGTACACTACATATAAGTTATCTGTACACTATATACAAGTTATCTGTACACTATATTCTAGTCATATGTACACTATATACAAGTCAGCTGTATCCTATATACACTATATTCAAGTGTCTTGGCTCTTATACAAATGTGACATAAAAAAGTGAAGACAACAAGCTTTGTAAAATTTAACAAATAATTTATTTCCCTAGAATATCAAGTGAATATTTAGAAGAAAAAAACTTAGGCTTTTACGAAATAAATCCAAAAATATTCCAAGAATTAAAATGTCCTATTAATAAAATGTTCTGATTTCGAAACTGAGTTCGAATTCCGACTAAATCCAAAAAAAGAAAACCACGAAGTCTGTAGTAACCTGAAAAGTGATCCAGTGCCAATAGTCTCTTGTTGAATCAAATAAAATGTTATTCCAGATTTTTAATTCTGTATAAGATTCTATAAATGTCCTTGTCCAAGAATTAATTTAGATCACTCGTATTTCCACGGAAAACAATCACTTGAAATTCAATAATTAGAAGAAAATAAAATAATTAGCCCAAACTGGATACAACATAAAGAATTTGAAGTGTTAAGGCACGACTTTCTCATAAAATGTCTAACTAAGACGCAAAAGAGATTCCCGGATGGCGGATAACTTTCTAGAAATGGCAGTTTGTTACACGACAAATATCATGTCGTCCACGTACGACCTTGACTTAACATACTAATTCTTACCCTGAGAAAGAATTTTAAAAAGTTGGTTACTAAAACTGCCACTGATTTTGAAACAAGCAATCTATACACGGTTTTCAAGCCAGCTATACACTATTTGCTAATGATATATACGAAGTATGCGAGTCATCTATACACTATATTGAAACCAGCTATATACTATGTGCTAATGATATATACAATGTATGCGAGTCATTTATACACTATATTCAAGCCAGCTATACACTATGTGCTAATTATATATACAATACATGCGATCATCTATACACTATATTCAAGTCAGCTATTCACTATGTGCTAATGATATATACAATGTATGCGAGTCATCTATACACTATATTGAAGCCAGCTATACACTATGTGCTAATGATACACACAATGTCAAGCCAGCTATAGACTGTGTGCTAATCGTCTATTCTATAAGTTATCTATAAGTTATCTATAAGTTATCTGATAGCTACATGTACACTATCTGCTAGCCATCTGTCGAAAAATCGATATTCACAAATGGTTTTAAGCGTCTCTGATTAAGACAGAGCAAAATCGACATGTCCATATATTTCTCGTTTTGATTTTTCTAGCTCTTGCCAGATTTCCCCATGTCCAACGTTACTTTTAATCCCACGGCTAAAGATTAAATCAAGATCAATTAGGTGCCGTTTTGGGCGTAGGCGATTTGAGTGTGAGGAAACTGTGTGGATACAGTGCCCAACCGTAATGTCAGAAAGTGTTGTGTTGTTGTATTTTTTTTTTTTTTTTTTTTTTTAACGGACGGTTTCCCAACAGTAATGTCTATTGGAAATGTTCAAACACCAAAGTGGTGCCGTATACAACTGAAAATGATCAAAACAAACACCACTCTGCATGGAGACTTGTGATACAACGCATGTATCGAATAAGTTGGTCAACCGTTGTGCGCACATCAGCACAGGATTGGACAGAGTGGAAGTCGAACCATTGAGAGAATGCCGTGAACAGTATGGTGTGTTTTCGGAGACATTCGGCTTGTTTTGAAATCATACCTGAAAATATGAACTTTGTCTCATAACTAAAAATCTACACAGAATAACCATGTAAGATACCATGATGTTATAGACCTCAGATATCAAAGACACAACGTGGTTTTATTTTTTTTTAATTTTTTTTTTACAAAATTGTTAAAATAGATAAGATATCAGCATGTTCAAATTCTAATGGCAAATCCTCTGATGTATTTAAGACTGGATCAATCCAATTTGCCTGTAATTTATAAATGTCTGAACTTTGCAGTTCACTGTGTACGAACTGATACTATGAATATCATATTGTGTGTACCTGAAACGTGAGATAAATGCTACATCCAATCATCCAAAAACAAAATACAGTTAAACCCAACCGACATCATTTAACTCGAGTATCTTGGAAGTGCTTTCAGTTCAGAGAAAAAAATGAATGATTTATTGCGTGATTAGCATTTCTTGTTGAATCATACATTCTTACAAAAAGTCAAATTAAATAAAGGATATATACGATAGCCGAAAAAAAATTCCCAACTTAAGCATCTACTTATTTACTCCCTGGTCATTATATTGAGAAAGGATAGCCCTAATTTGGCCCAAAGAATGCATAAGTTTCGGCATTTAATCTCAGAATCAGTCAGAAATTTTAACATCTGATTCGATAGATGTTAGAAAAATGCAAATTAGACTTAAAAGTCGTATATGTTTTACTTATCTCTCTCTTTATCTATCTATCTATCTATCTATCTATCTATCTATCTATCTATCTATCTATCTATCTATCTATCTATCTATCTATCTATCTATCTATCTTTATTTATATTATATATATATATATATATATATATATATATATATATATATATATATATATATATATATATATATATATATATATATATATATATATATATATATATATACTGTATTCCAAGTATATAATATGCATTTGTCCAATATTTAACTTCATTCCCATTATGTTGTCCAAGGCATAAATTTTAGACTGGATTCTTGATAGACATGATGATGATATTATACAATCCACCCTTGTATCTCACGAACTTGCATAAGATCACCTCTACATTATATGCCATTATATCAATTCATAAACCTCCATCTTTATGTGCTACTAAGAGAAACCTCCGTGTGATAAATAGAACCAAACAAATGCATGACATCCAAGAAAACCTAACAACTTACTTACATCCTACAGCGGAACAACTCGATAACTGCCTGCGTTCATTGCGTTCATTGCTTGAAAAGCATGCCCCAGCCACCAAGTGTAGATTATCAATTCCAAAGTATTATCCGTGATATAGAGTGAGACCAACTTCGCACTGCTAAAAGACATTGCCGTCAAGCAGAGAAGCTTTGGCTTTCCACTAGACTCACTATTCATAAACAATTCGATAGAGACGCTAGGAAAAGCGTCACAAACATAGTCATTCTAACCAAATTATCCCACTATAGTACTAAGACCACATATAGATCCAGCTTCAAAGAGCTCTTCAAGATAACTAACAAACTAATGTCAAGGAACAGATGTACACCACTACTACATTCTCTACAGTAGACTTTCAGTACTTATTTGCAAATTTCTAACGCTTGACAACACAATTTCATTTGACTCGTTGTCACCATACAGTTACGATACAGAATTTTAGCGACAACCGTTAGGAATATTTAAACCTATCTATATGAATTTAGTACAGACAATCGTGATGAAGAATGCACCAAATTGATGTGAACTTGTTCCAATTCCAAAATCACGTCTGCTCGAGTGCTTAGACTCTATATTGCCTTCAATAACTGATGTTATTAATATCTCTCTCTCATCAGGGGAATTCCCATATTTTTTTCCCAAACAGCCATTGCAAAGCCTCTGCTGAAGAAACCAGCACTTGACTATAACGATCTAAAGAACTACCACCTAGTTTCTAGCTTCATATCAAACATCTTAGAACAAGTTGTTCTAGCATAACTTGTATCTCATTCGAATTTACACAGTGAATGGAATACACCCCTGTTGATCTATGTTGTGGTGTTCTACAGGGGTATGTTATTGGACCTGTTCTCTTCCTTCTATACACTCAGCCACTCTCAAGTGTCATAGATCATCGCCCTGTGTATCGCGAATAGAATGCTGATCACACCCAAATATATAAGTCTAGCCATCCAAGTGAAGTTCATGCTACCATCCAATGAGTAGAGAGGTGCATTTCCTATGTGAAATCGTAGATTACGAGTAACACGCTGCAGATGAATGACGATAAAATTGAGGCCATTCTGATCACAACACAAAGACTTTCTCATTCACATTCTTTACCTAAGACAATAAATATCAACCAACATTAAATTCACACAGTCAGTGAAACCTAGGTTTTACTCAAGACAGTACTCTCATATTACACCAACACGTCATGAACATAAGCAAGACTGCATGTCTTAAACTGAGACGCATCAACTCCATTCGCAAATATCTTTAAGTTGATGCCAATAAAACACTTGTGTGTTCATTGGTACTTTCAATACTGGACAACTCAACTCTGTCGGGTTTGTCTCAATATCTACTTCAGTAACGTCCAACGTTCAAAACACAGCTGCTCTGATCATTTTTAGAGTACCACAACCAGTGCACACCTCCATACTGCTGTGTACCCTACCAATCCAATACAGAATCAACCACAAAATTCGTTATATCTGCTACGTTTCACTGATAGACTCCAGTCCAAAATACCTATCCGGACTCACCCCTTTGTATACACACCAGCAAGATACTTACGCTCCTCTTCTGACAATCGTATACACATTATTTCTACTATGAAAACAAAGTCATATGGACAACGTTCGTTTGCATACCAGGGCCTAGCGATATGGAATGAATTGCCAATTGAACTTAATCACAAAGACACAGTGATCCCTTTCAAGTGTGCTCTTAAAACGCACCTTTTACGACTGCAAGAACAAACTTAAAAAATTATATTTCGTACCTTAAAATATTTTCAGAATTGCTTATGTTTTCTAATTTCATATTTTTCTTGTTTTTGTTTTTCTGTAGTCATATTATTATAGTTGTTGTAAAGCGCTTATAGCTTCTAATGATTAGGCGCTATTCAAAATCATCATCATCATCATCATCATCATCATCATCATCATCATCATCATCATCATCATCATCATCATCATCATCATCATCATCATTATTATTATTATTATTATTATTATTATTATTATTATTATTATTATTATTATTATTGTGCTTCTGTCCAATATTACATCTGTCCGATATGTAGCTTCGTGTCATATAAGGTAATATACACCTGTCCAACATGGGACTTCGTGTCCATTTATGTAATACACATTTGTAAATTCGGTAAATTCATGTCCATCGAAGTGATAATAATCAGAACAATAATCAAATTTGTTTCGTTTGTTTAATATACACCTGCCTGAGATATGCAACATATCTATGTCCTATTTGAAACGTCATGTGCATTGATGTACTAATTAATATAAAATTGTACAGTATGTCACTTGACGTTATATCCTTCTGTACATTATGTAATTGCATATACAAATGTACAGTATGTCACATGACGTTATATCCTTCTGTACATTATGTAATTTGATATACTTATGTACAGTATGTCACTTGACTTTATATTCTTCTGTACATTATGTAATTTCATGTACAAGTGTACAGTATGTCACTTGACGTTATATCCTTTTGTACATTATGTAATTTGATATACTTATGTACAGTATGTCACTTGACTTTATATTCTTCTGTACATTATGTAATTTCATGTACTATATGTGTTTGTTTTTCTTTGGTGCCCTACGGCATATCAACACAGCAGGGTTGTTTAATGCCAAGACATCTGGAGTAAAGTTAGCTGACCAAGGACACTCCACAGTAGTTTCACCAGGCTGATATATGGTATGATGCGTCTACCTAAATATGATGTAGATCTATGGGCAAATAAATATCAGGTTTAAAAATGTCTGTCATCTTCATATCACGTGGTTTATATTTGCAGTTGCATTAAGAACTATTTGTCATTGTTATCAATAAATCAACAAGACACCCGGTAATATCTAGCAAGGTGAAGTGGTATTCGGAATGTACGCACTTGACAGGGCTTCCATGTTACTGACTGGATTTTGGTTATCTATCATACCTCGCTGACATCCATTAAATTATTTTAGCGTTAAAATACATACATAGATACGTACGTACGTACGTACGTGTTTGGGTGTGTACGTGCATAAATACATGAAAATATCACAAAGCCCGAAGCTTAGAGTACGCAGAAACTATAACATATAGGAAAGGCAAGGTGTTTCAAGTAGGAAAACATAATGATGAAGAAACAGTTGAATAACGGTCTTTTGAAGGAACAGTTGAATAACGGTCTTTTGAAGAAACAGTTGAATAACGGTCTTTTGACGAGTAACCTACATAGATGGGGGGAGGGGGCTGGACGGGGTGTTGTTCATTATCTATAGTTTCTTTCATCGCAGATATATTTCAGTCTTTAGAGCAATCTTCTAAACATTACAAGTAAAGTACGAAAAAAATAATTTAGATTGCAAATGAGAGTTATAGTTTTAATCTAGATAGTCTCTGATGCGACGTTAGATGATATTAGTTTGTTTAATTATTTAAATATTTTTGTATTTACTGTCTAAATCAATGTAATCATTCTTAAATTCATGGATTTTAGTTACATTTACTGTTTGATACCAAAGTATCAATGTAGTCATTTTTAAATTTATTTTGTTCAATTTCATTTATTGTTTTATACCAAAGTATCAATGTAGTCATTCTTAAATTCATTGCGTTCAATTTCATTTATTGTTTGATACCAAAGTATCAATGTAGTCATTCTTAAATTCATTGTGTTCAATTTCATTTATTGTTTGATACCAAAGTATCAATGTAGTCATTCTTAAATTCATTGTGTTCAATTTCATTTATTTTTTGATACCAAAGTATCAATGTAGTCATTCTTAAATTCATTGTGTTCAATTTCATTTATTTTTTGATACCAAAGTATCAATGTAGTCATTCTTAAATTCATGGATTTTAGTTACATTTACTGTTTGATACCAAAGTATCAATGTAGTCATTCTTAAATTCATGGATTTTAGTTACATTTACTGTTTGATACCAAAGTATCAATGTAGTCATTCTTAAATTCATTGTGTTCAATTTCATTTATTGTTTTATACTAAAGTATCAGTTATCTGTCTTTTCCATTTTAAAGATCAAAATTATCTCAATGATCATTAAAATGCTTAAATAAGAGATCAAATAAAGGATTCAATATGGGATTCAATATGGGATTTAATATGGGATTCAATATGAGATTCAATACGGGATTTAATATGAGATTCAATATGGGATTTAATATTGTATTCAATATGGGATTTAATATTGTATTCAATATGGGATTCAATAAGGGATTCAATATGGGATTCAAATAGGGATTCGATATGGGATTCAATATGGGATTCAATATGGGATTCAAATAGGGATTCAATATGAGATTCAATATTGGATTCAATATGGGATTCAAATAGGGATTCAATATGAGATTCAATATGGGATTCAAATAGGGATTCAATATGGGATTCAATATGGGATTCAATATGATATTCAATATGGGATTCAATATTGGATTCAATATGGTATTCAATATGGGATTCAATATGGGATTGAATATGGGATTCAATATGATATTTAATATGGGATTCACTATGGTATTCAATATTGTATTCAATATGGGATTAAATATTGAATTCAATAATGGATTCAATATGGGATTCAATATGGTATTCAATATGGGATTCAATATGGGATTCAATATGGGATTGAATTTTGGATTCAATATGGTATTCAATATGGGGTTCAATATGGGATTGAATATGAGATTCAATATTGGATTCAATATGGTATATATGCTTGCATATCTAATAATCTTTCTAAAATGTAGATGATATGGTAAATAACCCGTTTTCTTTGACTTGAGTCTAAAAAATCTCTTAAAAATCAGTTGTCCTTGATTTAAATTTTAAAAAAGGCTAACAATCTGTTTCCATTGATCATATTAATCGTATTCACCTATAAATTGGTAAGATTCGGTAACCTTGTAGGAAAGAGGGAACATGGGGCGACGATGGTAATTATATGCGACACGTAGTTCTTTCTTTTTGTTGCAATACATAGTTAGGCCAATTTATTATACCTATGAAAACACGGCTGTAAAGTGAGCAAATGTAAATTTGTTTATTATAATATCAAATTAACCATTTACCATTTACCTAAATCTGTCAAGAGCACCTTCCTTGCTTTTTTGGTAGTTTAGGTTCTGTAAATTTCTCTAGCTGAAAACATTTATATGTGACTCCATATAATGTGTCAAATTTATCTCGTTAAAAGACTATAGTCAGTGATGAGTGACCTTGCTTTCCCTTAAGATTGTAAATGAAAAGAATTTTACCTCAAAATGTTTTATGCAAATGGATGCAATGTTTATATAATTTAACTTGACTGGTTTGCGTATGCAGCACAACTTATTCTGGAATAATGTCAATATATTTGTACTTGGAATCAAACTGATACATCGCGTAATTGGAAAGAATCACGGCATGCACGTTATGATACAAATTCAAGGTATTGACGACCCGTACCCATGTAAATTAACATTAATATTACTCCATGAAAATTAACATTAATATTACCCCATGTAAATTAACATTAATATTTAGGATATTTTACCCCATGTAAATTAACATTAATATTTAGGATATTTTATGTCGACCCGTACCCCATGCAAATTAACATTAATATTTAGGATATTTTATGTCGACCCGTACCCCATGTAAATTAATATTAATATTTAGGATATTTTATCTTGACCAGTACCCCATGTAAATTAACAATGATATTTAGAATATATATTTTACCCCATCTAAATTAACATTAATATTTAGGCTCCTTTATGTTGACCTTTACCCCATGTAAATTAAAATTAATATTTAGGATATTTTATTTTGACCTTTACCCCATGTAAACTAACATTAATATTTAGGATATTTTATGTCGACCCGTACCAGATGTAAATTAACATTAATATTTAGGATATTTTATGTCGACCTTTACCCCATGTAAATTAGCATTAATATTTAGGATATTTTATGTCGACCTTTACCCCATGTAAATTAACATTAATATTTAGGATATTTTATGTCGACCCGTACCCCATGTAAATTAACATTAATATTTAGGATATTTTATGTCGACCTTTACCTCATGTAAATCAACATTAATATTTAGGATATTTTACCCGATGTAAACGAACATTAATATTTAGGATATTTTTTGTCGACCCGTACCAGATGTAAATTAACATTAATATTTAGGATATTTTATGTCGACCGGTACCCCATGTAAATTAATATTAATAATTAGGATATTTTATGTCGACCCGTACCCCATGTAAATTAACATTAATATTTAGGATATTTTATGTCGCTCCTTACCCCTTGTAAATTAACATTAATATGTATTATTTTTTATGTCGACCCGTACCCCATGTAAATTAACATTAATATTTAGGAAATTTTATGTTGATCTTACCCCATGTAAATTAACATTAATATTTAGGATATTTTATGTCGACCCGTATTCCATGTAAATTAATATTAATATTTAAGATATTTTATGTCGACACGTACCCCATGTAAATTAACATTAATATTTAGGATATTTTATGTTGCCCTTTATCCCATGTAAATTAACATTAATATTTAGGATATTTTATGTTGACCAGTACCCCATGTAAATTAACATTAATATCTAGGATATTTTATGTCGACCCGTACCCGATGTAAATTAATATTACTATTTAGGATATTTTATGTCGCTCCTTACCCCTTGTAAATTAACATTAATATTTAGGATATTTAATGTCGACCCGTACCCCATGTAAATTAACATTAATATTTAGAATATTTTATATCGACCCGTACTCCATGTAAATTAACATTAATATTTAGGATAGTTTATGTCGCTCCTTACCCCTTGTAAATTAACAATAATATTTAGGATATTTAATATCGACCCGTACTCTATGTAATTTAACATTAATATTTAGAATATTTTATATCGACCCGTACCCCATGTAAATTAACATTAATATTTAGAATATTTTATATCGACCCGTACTCCATGTAAATTAACATTAATATTTAGAGTATTTTATGTTGATCTTACCTCATGCAAGTTAACATTAATATTTAGGATATTTTATGTCGACCCGTACCCCATGTAAGTTAACATTACTATTTAGAATATTTTATATCGACCCGTACTCCATGTAAATTAACATTAATATTTAGAATATTTTATATCGACCCGTATCCCATGTAAATTAACATTAATATTTAGAATATTTTATATCGACCCGTACTCCATGTAAATTAACATTAATATTTAGGATATTTTATGTCGACCCGTACCCCATGTAAATTAACATTAATATTTAGGATATTTTATGTCGACCCGTACCCCATGTAAATTAACATTAATATTTAGGGTATTTTATGTTGATCTTACCCCATGTAAGTTAACATTAATATTTAGGATATTTTATGTTGACCCGTACCCCATGTAAATTAACATTAATATTTAGGGTATTTTATGTTGATCTTACCCCATGTAAGTTAACATTAATATTTAGGATATTTTATGTTGACCAGTACCCCATGTAAATTAACATTAATATTGAGGATATTTTATGTCGACCCGTACCCCATGTAAACTAACATTAATATTTAGGATATTTTATGTCAACCCGTACCCCATGTAAATTAATATTAATATTTAGGATATTTTATCTTGACCAGTACCCCATGTAAATTAACAATGATATTTAGATTATATATTTTACCCCATCTAAATTAACATTAATATTTAGGCTCCTTTATGTTGACCTTTACCCCATGTAAATTAAAATTAATATTTAGGATATTTTATTTTGACCTTTACCCCATGTAAACTAACATTAATATTTAGGATATTTTATATCGACCTTTACCCCATGTAAATTAGCATTAATATTTAGGATATTTTATGTCGACCTTTACCCCATGTAAATTAACATTAATATTTAGGATATTTTATGTCGACCTTTACCTCATGTAAATCAACATTAATATTTAGGATATTTTACCCCATGTAAACTAACATTAATATTTAGGATATTTTTTGTCGACCCGTACCAGATGTAAATTAACATTAATATTTAGGATATTTTATGTCGACCGGTACCCCATGTAAATTAATATTAATATTTAGGATATTTTATGTCGACCCGTACCCCATGTAAATTAACATTAATATTTAGGATATTTTATGTCGCTCCTTACCCCTTGTAAATTAACATTAATATGTATTATTTTTTATGTCGACCCGTACCCCATGTAAATTAACATTAATATTTAGGAAATTTTATGTTGATCTTACCCCATGTAAATTAACATTAATATTTAGGATATTTTATGTCGACCCGTATTCCATGTAAATTAATATTAATATTTAGGATATTTTATGTCGACACGTACCCCATGTAAATTAACATTAATATTTAGGATATTTTATGTTGTCCTTTATCCCATGTAAATTAACATTAATATTTAGGATATTTTATGTTGACCAGTACCCCATGTAAATTAACATTAATATCTAGGATATTTTATGTCGACCCGTACCCGATGTAAATTAATATTACTATTTAGGATATTTTATGTCGCTCCTTACCCCTTGTAAATTAACATTAATATTTAGGATATTTAATGTCGACCCGTACCCCATGTAAATTAACATTAATATTTAGAATATTTATATCGACCCGTACTCCATGTAAATTAACATTAATATTTAGGATATTTTATGTCGCTCCTTACCCCTTGTAAATTAACATTAATATTTAGGATATTTAATATCGACCCGTACTCCATGTAAATTAACATTAATATTTAGGATATTTTATGTCGACCCGTACCCCATGTAAATTAACATTAATATTTAGGATATTTTATGTCGACACGTACCCCATGTAAATTAACATTAATATTTAGGATATTTTATGTTGTCCTTTATCCCATGTAAATTAACATTAATATTTAGGATATTTTATGTTGACCAGTACCCCATGTAAATTAACATTAATATCTAGGATATTTTATGTCGACCTGTACCCGATGTAAATTAATATTACTATTTAGGATATTTTATGTCGCTCCTTACCCCTTGTAAATTAACATTAATATTTAGGATATTTAATGTCGACCCGTACCCCATGTAAATTAACATTAATATTTAGAATATTTTATATCGACCCGTACTCCATGTAAATTAACATTAATATTTAGGATATTTTATGTCGCTCCTTACGCCTTGTAAATTAACATTAATATTTAGGATATTTAATATCGACCCGTACTCTATGTAAATTAACATTAATATTTAGAATATTTTATATCGACCCGTACCCCATGTAAATTAACATTAATATTTAGAATATTTTATATCGACCCGTACTCCATGTAAATTAACATTAATATTTAGGATATTTTATGTCGACCCGTACCCCATGTAAATTAACATTAATATTTAGAATATTTTATGTCGACCCGTACCCCATGTAAATTAACATTAATATTTAGGATATTTTATGTCGACCCGTACTCCATGTAAATTAACATTAATATTTAGAGTATTTTATGTTGATCTTACCCCATGTAAGTTAACATTAATATTTAGGATATTTTATGTCGACCCGTACCCCATGTAAATTAACATTAATATTTAGGATATTTTATGTTGACCAGTACCCAATGTAAATTAACATTAATATTTAGGATATTTTATATCGACCCGTACTCCATGTAAATTAACATTAATACTTAGGATATTTTATGTTGACCAGTACCCCATGTAAATTAACATTAATATTTAGGATATTTTATGTCGACCCGAACCCCATATAAATTAACATTAATATTTAGGATATTTTATGTTGACCCGTACTCCATGTAAATTAACATTAATATTTAGAGTATTTTATGTTGATCTTACCCCATGCAAGTTAACATTAATATTTAGGATATTTTATGTCGACCCGTACCCCATGTAAGTTAACATTACTATTTAGAATATTTTATATCGACCCGTACTCCATGTAAATTAACATTAATATTTAGAATATTTTATGTCGACCCGTATCCCATGTAAATTAACATTAATATTTAGAATATTTTATATCGACCCGTACTCCATGTAAATTAACATTAATATTTAGGATATTTTATGTCGACCCGTACCCCATGTAAATTAACATTAATATTTAGGATATTTTATGTCGACCCGTACCCCATGTACGTTAACATTAATATTTAGGATATTTTATGTCGACCCGTACCCCATGTAAATTAACATTAATATTTAGGGTATTTTATGTTGATCTTACCCCATGTAAGTTAACATTAATATTTAGGATATTTTATGTCGACCCGTACCCTATGTAAATTAACATTAATATTTAGGATTTTTATTGCTGACCTTTACACCATGTAAATTAACATTAATATTTAGGATATTTTATGTCGACCCGAACCCCATATAAGTTAACATTAATATTTAGGATATTTTATGTCGACCCGTACCCCATGTAAGTTAACATTACTATTTAGAATATTTTATATCGACCCGTACTCCATGTAAATTAACATTAATATTTAGAATATTTTATATCGACCCGTATCCCATGTAAATTAACATTAATATTTAGGATATTTTATATCGACCGGTACTCCATGTAAATTAACATTAATACTTAGGATATTTTATGTTGACCAGTACCCCATGTAAATTAACATTAATATTTAGGATATTTTATGTCGACCCGAACCCCATATAAATTAACATTAATATTTAGGATATTTTATGTTGACACGTACTCCATGTAAATTAACATTAATACTTAGGATATTTTATGTGGTCCTTTACCCCATGTAACTCGGTATTTAATGTTTTAGTATTTTTTGTTGAACCATTATCTCATGTAACTTAGCAACAAAGTTTTGAGTATTTATATTGACCTTTAACTAAATTGACTGATACAGTGGCCTTGTGGGTTAGAACGTCCGCCCGGAAGTGTGAGGTCGTCGGTTCGAATTCCGACAGAGTCATACCAAAGACTTCAAACAAAATTGTACCAACAGCTGTCTCGCCAGGCGCTCAGCAGTAAGAGGTTAGCGTTAATACTGGTCCGCCTAGTGTCATGATAATATGACTGGGTGGGACGTCATGCTACATGTCTGCGGCATGATTCCCCAGTGCAAGACATCATTATAAACTGCCAAACTCCAGATATCGTTGCGATATTACTGAAAATTTGTTAAAGATACGTTAAAAATCTAAATCACTCATAAACACCATGTAAATTAGCACCAATGTGTTGGATATTTTACGCTTACCTTTACGCCGTGTAAATTACCATTAAAGTTTTCAGTATTTTACGTTGACATTTACATTATGGAAATTAGCATTATAAAGTGTTGAGTATTTTATATTGACCTTTACTTCATGGAAATTAGCATTAAAAAGTGTTGAGTATTTTATATTGACCTTTACATCATGGAAATTAGCATTAAAAAGTGTTGAGTATTTTATATTGACCTTTACACCATGAAAATTAGCATTAACATGTTGAGTATTTTATATTGACCTTTACACCATGAAAATAAGCATTAAAGTTTTGGGTATTTTCTATTGACCTTTACACTATGAAAATTAGTATTAGAAAGTGTTGGGTATTTTATATTGACCTTTACACCATGAGAATTGGCATTAAAAAGTGTTGGGTATTTTATATTGACCTTTACACCATGAGAATTAGCATTAAAAAGTGTTGGGTATTTTCTATTGACCTTTACACCATGAGAATTAGCATTAAAAAGTGTTGGGTATTTTATATTGACCTTTACACCATGAAAATTAGCATTAAAATGTTGGGTATTTTATATTGACCTTTACACCATGAAAATTAGCATTAAAATGTTGGGTATTTTATATTGACCTTTACACCATGAAAATTAGCATTAAAATGTTGGGTATTTTATATTGACCTTTACACCATGAGAATTAGCATTAAAAAGTGTTGGGTATTTTATATTGACCTTTACACCATGAGAATTAGCATTAAAAGTGTTGGGTATTTTATATTGACCTTTACACCATGAGAATTAGCATTAAAAAGTGTTGGGTATTTTATATTGACCTTTACACCATGAAAATTAGCATTAAAATGTTGGTTATTTTATATTGACCTTTACACCATGAAAATTAGCATTAAAATGTTGGGTATTTTATATTGACCTTTACACCATGAAAATTAGCATTAAAATGTTGAATATTTTATATTGACCTTTACACCATGAAAATTAGCATTGAAAGTGTTGAGTATTTTATATTGACCTTTACACCATGGAAATTAGCATTTAAAGTGTTGGCTTTGCTATGTTCACCATTAGCATGATTGTCTTGAGTATTATATGTTGAACGGTACTCAACGTATATTAGCATTTATAATTTGAGTATTTTAAGCTGACTTTTACACCATGTAAATCAAACTTTATGTTTGTGTATTATTATATTAAAGTAATATTAATGTTTTAAATATTTTATGTTGACCTTTACTCCTATGTAAATCAGCAATTATGTATTGAGCATATATTTAATTTTTATATGATAAACGGTTGATAAATAATTAAGTTACGACGTCTTCAAGTAGTACAAGATATGTTTTCGAAATGAAATGTTGAAGATACATGGCAAATATATAGCCCTAAAATCGCTTAAAAAATTATTATATTTGTATATATTGAAACCTACGGCAATTTCGCAAATCAGTATGTTCTGTAGCGTTATCAAACGTAATAACTTACTGTACAGTTCTCGAACACCACACGTTACTGTACAATTCTCAAACACCATACGTTATTGTACAGTTCTCGAACACCATACGTTACTGTACAGTTCTCGAACACCATACATTGCCGTACAGTTCTCGGACACCATACGTTACTGTACAGTTCTCGAACATCATACAATACTGTACAGTTCTCGAACACCATGTGTTCCCGTACAGTTCTCGAACACCATACATTACTGTATATTTCCTAGTTATCTTGCAATAATGTGCATATTAGAATTGCACTTATATATTGGCATCCCACCCACATTTTCCCTGCTTGTTGTACCAGTAATATACATATTAAAATTTAGGTGTCAACACTTTAATGTCAGCATAATCACCCAACTTTAGTAACATTTCATAGATAACAGCTTGTGCAAATAGGAACAGGCACATAGCAAATTCATCTACTGTTTGATAAAGGTGGGGGGTCGATTTTCTTTGGAGCTTAGAAATTACAGTTTCAACGGAAGATAATTCTTTGTTTAATTTATATCATGTTCTTTGTTTTGGTATTTGATATTTTCAGTCAATGAAAGACGGAACGGGAAAAAAACCGTTATCCCATAATATAATTATCTTATACAGTTGCACGTATGTTTGGATTTACCTCGGAATACCGTGGTGCAAAGTTTCTCGTCGCACCCAGCTATATGTATGTATGTATGTATGTATGTATGTATGTATGTATGTATGTATGTATGTATGTATGTATGTGTGTGTGTGTGTGTGTGTGTGTGTGTGTGTGTGTGTGTGTGTGTGTGTGTGTGTGTGTGTGTGTGTGTGTGTGTGTGTGCGTGCGTGCGTGCGTGCGTGCGTGCGTGCGTGCGTGCGTGCGTGTATATTTCGTTATAAAATTAGCCATAAAGATATTATACTAGGCATTATAAAGGACAAAGGGAACAGTTTAACTACAGAGATAGATTTTTACCAACCAATATAATATAATATAATATAATATAATATAATATAATATAATATAATATAATATAATATAATATAATATAATATAATATAATATAATATAATATAATATAATATAATATAATATAATATAATATAATATAATATAATATAATATAATATAATATAATATAATATAATATAATATAATATAATATAATATAATATAATATAATATAATATAATATAATATAATATAATATAATATAATATAATATAATATAATATAATATAATATAAGAATAACCAATATAATGCAATAATAGTTTATATGTAGAACATTTCTATCATACACCGTAGTAGTACACAAATCTTTCTTCTGGCATCATCATGCATGATATTGTGAACTCAGTGGAGATATTAACCATAATCTGTAAACATTGATAATTTAATCAATGCAGTGAAGATAACACTAGCAATGTAAAGGAGGGCACGTCCATTTTGTATTTACTATGCAGTTATGAATGCGAATCAAGTACCTAAACTTAGATCCCTTATATCTCAGCAAATGGCGTGTTTGTTCGTTACCATGGGAATGTAGTTAATATATACTTAATCAGCGTGTTGCAATCCATCCCACACATTCTTTATTTTCATCAATTTTTGCCTTAAAAAGCAATATTCAATTAGTAGAATGAATATGTATTCATCTTTACCTTTATTTTAAAGCTATTAAATTGTATACAAGGTACGTTTTATAATAGCCATACCTAACACAGGTAGCAATATACTACTTCAGAAGAAAAATAAAAAAACTCTTGTTTCGTTTCGGAAGCAAAGAGCACCTACTGTACTCTTGGAAATGTAAAGACCTATAGCAACTATTATTACATATGATGTAGTTTAAATTATTTACTTACCATCTTTTTCTCTTTTCCGCAGTTTTTAATCTTAATCTGGGAGGATGCAATATTGGCCACTCTGTATACGCCTACGCTGTTTAACAATCTAACAGCTAGAGAGCTCACCTGTAATTATCTCACCTAGCAAATATCTGAACCTTTTTAGCTGTCAAGTACGCGTGTCTTTGTTTCCACCAATCACGTATTTGGTGACGAATGTAATTGCTTTGTTGTAAGAAAACACTAAATTCAGTTTTTAATTTGATTTATTTTTATTTTATGGGGAATAGATTATGGTATATTTTATTTTTTAAAAAAATATTGTTCCTACATGGATATGTTTAGAGTCATTCATTGTTTCTGACCTACAATTGATTTGAGTTATCGTAAAAAGTTAAATCAAAGTAGAGATTGCCAAATAAGTAGACAGTACAAGCTGCTTATCAACCAGGGATAAATCGCGTAGTACTGCAATATTTGTGATGTACAACTGCCCATAAACCCAATACTAAATTAATACCCCATGTACAGCTGCCCATAAACCCAATACTAAATTAATACCCCATGTACAGCTGCCCATAAACCCAATACTAAATTAATACCCCATGTACAGCTGCCCACAAACCCAATACTAAATTAATACCCCATGTACAGCTGCCCACAAACCCAATAATAAATGAATACCCCATGTACAGCTGCCCACAAACCCAATAATAAATTAACACCCCATGTACAGCTGCCCACAAACCCAATAATAAATGAATACCACATGTACAGCTGCCCACAAACCCAATAATAAATTAACACCCCATGTACAGCTGCCCACAAACCCAATACTAAATTAACACCCCATGTACAGCTGCCCACAAACCCAATAATAAATGAATACCCCATGTACAGCTGCCCACAAACCCAATAATAAATTAACACCCCATGTACAGCTGCCCACAAACCCAATAATAAATGAATACCCCATGTACAGCTGCCCACAAACCCAATAATAAATTAACACACCATGTACAGCTGCCCACAAACCCAATACTAAATTAACACCCCATGTACAGCTGCCCACAAACCCAATAATAAATGAATACCCCATGTACAGCTGCCCACAAACCCAATAATAAATGAATACCCCATGTACCCAACTAAAACCACTTCCATGTCACATCCAACCTCTAACTCTCCTTAAGATATCTAGACAGCTTAGCGAATTTTGGAATTTTTAAAATGTAAAAACTAATTAGATCCATCATGTATAATGTTATGAGAACATTTCTGAACCACCCACAATCAGAACTAATCCCGAGTTCCGAGACAGCGATATTTCGAAGCACGGTCACACTAATATTTCAGTGCTACTCTCTAGTGATATTTTTAGTGCTACACCCTAGTGATATTATAGTGCTACACACTAGTGATATTTCAGTGCTACACCCTAGTGATATTTCAGTGCTACACCCTAGTGATATTTCAGTGCTACACACTAGTGATATTTCAGTGCTACACCCTAGTGATATTTCAGTGCTACACCCTAGTGATATTTCAGTGCTACACCCTAGTGATATTTCAGTGCTACACCCTAGTGATATTTCAGTGCTACACACTAGTGATATTTCAGTGCTACACCCTAGTGATATTTCAGTGCTACACCCTAGTGATATTTCATTGCTACACCATAGTGATATTTCAGTGCTACACCCTAGTGATATTTCATTGCTACACCATAGTGATATTTCAGTGCTTCACCCTAGTGATATTTCAGTGCTACACACTAGTGATATTTCAGTGCTACACCCTAGTGATAGTTTAGTGCTACACCCTAGTGATATTATGGTGCTACTCTCTAGTGATATTATAGTGCTACACCATAGTGATATTTCAGTGCTACTCTCTAGTGATATTTCAGTGCTACACCCTAGTGATATTTCAGTGCTGCACACTAGTGATATTTCAGTGCTACACCCTAGTGATATTTCAGTGCTACACCCTAGTGATATTTCAGTGCTACCCCCTAGTGACATTTCAGTGCTACACCATAGTGATATTTCATTGCTACACCATAGTGATATTTCAGTGCTTCACCCTAGTGGTATTTCAGTGCTTCACCCTAGTGATATTTCAGTGCTACACCATAGTGATATTTCAGTGCTACACCCTAGTGATATTTCAGTGATACACCCTAGTGATATTTCAGTGCTTCACCCTAGTGATATTTCAGTGCTTCACCCTAGTGGTATTTCATTGCTACACCATAGTGATATTTCAGTGCTTCTCCCTAGTGATATTTCAGTGCTACACCCTAGTGATATTTCAGTGCTACACCCTAGTGATATTTCAGTGCTACACCATAGTGATATTTCAGTGCTACACCCTAGTGATATTTCAGTGCTACAACCTAGTGATATTTCAGTGCTAAACCGCTATAAGAGGTGGAGGTGCATTGAGAGGACTTTTATCTACTTAATAAACACTTATACATTCAAGAAAATCTGCATATTGTTTTTAATTACATTGAAAAACACTTAAATAAAGTAATCCTATGACGAATTAGAGAATTTGGTTCCGTATAAAGTACAGCTAGAAGTAGTGATCAGAACATAATAAATGGTCAAGGGCAAAGGTTGTACAAAATACAATCTAGAAAGGAGAAACAATGAATAAAACAATTTTCCTTTCAGAACCAAACCAAATGCTATATTAAGCAGGGACATTGATTTTTTTTAATCACATAACGTTTATTTGACACTTTGTATATTAATTGTGGGCAATAATAGCAGATGAATATTTAACAGGATAGACTGCTTACTATTATTTTAAAAAATAATCTGCTCAGAGTTACATCGTATATAGATTTCCCCCAAAGAATACAAACATGATTTTCTTAATGCATAAGAGATAACAGGATTTTCTTAATGTATAAGAGATAACAGGATTTTCTTAATGTATAAGAGATAACATGATTTTCTTCAACGTCATGGTCTTGGTGTTAAATACCCAGGTAGTCGTGTAGAGAAACCATCCAAAGACAGTTTACATAAACGCAGTCATTGGTTATGACAACTAAAGAGTACAAATACATACGATTGGGAAACTAAGACATAGAATATAACACACTTACTTGCAAGGCTGGTGCTTTCGCTAGGGCGCTGGGCTAAGGGGGGGGGGGGTACCAGAAAAAAAATACAAATTGGGTTTTATTTCATGATGAGCAGGTGGGGTAGGGCGTGAGTGGGAAGGAGGGCGCATATATCTGACTTGTTGGTCATATTTGTATCCTCTGTAATACATGTTTGAACTGTATCAGTATACCGCAAACATTTAAAGCACACATCTCGGCATATTTCATAGATATAATGCCAGAAGAGGGATCTGTTGTCCAATTTAGATATTATCAACATCAGTTTCATATCTTATTTATTGCAACTTTGAAAGTGACATCGTCATGCAAACAATCCGTGTCAGTGCAAAATGGCGATACACATAAATCATATTAGTCTTCAGTTGGAGCAAGGTAGAAAAATGCAAAACAAAAAAAACAAATTACCTTGGCGTTTTGCATGTATCTCAGATTAGTTCATAAATGAATCAATTACAGATGTACTGACAGTATGACAGCATAAACTGATAACAGAGATTAATTAGAGAAAGAGATGTCACCCTTACATTGTACATATGTGAAACCAAATAGGCTTTTCGAAACAACCTTCGTTCAACAAGCATTTGTTTAATCGATTGAATAAAAAACATAGAATAAATAACTCCCTAGGAATGTACCATCAGACAGAATGATATAATTCGGTTCATGTTTAGATAATACAGATACGATCGACAACAACGTCTTAAGGCAGACAGTTTCGGGCTAGGACACCTACATATTTGAGGAAAGACATACACAATTAGGAGAGCTTGACTATCTGCGAAATGTTTAATGAAAAAGATGTGCCAACCAAACAAAATTTCGAGTTAAGTTTAAATGTTGCACATTTATCCAAAGACGATATAATGTAACATTTAAACCTTTCAAAAATTACACGATTTACACATTTTATAAAAGAAACTTTAATTTTGCAATATATCTTCTGACTTGAATTAGAAAGTGTGACAAATTATGACATAATTAAAGGGTTGAAATGAATACCAGCTTTTATATGCTCATACTAACTGAATGCACTCGGATAGAACTCGGTGCAGACTATTGAACGACAAAGTCAGAACCTTGTACGAAACAAATACACTAAAACCCTTCAAAGGTGTATTGAAAATGTAATGCAAATTGACCTTGCTTATCAGAAAGAAACAGTTGTCTTATCTTTATCGTTAAAATCATTTATGTCGTCTATGAATAGACGTATATGGAAATAAGCATCGTTTACGTTATTATGTAATGGGTGACAAAAATGTATTATTTCCATTTGAATTTGCGGGCGACTTTTCTTTTCTTTATTGTCGCCTAAAAAAGGGCTAACTAATTCTTAACACATACTTCTTTCACGTAAATGCTGGACCGTTAGCTATTAATCCTTCAAACATGTTTTGTCGATTTCGCCATTTTTAGAGATGACTAGTAAATGTCGATACTCTACTAGCTGAGAGTAGCACCAGCAACTGAAATATAAAACAGTATTTATGTATAACAGTTTATATGTATAACAGTATATATGTATAACAGTATATATGTATAACAGTATATATGTATAACAGTATATAACAGTATATATGTGTAACAGTATATATGTATAACAGTATATATGTATAACAGTATATAACAGTATATATGTATAACAGTATATAACAGTATATATGTATAACAGTATATATGTATAACAGTATATATGTATAACAGTATATAACAGTATATATGTATAACAGTATATATGTATAACAGTATATAACAGTATATATGTATAACAGTATATATGTATAACAGTATATAACAGTATATATGTATAACAGTATATATGTATAACAGTATATATATATATATATATATATATATATATATATATATATATAACAGTATATATGTATAACAATATATATGTATAACAGTATATAAAAAGTATATATGTATAACAGTATATATGTATAACAATATATATGTATAACAGTATATATGTATAACAGTATATATGTATAACAGTATATATGTATAACAGTATATATGGATTGTTTTTGTTTATAAAAGATTATTTTTACCTTGCATAATGAATAACATATCGCAGATGATGATATGTGTGTGTGTGTGTGTGTGTGTGTGTGTGTGTGTGTGTGTGTGTGTGTGTGTGTGTGTGTGTGTGTGTGATTAGCATATTTGATGTAGCTTTAACAAGTGTTCAGTGAGGCAGTTATAGTGATGTCTAGTACTGGGGCATGATGTTCCACCCATTCACATTATCCTGTCACCAGGCCGACCAGTCCTTTAACAACTAACCTCTCCATGCTAAGCACCAAGAAAGGCAGTTTTCAATAACATTTGTTGTAAGTCTTTGATATGACTCTGCCGGGGATCGAACCGATGACATCCCGCTTCTGCGGGAGAGAGAGAGAGAGAGAGAGAGAGAGAGAGAGAGAGAGAGAGAGAGAGAGAGAGAGAGAGAGAGAGAGAGAGAGAGACAGAGAGAGAGAGAGAGAGAGAGAGAGAGAGAGAGAGAGAGAGAGAGAGAGAGAGAGAGACTGTTTTGTTTAAATTGGAAAGGTTACTGAATGCATAAATACTTAATAATTGCCAAATATAACGAACAAGACGTTTGAATGGGTGTTTGTTTCTCACAATCATATATCGCACGAAGAAAATTAAAACAGCTAACATAAGATTAATGTGTACAAAAACAACGATTTAATAGAAATTACTTGTAAGACAATGTATAAAAGTTAAATGTATTTATGAATGATCTATACATATTTGAATGATAAGATAAAAATGATACAAGTAGTTATATTCGGTGATATTTGAGTGATAAGATACAAATGATACAAGTGGTTACATTCAACTATACCTATTTCAATGATAATATACAAATGATGCAAATAGTTACATTCAACGATATTTGAATGATAAGATACCAATGATACACGTAGTTACATTCAACGATATTTGAGTGATAAGATACAAATGATACACGTAGTTACATTCAACGATATTTGAGTGATAAGATACAAATGATGCAAGTAGTTACATTCAACGATATTTGAGTGATAAGATACAAATGATACACGTAGTTACATTCAACGATATTTGAGTGATAAGATACAAATGATACACGTAGTTACATTCAACGATATTTGAGTGATAAGATACAAATGATACACTAGTTACATTCAACGATATTTGAGTGATTAGATACAAATGATACACGTAGTTACATTCAACGATATTTGAGTGATAAGATACAAATGATACACATAGTTACATTCAACGATAATTCAGTGATTAGATACAAATGATACACGTAGTTACATTCAACGATATTTGAGTGATAAGATACAAATGATACACGTAGTTACATTCAACGATATTTGAGTGATAAGATACAAATGATACACGTAGTTACATTCAACGATATTTGAGTGATAAGATACAAATGATCCACATAGTTACATTCAACGATATTTGAGTGATTAGATACAAATGATACATGTAGTTACATTCAACGATATTAAAGTGATAAGATACAAATGATACACGTAGTTACATTCAACGATATTTGAGTGATAAGATACAAATGATACACGTAGTTACATTCAACGATATTTGAGTGATAAGATACAAATGATGCAAGTAGTTACATTCAACGATATTTGAGTGATAAGATACAAATGATACACGTAGTTACATTCAACGATATTTGAGTGATAAGATACAAATGATACACGTAGTTACATTCAACGATATTTGAGTGATAAGATACAAGTGATACACGTAGTTACATTCAATGATATTTGAGTGATTAGATACAAATGATACACGTAGTTACATTCAACGATATTTGAGTGATAAGATACAAATGATACACATAGTTACATTCAACGATATTTGAGTGATTAGATACAAATGATACACGTAGTTACATTCAACGATATTTGAGTGATAAGATACAAATGATACACGTAGTTACATTCAACGATATTTGAGTGATAAGATATAAATGATACACATAGTTACATTAAACGATATTTGAGTGATAAGATACAAATGATACACGTAGTTACATTCAACGATATTTGAGTGATTAGATACAAATGATACACGTAGTTACATTCAACGATATTTGAGTGATAAGATACAAATGATACACATAGTTACATTCAACGATATTTGAGTGATTAGATACAAATGATACACGTAGTTACATTCAACGAGTTTAGCAACATGTTACACACTGTACTTTACCAAACTGTAAAGGATGCGAAATGATGGGTCAGCAGGATCTTCATGCTGATATAAAAGACAAGAAATTAACACGAATGAGGAATGGTACAGCTGCATTCAAGACAAAATTGCATTAAAAGACTCATTTTTAGGAGAAATATTGATTAAAGCCTTAAAGCCGAATCAAACAAAATACCAACGCAAAATCTAACAACAAGCCACGAGAGATGCGGCAAGGCCTAATAGAGTCACACAAACATTAAAGAATAAACAAATACTCTCATCAGTTTTGAAACATTTTAGGCCAAAAGGAAACTTTACATTATGCTGGTGCGTCCTCAATACGACGTGAGGATTTTTACGATAGAAACAAGAAAGTATTTAAAGCCGGAGGATAAAGCATGCGATAGAATGAATGCTGGACATCAAGGTAAAATATTTGACGGAAAGAATGATGATCGTTGAGGTAAGGTACGTGACATATTGCTTGATGGCCATAATGGAAAAATACTTGACAGATTACTTGATGGCCAAAGCAGCGAGCCGAGAGTGAGATGAAATAGCTTTGTCTGTCCGCACAAAAATATCATTATAAAATTCCGTGTCTGGTACCTGACAGGGAACCTATATCCGACCAAAGACAAGGTATACAGGCAGATATAGTACACGATGAGTAAAGACGTTGAACGACGACCTGGCCAAGCAATAGATGTTCATACAGCAAACCAGAAACCGCAAAGCATTTTCTCCTATACTGTGTAAAATATATTACTCATAAACCACGGTAGGAATATAGCTACCTATCATCACAGATACAAGAAGCAGTTGATTGATGTCAAGGCCGATATGATTATGTAGGTCAGCAAGTACATAGTTACATTCAAACCTGAACGCTACTGATGATTAACGTTAAACTGTTATATATTTGGTACAAACATATAAACCAGCCGAACTAAAGTTAACAATTCTTTTTTTTCCCTTCCCTACTTCATATATAGGTTTCATTTCCTTTTCTTACTTTTCTCCTCTTTTATTGATTTGCATGTATACATTAACACGTAACACGCTAATTAATTACTGTAATTAATTACTGTCAACCAGTATTACAATATTGTTTTACTAGCATATTTCATTGTTTGCAATATTATTTCTTCGTTATTCAATTAGTCAAAAGATAATAATAAATAGTATTAACTAGGAGAAAGCTCGAAATAAGCAGATGCTTGTTAAACAGTCCCCCATATTTCTTGTTTATTTTAACAATCCCCATATTTCTTGTTTATTTTAACAATCCCCCATATTTCTTGTTTATTTTCACTACATTCTAAACTAACATATTTGGTAAATAAATATTGTTTAAACCAAGATGGAAAAGTTACTAGGAATGCGTGGGCAACTAAATTTGTAAAGAGTGATCTTGCATCTAATTAAAACAACATCCTGAATCCGGGATAAATGAACCATTTACATTTATCAGTTTATCTTGTTCGGAAGGGAGGATGTTGTGGTTAAGGAAGGATGTCATGTTTAGAGAGGCTGTCATGTTAGCTTTTAACAACTTTGCTTAATACATATCAAATAACTTGAATTTATAGTTACAGAAGAAATAGGATATCTGATGCGGCTAACAGCTGTGTACGTCAACTAGCACTGAAGCTAAGCTGTGTACGTCAACGGACACTAAAGCTAAGCTGTGTACGTCAACGGACACTAAAGCTAAGCTGTGTACGTCAACGGACACTAAAGCTAAGCTGTGTACGTCAACGGACACTAAAGCTAAGCTGTGTACGTCAACGGACACTAAAGCTAAGCTGTGTACGTCAACGGACACTAAAGCTAAGCTGTGTACGTCAACGGACACTAAAGCTAAGCTGTGTACGTCAACGGACACTAAAGCTAAGCTGTGTACGTCGACATTAAAGCTATGCTGGGAAATAACAGCCGTGTACGTCAACGAACACTAAAGCTAAGCTGTGGTCGTCAACGGACACTAAAGTTACACTGGGAAATATCTTTATTGGGTTTGTGCTCGTCGTCCTAATTGGTCTGATGTCTGTAACAAATTGTTTAATAAAGACTATCATTATAGAACATGACAACATGATAATTTATGTATCACCTGTAGCAGTACAAGCATGTATATCTCGTGGCTCCTGATGAACTAAGGTCATGTTTTTGCCCATGAGATCAGACAGGTTTATGATAATAACCGGATATAATAATAAGATCGCTTACTGCCGGCATATGCCAATCGTCCTTGACATTTTAGGCTCTAGTCAGCACATTACAGGCAAAGCTTACTTCATATTGACAGTGTTCATCAACATGGCGGCTACTGACAGTGCTGATCAACATGGCGGATACTGACAAAAAACATGGCGGCTATTCACAGTGCTAAAAACATGGCGGCTACTGAAAGTGCTAAAAACATGGCGGCTACTGACAGTGCTAAAACATGGCGGCTACTGACAGTCCTAAAAAACTAACAAAAATCGTACTAACAGCTGCCTCGCTTGATACTCATCATTAAGAGATTAGTGTTAGGACTGGTCGACTTGGTGTCAGGACAATGTGACTGGGTGGGACATCATAATACATAGCGATATGATTGAAAAATTGTTAAAGCTACACTAAAGTTCCAAAACACACACACACACATAAACACACACACTCACACACACACACACACACACACACACACACACACACACACACACACACACACACACACACACATGTTGCATTTAGTATATATCTTCGAAAAGAGTCCGAGGGAGTAGTAGGATTGATCTACTCACATTTCAATTCAGTCCGTGAAGGTTGAGACTCATCAGTTCTGGGTATGTGTGAAAGATTGCCAGTATAATCAGAGGGGTCGGCATGTATGATAACGGTACCAATTGTTTTCCCACAGACCTCAATAGTAAAGTGTTTTGAAATAAATAAACACTCTATCCTACTTCAGCATGCATATCATACAGTATCACTGAGAACAATCTTAGATTGTCAGTTTGACAAGGACAAATTCAGATAGTCCATTGCATTTAAAAGAGATAACTCTGACAGGGCTAAGATTTATCTAGTCACCCAGGAGTCCCCACATTGTAAAGCTTTACAGAAAGTACAACTCTTACATAATGCACCAATCACAGATAGTGTATATTTCTGAATGCAAGGTTACTTACACTATAAGCTCAGCCTACCTGGGGTTGTACACTTGATACCGTTATGGTATCACGATACCAATTGTTTTTCCATAGACCTCAATGCTAATATTTGGAGAGATAAATATATTTTCTATCCTAATTTAGCGTGCATCTCACACACTGTTATAGAGAACAATGTTAGATTGTCAATTTGATGATGACAAAAACCAGGTACTCCATTGCATTTAAGAGAGATAACTCTGCTGGAACTAGACAGGGGTATGAGTTCTCTAGTCACAACATACCTATTTTCAGTCATATCTATAACATTTTCAAAAAATCATAAAAAATACAAAATATGATCTGTATAGGAATTAACATAAATTCACATGTTGCCAAGAGGCTAAACTATTTTTTAAGCCTAACAGAAAGTACAACTTTTACATAATCCACCAATCATAGCTTGTGTTGTTATTTATTTCTGATTGGTATGGACCTACACCTTAAGCCACACCCACATGGACATGCGCAATTGGTACGGTTATACCTTACCATTTGGTATAACGGTACCAATTCAACTCGTCCAGGTGGGTGGGAACCTCGCATTCAGAAATGAACAACACTAGCTATGATTGGTGGATTATGTAAGACTTGTACTTTCTGTTAGGCTTAAAAAAAGTTTAGCCTCTTGGCAACATGTGAGTTTATGCTAATTCCTATGTAGATCATATTTTGTATGTTTTAAGAATTTTTGAAAATGTGATACACATGACTGAAAATAAGTATGTTGTGACTAGATAACACATACCCCTGTCTAGTTCCAACAGAGTTATCTCTCTTAAATGCAATGGAGTACCTGGTTTTGTCATCGTCAAATTGCCAATCTAACATTGTTCTCTATGACAGTGTGTGACATGCATGCTGAAGTAGGAGTAGTCAAAGGTCCTTTTTTCTCAACTGCATATATTTTAAACATTTGAAAAAAAATTGAGAGAGAGAGAGAGAGAGAGAGAGAGAGAGAGAGAGAGAGAGAGAGAGAGAGAGAGAGAGAGAGAGAGAGAGAGAGACACGGGAGGGCGGGTGGTGGTGGAGGGGAGATTCATTTTCGAATCGGACTGGAAAAACGTTCCAATAAGTTTAAACAGGAATCTCACTGGGGTCGTTCAGTTAGATGACTGCCTGACGGTGACATTTTCCAAACTAATTATTTGACACATGTTTAGCTACATTAAAAATAAAATGCAGCAGTGATGGTAGTGTAGTAGTGGTGGTAGTTTTACTAACATCAGTAGAAGTTGTAATAGTAATAGTAGAAGTAGCGTTAGTAGTAATAATACAGTAATAATAATAACAGTGACAATAATAATAATAACAGTAGTAGTAATACAGTAATAATAACAACAGTGACAATAATAATAATAACAGTAGTAGTAGTAGTAGTAGTAGTAGTAATACAGTAATAATAACAACAGTGACAATAATAATAACAGTAGTAATAATAATACAGTAATAATAACAACAGTGACAATAATAATAACAGTAGTATGTGAAGTGTCGTTTAGTAGGGGTGGGGTTCTTCCTATAGACTTGAAAGAATTATGAGGAAGTTCCCCTGGTCCGCATTAAGAATGTTTACTTCTGGACAATATATTATATATGGCTACGAGCCCCCAGTCAGCAATGCCGACAGTTAAATAAAAAAAAATACAAAGATGAAATTTAACAACAATTTAATAAATGAAAATTTTAAAGATATTAATCAGTCAATGTCACTCTTGACCCAATGATCCCTAGATCATCATTTGATTTCAGTGTGAGGAATATTTTCCCTTCTTGAGTGTTACTCATCTAAATAAGTCTCCTTTCGTCTTTCTCTCCTTCCGATTCCTCTACTTCCGTTTCCTCTTCTATCTCTACTTCCGTTTCCTCTTCTATCTCTACTTCCGTTTCCTCTTCGACGGTATCTCTTGAGGTCACCCGAAATTCACTCGGTATCTCTCAAATTCACTCGGAATTCTCTCCACGTCACCCGAAATTTCTCAACGTCACTCGAAATTTCCCCGGAATTCTCTTCAACGTCACCCGAAAGCTTCCTTTGAAGCTATCTTAAGATTTAAGCTATCTTAAGATTTCCTTGATTTCCAAAATCTGAGTCTGCCACCAATTTTCGTCTGGCCGTACGGAGTTCTATCTCTTCTCAATTCTTATTGGAGCGAACTGACTAATTCCTACTAAACATTGGGTTTTATCTAAAACTTTTCGAATAAAGTCCCACCCACATCGCATTTCGATTGGAGGGCGATCGACTCTGGTCAGTCGTTCGACTGTCAATCATCCGAATGTCTGTCTGTGTGCCAATCAATTGTTACAGTCTTCTTATTTAGCGCTGTCCTGTCCTTTGATGTGGTTACGTCACCCGTCCGCGATGGACACAGTCTCCTCTCCCCTCGAGAGCTAACAAAGACCATCTTACGTAAGGGGATTAGCTAACTTTTAGAACAATTGGAAACATCACAGCTGGGTCAGGCAGACCTACAATTTATACATGTACAAGGCCAGTCAGAATCACAAGTTATAGTAACTTATACCTACATACAAGGGGTTGGGGTAAAATCGTCACATAGTAGTAGTAATACAGTAATAATAACAACAGTGACAATAATAATAATAACAGTAGTAGTAGTAGTAATACAGTAATAATAACAACAGTGACAATAATAATAACAGTAGTAATAATAATACAGTAATAATAACAACAGTGACAATAATAATAACAGTAGTAGTAGTAATACAGTAATAATAACAACAGTGACAATAATAATAATAACAGTAGTAGTAGTAGTAGTAGTAGTAGTAGTAGTAGTAGTAGTAGTAGTAGTAATAATAATAATAATAATAATAATAATAGCAGTAGTAGTTGAAATGTTACTACTACTACTACTACTAATAATAATAACAGTACTATTAGTAGTATGGGTAGTAGTAGTAGTAGTAGTAGTAGTAGTAGTAGTAGTAGTAGTAGTAGTAGTAGTATTGGTAGTATTAGTAGTAGTAGTGGTAGTAGTAGTAGTAGCGGCAGCTTTTCGGTTTCAGCATTAAACCTATTTCCGTCTTATTGTCAAATACAAGTGTACATACATATACATTACATCAATCAAATAGACCCGGATATAACTTATACTAGCTAGATATACTTGAACATCAAGTCATTAAATGGGTTTCAAGTAGGCTGATTAAAGTTATCATATCACACACCGAATAGTTTTTATCCGAAGAAACGTTTTGACATTTGGATATTGCGATGACGCTTAAAGTTTTCCAAGCCTTTCTTTTCCTGGTTATTGCCTTCCACTGCCGCAGCTTTATCATACGAGAAGTAGATATTTTGATAGGTAAGGTATTTTTGCAAGCCTTTCTTTTCGTGAAATGTGTTTATTATATTATGTTTTTTTTATAAATTGCTGTTGTTGCTACTGCAGCTGTTGCTAGTAGTTGACACTAGACACTAGACACACATCAAGGATGAGAAGATGCAAATTGTTGAGGTAGTACAGTTACAGTCCGTACGCAACGCTTTGAAAGAAGACGTATATGAGAGAGAGAGAGAGAGAGAGAGAGAGAGAGAGAGAGAGAGAGAGATAGGTATGTAGTAGATAGATAGATAGATAGATAGATAGATAGATAGATAGATAGATAGATAGATAGATAGATAGATAGATAGATAGAAAGATAGATAGATAGATAGATAGATAGATAGATAGATAGATAGATATATAGATAGATAGATAGATAGATAGATAGATAGATAGATAGATAGATAGATAGATAAAGAGAGAGAGATAAGTAAAACATATAAGACTTTTAAGTCTAATTTGCATTTGTCAAACATCTATCGAATCAGATGTTAAAATTTCTGACCGATTCTGAGATTAAATGCCGAAACTTATGCATTCTTTGGGCCAAATTAGGGCTATCCTTTCTCAATATAATGACCAGGGAGTAAATAAGTAGATGCTTAAGTTGGTAATTATGTTTCGGCTATCGTATATATTCTTTATTTAATTTGACTTTTTGTAAGAATGTATGATTCAACAAGAAATGCTAATCACGCAATAAATCATTCATTTTTTTCTCTGAACTGAAACCACTTCCAAGATACTCGAGTTAAATGATGTCGGTCGGGTTTAACTGTAAGAGAGAGAGAGAGGCTTATGTTACTTTAGTACAGCCAACGATATTTTCAAATAAGTCACAACAAAACTAGGCAGCTTCTAAAATATCATTATTTTGTACGATTTTCCCCATGATAACAAAGTGCCTTAGTCAGGCTTTAACAAAGTGCCTTAGTCAGGCTTTAACAAAGTGCCTTAGTCAGGCTTTATCAAAATGCCTTAGTCAGGCTTTAACAAAATGCTTTAGTCAGGCTTTAACAGTAGTATAGCATTAGTCAGGTTTTAACAAAGTGCCTTAGTCAGGCTTTAACAAAGTGCCTTAGCAAGGCTTTAACAAAGTGCCTTAGTCAGGCTTTAACAAAGTGCCTTCGTCAGGCTTTAACAAAGTGTCTTAATCAGGCTTTAACAGTAGTATAGCATTATTCCTCTTGGTAAATCACCAGTGATCAAAATGTTAAACCCGGACTTTAAAATAAAATTGATAAATCGTACATAATCCCCCTCCCCGAAACTGTTTTAGGCGTACATGAGCGAATATGTAAGATATATTTACTATAAACGCTCTCAAGAAACAGGTAAGATAAAATAATTATAACACTTGACAGTGTTTTACACTGGCTATCTGGCTTAGTGCACGACTCGAGAAAAGAGCTGGTGCGGATTCAAAACTCAATTATTGGATTTGTCAGGGGCGACTACTGTGGTCATAATTGGGCAAGGCACTTTAGTTGCCACTAATGGAAGATGGCGGTCTACAGTTTCGTATTTACAAAGGTTAGAAAATTAAAGAAAATTTCCAGGGTTTCATCACCAGTTATTTAAAAAAGACCTTGTATATCTTAGCTATTGCCCAAATAACTAATAACCCTTTTTTTTTAATGTATGATTTATTTGCATTATGGGTAATAGACTTGGCCATACTTCAGATGTGCATCTCTAAAAATAACTTCTAGCTCCGCTTGGTTAAGTTTGTTTCTGAACTTTAGAGCCAAATCCTTTGCATATATGTATGTATGTATGTATGTATGTATGTATGTATGTATGTATGTATGTATGTATGTATGTATGTATGTATGTATGTATGTATGTATGTATGTATGTATGTATGTATGTATGTATGTATGTATTAAATCAGGCAGGTAGGTATGTATGTGTGTAGGTATGTATGTGTGTGTGTAGGTGTGTATGTGTGTGTATGTATGTATGTGTGTGTAGGTATGTATGTGTATGTGTAGGTATGTAAGTTTGTGTGTAGGTATGTGTATGTATGTATGTATGTATGTATGTATGTATGTATGTATGTATGTATGTATGTATGTATGTATGTATGTATGTATGTATGTATGTATGTATGTATGTATGTATGTATGTATGTATGTATGTATGTATGTATGTATGTGTGTGTGTGTGTAGGTATGTATGTATGTGTGTAGGTATGTATGTGTGTGTAGGTATGTATGTGTGTGTGTAGGTATGTGTGTGTATGTAGGTATGTGTACGAACATTCTCTCCCTTGTGCATGTTGCAATTGTAAACAGCTTCGCCTCACACCAGCCACTATTGCAGTAGTTATTAATGATTGTAGAGCGCTCCAATTACCATGCCACCCCACCCCACTTCCAAATCAACGCCATCCATATGGTGGGAAGATACTAATGCAACTCTCTCGAAAATGGGGGTGGGGGTCTGAATACATAATTCCAAGCAAAGCAAATTTCGATCTGGTCATTGGGCATTTAATCTAGGTTTAATATGGTGGCATCTAATAAATGTTTAAGACATTGTCACGTTAAAAGGCATGTATGACAAAATAAGTTTTGTTCCCAAAAAAGACGAAGATAATGAAACAAAAGAATTTAACAGCTGTCTCGGCATGCTTCTCATTTTCTTTTTTCGACATTTAAAGTAAATAGTATGACAGTCAGTTCCACGTCATTCAAACGTTTGCGCCAATCCGAATTTTAAAGTAGGGCCCACAAATTCTTTCATTTTCTTTTTCGTATTAAGAAATTGTTTAAAGTGTATGAATATTTAACACTTTGTAGCAAATTATCGTGTTTCCAGATTTAACATGGTCACTTTACAAATCAACTATTTGTTTCTCTCATATTTATATCACTAACGATAGATATAGATGAAGCCCCGGGGACGGACCTTAACAACAAGCCCGATGTAGATGAAACCCTGGAGACGGGCATTAACAACAAACCGGATATCATCATCCTCGATAACTATCCAAATGACCTTGAACCTGAACTTGAGAAAACAAATTGTGACGATGATGTGATCACTGATGACTCGGATGACATTGACCCTAACCTTGACCTTGAGATTATTGACGATGAAAATATGCATTCAAGTCCTGTTGTGTTCTCAAATAGAAAAAGCGATGAACTGTCCCTGGAAGCTGTACAACCGACTTGCAAATGTTTGCCGAGTGGAGAATCTTGCACCATCAAGTTCAAATCAAAGACAGGTAACTCTAAGAGTTTAAACATTTTTGATGTTGGCAACCATCTCAGGTTATAAGTACAACGAAATATAATAATCATCAATATTTCCGTTGAAGAAAAAGTAATCGATAAAATAAAATTAAAAACTAATCAAAACTTATACTAACAGAGTGACAAAAAAACTTTGTTACATTGTTGGAGTAGTCAACGAAAACAAAACAAAAAGGGACATTTTTCCTTGTCAAATAGTTTAAAAAATAATTATTGTTTGGGAAAAGCATTTCAGAATAGAAAATGTTCGGCATATGTTCTTCATATCTGATCTGGTGTTTGCCCGATAAAACATAGATAAATTTCGTAAATAATGTCTTAACAGTGCTGCTTAGTAGTGAGTTGTAATTATGCATGTTCTTGAGAAACGCAGACTGTACACTCTACTTGTCATACAATGTCTGCATCTGTCATACATAAACAGAATATCCGAATCTACATTGCAAAGTGTCTGCATCAGTCATGCTATACAGAATATATGACATTTCTATCCTAATACGTCTGTATTTATCATACTTAAACAGTATATATACGACATCTCTATAAGAACATGACTGTATTCTCTACTCTTAAACAGAATGTACGACATTTCTATCAGAACACGACTGTATTTGTCATACATAGTATAAATACATAGTATAAATACAGTCGTGTTCTGATACAAATATCGTACATTCTGTTTAAGAGTAGAGAATACAGTCATGTTCATTCATGAGAGAGAGAGAGAGACAGAGAGAGAGAGAGAGACAGAGACAGAGATAGATACATACATACATACATTCATACATACATACATACATACATACATACATACATGCATACATACATACATACATACATACATACATACATACATACATACATACATACATACATACATACATACAGACAGACAGACAGACAGATAGATAGATAGATAGATAGATAGACAGACAGACATACAGACATACAGGCAGACAGACAGACATATTTGTGACGTACATGAGACGTTAATTTTGTTTTTGTTGGCATCTTGATAAATGAAGGTGTACTCGTAATGAATCAGATATTTAAATTGGCTTTTTATTGATTCATTGTAGTAAACATCGCGGTGAGCAGAAATTACACAACAGACGTTCCTCGCTTACTTGTTAAACTGAATTATTCTGGAGAGAGCTGGACACAATATTTTACAGGTATGACCAAATATTTTAGAGGTGTATGTTATGACGAAATATTTTATAGGTATATTATGACGAAATATTTTAGAGGTATATTATGACGAAATATTTTACAGGTGCATTATGACGAAATATGTTACAGGTATATTATTACGAAATATTTTACAGGTGTATTATGACTAAATATTTTACAGGTGTATTATGACGAAATATTTTACAGGTGTATTATGACGAAATATTTTACAGGTATTTTATGACGAAATATTTTACAGGTATATAATGACCAAATATGTTTTACCGGTATATTATGACGAAAATATTTGACAAGTATATTATGACGAAATATTGTACAGGTATATAATGACGGGTTTTAAAGGTATGTTAGTTTGAAATATTTACTCTATCTTCCTTCTTTTGCTGTTGTCTTTTGCGGGGGACAACAACATTAACAAATCAACAATAACGTACATGCTACTCGTAAACATACACTTCATAAAAGTGTTTATTTTGTACTATTATGTTGTGAGTTGTTTTCTTTTTTAAAAAACTTTCCTATTTATTCAGACCCGATTCCCAAAATAAAGGAATATTTTATTGTTACCACTCCAATGAGTTTTCGACAATTCTTCTGAGTCAATGCAATGAAATCACCTTGCTTCATTCTTACAAAATAATTCTAAAGATTGAACGAAGGCTGCATCTACATTTTCCAGATATATCTTCCATAATTGCAGCATAATTTACAGTTGTATTCAACTTTTGGACTATATCACAACCCGTTCCAAAATCGGTTGGGTTTCTCCTTGGCATACGTAGGCCTTGCAAAACCTTAACTTTGACAAAATGTTCAAATCCCAAAGTCAAACACAAATAGGATAGAGTCTCCCAAAAATATGTTGGCTATATAGTCACTTAGCATTATGGGTAACAAAACGGTACTATAAGCAATCAAAGCTAATTGTTTCGGAATGGAAGATTCAATATAACTTAAAATATGAATGTTGAATGAAGACTTGGTAACATATATATATATATATATATATATATATATATATATATATATATATATATATATATATATATATATATATATATATATATATATATATATATATATATATATATATATATATATATTAAGCACCATTTCCTACATTGTCCTTTTATTGTAAATAAATAAGTCTTTTGAGAAGTTTCATTTTTCTACACATGATCGTTAATTCCTTGACATTCTATGAATTGAACCTTTGATTAGTATCATATAACCAGATGTACCATTAAACTCTAAATATGCAAACAAATTACCATAACACTATAAATATGCATACAAATTATTTTGAATTATCTTTAGTTTTGTAGCATTGTTTCGTAATAGTCAAAGAATTTGCACAATTTTAGAGGTAGATAATGTGCCCGACACACACACACACACACACACACACACACACACACACACACACACACACATACACACCCATATATATAAACATGTGTGTGTGTGCTTATGTGCGTGTTCGATTTCAGATACCAAGAGTTATCAATGAGTAACAAAGATTATATTTCGTACCTTATGTGTAGTATTTTAATTTTTTATGCTTGTAGTTATGCAAACTCCTGACGTCAGTCACACCTTTACAGACAACGTGGAAATCAGTGTTCAAGTGGGTTTCAAAGGATTTGGAGAGGTATGTTTGTATCTTTCCAAGCCATTTGTTACGAAATTGGGATGTTGCAAGTTGCTAGGATCTGAAGCGATCTCCGGCGACAACTCGGAACCGGAAGTGGATAGTGATTTGAATATTTCACATTTGGATAAGACAGAATCGGAAATTGTCAATGGTTCGGAAACTTCGCCAATGGATCACAAAGTAATGGACTTTGCGTCACGTAAGGAAGCCAAGAGTGATTCAACGCTTCGTTTTCAATCCGTAATAATTAATTGATAAATATAATGATACTATGCTAGGAATGCATTTCTAGTATAAACTATATATATATATATATATATATATATATATATATATATATATATATATATATATATATATATATATATATATATATATATATATATATCCACATTACTATACCTGGTAATAAATTATCTTGAGAAATCATGAAAGAAAGCTTTGTCTAGTGATTTTAGCAACTTATGACCGAAAACGCTTTAAGCTGATACAGGCCTATAATAAATGTGCACAATGACAAACACAATTTTTGAATGTCGAAAGTCGTAGGAAATTGACCTATACTTAAAACATCACCTAACTTTGACCTTTACGTTCTTAGCTGCCTTATACCTACTGCAGACATCTTTCTTAATATGTACCTACTGCAGACATCTTTCTTAACATGTACATACAGCCGACACCTTTCACTGCGATATCGAAAATATGTACCTGTATTTACCTTCCGAAAGAGATACCTCATTTCAAACTATTAATTCAATTTCAGTATGAGAGTAAATTCGAATATAAACATTTCAATTCGAATATGAACATTTCAGTTCAAATATGAACATTTCAGTTAAAATATGAACATCCATATTCAAATATCAAGATTTAAAAAAAAACAACTACAGCATTTTCATTCATCACTATAGCACGCGAGCATTTCATCACTTTAGCACGCGAGCTTTTCATTCATCACTATAGCACGCGAGCATTCGAATAAACTATTGGATTTTGTTTCGGCCATCTTACCAATTTTTTTTTCTCCAGTTATATACTGAGCTTTTCTACTAGCACCTCGAGACTGCAACGTGAGACAAAGACTGCAATGTGAGACAAAGACTGCAATGTGAGACAAAGACTGCAATGTAAGACAAAGACTGCAATGTAAAACAAAGACTGTTTTGTTCATTTAATTATATTTATATAGAACTTATGCAACTCTTTTGTTTCTCTCTGAATTATCACATCTTTTAGAATTATGCCATCCTATAAATATGTATTTTCGCTGAGTCAAGAACGAAAGAAGGAAAGAAATGTGACAGGAAGCAAATGAAGAGTTTTGGTAATTACCGAAATATTTAGTGATACTCTCTTTAATATGTGGCGTTTTTCTGCTGTATTATTTGTATTTGTTATTTTGTTAGTTCTACATTATGGAAACCAAATGTTGGTGTTGCTAATATTTATGGCGTAATGTAAAGGATGTGAATGGGAAAGTCTTTGTTCTGTGATCAGAATAGCCTCAGTCTTATCAGCAAATCTCTACTCCTTGGATGGTAGCATAAACTTCAGATGGGTGGATAGACATGTATATTTGGGTGTGATCAGCGTACAACTGGTGAGACACTGGGTGATGAGTTATGATTCTTGAGAGCGGCTGAGTGTATAGAATGAAGAGAACAGGTCACAGAACAAACACCTGTTGAACACCACAACATAAATCAACTGGGATGGAGTTTACTCAATTTGCAGAAACAATTTGTGTCCTGTAGTACTTGAAACACTGTCAGGCTGTATTGTGAATGCCAAATACATGCTGGAAACGGTGACGAAATATATCATGGTCTATTTTGTCAAATGCTGCAGACAAATAAAGGAGGGTGAGGACAGCAATCTTTCCGCTATCCAAAGCAGAGACAATGTCATTAACTACTTTCAGAAAAATGGGTGCGGAAAACTAAAGTGAAAGCAATTGGAATCTTAAAATGGGTGCTGAAAAGTACAGTGAAAACAGTTGGAGTCTTAAAATTGGTGTTGAAAAGTACATTGAAAGCAGTTGGAGTCGTAAAATGGGTACTGAAAATTACATTGAAAGCAATTGGAGTCTTAAAATGGGTGCTGAAAATTACATTGAAAACAGTTGGAGTCTTAAAATGGGTGCTGAAAAGTACATTAAAAGCAGTTGGAGTCGTAAAATGGGTATTGAAATTTACATTGAAAGCAATTGGAGTCTTAAAATGGGTATTGAAAATTACATTGAAAGCAATTGGAGTCTTAAAATGGGTGCTGAAAATTACATTGAAAACAGTTGGAATCTTAAAATGGGTGCTGAAAATTACATTGAAAACAGTTGAAATCTTAAAATGGGTGCTGAAAATTACATTGAAAACAGTTGAAGTATTAAAATGGGTGCTGAAAAGTACATTAAAGGCAGTTGGAGTCTTAAAATGGGTGCTGAAAAGTACATTAAAAGCAGTTGGAATCTTAAAATGGGTGCTGAAAAGTACATTAAAAGCAGTTGGAATCTTAAAATGGGTGCTGAAAAGTACATTGAAAACAGTTGGAATCTTAAAATGGGTGCTGAAAATTACATTGAAAACAGTTGAAGTATTAAAATGGGTGCTGAAAAGTACATTAAAAGCAGTTGGAGTCTTAAAATGGGTGCTGAAAAGTACATTAAAGGCAGTTGGAATCTTAAAATGGGTGCTGAAAAGTACATTAAAAGCAGTTGGAGTCTTAAAATGGGTGCTGAAAAGTACATTAAAAGCAGTTGGAGTCTTAAAATGGGTGCTGAAAAGTACATTAGAGGCAGTTGGAATCTTAAAATGGGTGCTGAAAAGTACATTAAAGGCAGTTGGAATCTTAAAATGGGTGCTGAAAATTACATTGAAAACAGTTGGAATCTTAAAATGGGTGCTGAAAAGTACATTGAAAGCAGTTGGAATCTTAAAATGGGTGCTGAAAAGTACATTGAAAGCAGTTGGAGTCTAAAAATGGGTGCTGAAAAGTACATTGAAAGCAGTTGGAGTCTAAAAATGGGTGCTGAAAATTACATTGAAAACAGTTGGAGTCTTAAAATGGGTGCTGAAAATTACATTAAAAGCAGTTGGAATCTTAAAATGGGTGCTGCAAAGTACATTGAAAGCAGTTGGAGTCTAAAAATGGGTGCTGAAAAGTACATTGAAAGCAGTTGGAGTCGTAAAATGGGTATTGAAATTTACATTGAATGCAATTGGAGTCTAAAAATGGGTGCTGAAAATTACATTAAAAACAGTTGGAGTCTTAAAATGGGTGCTGAAAAGTACATTGAAAACAGTTGGAATCTTAAAATGGGTGCTGAAAAGTACATTAAAAACAGTTGGAGTCTTAAAATGGGTGCTGAAAATTACATTGAAAGCAATTGGAGTCGTAAAATGGGTATTGAAATTTACATTGAAAGCAATTGGAGTCTTAAAATGGGTGCTGAAATTTACATTGAAAACAGTTGGAGTCTTAAAATGGGTGCTGAAAATTACATTGAAAGCAGTTGGAATCTTAAAATGGGTGCTGAAAAGTACATTGAAAGCAGTTGGAGTCTAAAAATGGGTGCTGAAAAGTACATTAAAAACAGTTGGAATCTTAAAATGGGTGCTGAAAATTACATTGAAAGCAATTGGAGTCGTAAAATGGGTATTGAAATTTACATTGAAAGCAATTGGAGTCTTAAAATGGGTGCTGAAATTTACATTGAAAACAGTTGGAGTCTTAAAATGGGTGCTGAAAATTACATTGAAAACAGTTGGAATCTTAAAATGGGTGCTGAAAATTACATTGAAAGCAGTTGGAGTCTTAAAATGGGTGCTGAAAATTACATTGAAAGCAGTTGGAGTCGTAAAATGGGTGCTGAAAATTACATTGAAAACAGTTGGAGTCTTAAAATGGGTGCTGAAAATTACATTGAAAACAGTTGGAATCTTAAAATGGGTGCTGAAAACTACATTGAAAACAGTTGGAGTCTTAAAATGGGTGCTGAAAAGTACATTAAAAGCAGTTGGAGTCGTAAAATGGGTATTGAAATTTACATTGAAAGCAATTGGAGTCTTAAAATGGGTGCTGAAAAGTACATTGAAAACAGTTTGAATCTTAAAATGGGTATTGAAAATTACATTGAAAGCAGTTGGAGTCTTAAAATGGGTGCTGAAATATACATTGAAAACAGTTGGAGTCTTAAAATGGGTGCTGAAAATTACATTGAAACCAGTTGGAGTCTTAAAATGGGTGCTGAAAATTACATTGAAAACAGTTGGAGTCTTAAAATGGGTGCTGAAAATTACATTGAAAACAGTTTGAATCTTAAAATGGGTGCTGAAAAGTACATTAAAAGCAGTTGGAATCTTAAAATGGGTGCTGAAAAGTACATTAAAGGCAGTTGGAATCTTAAAATGGGTGCTGAAAATTACATTGAAAACAGTTGGAGTCTTAAAATGGGTGCTGAAATATACATTGAAAACAGTTGGAGTCTTAAAATGGGTGCTGAAAATTACATTGAAACCAGTTGGAGTCTTAAAATGGGTGCTGAAAATTACATTGAAAACAGTTGGAGTCTTAAAATGGGTGCTGAAAATTACATTGAAAGCAGTTGGAGTCTTAAAATGGGTGCTGAAAAGTACATTAAAGGCAGTTGGAATCTTAAAATGGGTGCTGAAAATTACATTGAAAACAGTTGGAGTCTTAAAATGGGTGCTGAAATATACATTGAAAACAGTTCGAGTCTTAAAATGGGTGCTGAAAATTACATTGAAACCAGTTGGAGTCTTAAAATGGGTGCTGAAAATTACATTGAAAACAGTTGGAATCTTAAAATGGGTGCTGAAAATTACATTGAAAACAGTTGGAATCTTAAAATGGGTGCTGAAAAGTACATTAAAAGCAGTTGGAATCTTAAAATGGGTGCTGAAAAGTACATTAAAGGCAGTTGGAATCTTAAAATGGGTGCTGAAAATTACATTGAAAACAGTTGGAGTCTTAAAATGGGTATTGAAATTTACATTGAAAGCAATTGGAGTCTTAAAATGGGTGCTGAAAATTACATTGAAAACAGTTGGAATCTTAAAATGGGTGCTGAAAATTACATTGAAAGCAGTTGGAATCTTAAAATGGGTGCTGAAAAGTACATTGAAAGCAGTTGGAGTCTAAAAATGGGTGCTGAAAAGTACATTGAAAGCAGTTGGAGTCGTAAAATGGGTATTGAAATTTACATTGAAAACAGTTGGAGTCTTAAAATGGTTGCTGAAAATTACATTGAAAACAGTTGGAGTCTTAAAATGGGTGCTGAAAAGTACATTGAAATCAGTTGGAATCTTAAAATGGGTGCTGAAAAGTACATTGAAAGCAGTTGGAGTCTAAAAATTGGTGCTGAAAAGTACATTGAAAGCAGTTGGAGTCGTAAAATGGGTATTGAAATTTACATTGAAAGCAATTGGAGTCTAAAAATGGGTGCTGAAAATTACATTGAAAACAGTTGGAGTCTTAAAATGGGTGCTGAAAAGTACATTGAAAACAGTTGGAATCTTAAAATGGGTGCTGAAAAGTACATTAAAAACAGTTGGAGTCTTAAAATGGGTGCTGAAAATTACATTGAAAGCAATTGGAGTCGTAAAATGGGTATTGAAATTTACATTGAAAGCAATTGGAGTCTTAAAATGGGTGCTGAAATTTACATTGAAAACAGTTGGAGTCTTAAAATGGGTGCTGAAAATTACAATGAAAGCAGTTGGAATCTTAAAATGGGTGCTGAAAAGTACATTGAAAGCAGTTGGAGTCTAAAAATGGGTGCTGAAAAGTACATTAAACACAGTTGGAATCTTAAAATGGGTGCTGAAAATTACATTGAAAGCAATTGGAGTCGTAAAATGGGTATTGAAATTTACATTGAAAGCAATTGGAATCTTAAAATGGGTGCTGAAATTTACATTGAAAACAGTTGGAGTCTTAAAATGGCTGCTGAAAATTACATTGAAAACAGTTGGAATCTTAAAATGGGTGCTGAAAATTACATTGAAAGCAGTTGGAGTCTTAAAATGGGTGCTGAAAATTACATTGAAAGCAGTTGGAGTCGTAAAATGGGTGCTGAAAATTACATTGAAAACAGTTGGAGTCTTAAAATGGGTGCTGAAAATTACATTGAAAACAGTTGGAATCTTAAAATGGGTGCTGAAAAGTACATTGAAAGCAATTGGAATCTTAAAATGGGTGCTGAAAACTACATTGAAAACAATTGGAGTCTTAAAATGGGTGCTGAAAATTACATTGAAAACAATTGGAGTCTTAAAATGGGTGCTGAAAATTACATTGAAAACAGTTGGAGTCTTAAAATGGGTGCTGAAAAGTACATTGAAAACAGTTGGAATCTTAAAATGGGTGCTGAAAATTACATTGAAAACAGTTGGAGTCTTAAAATGGGTGCTGAAAAGTACATTAAAAGCAGTTGGAGTCGTAAAATGGGTATTGAAATTTACATTGAAAGCAATTGGAGTCTTAAAATGGGTGCTGAAAAGTACATTGAAAGCAGTTGGAATCTAAAAATGGGTGCTGAAAATTACATTGAAAGCAGTTGGAATCTTAAAATGGGTGCTGAAAAGTACATTGAAAACAGTTGGAATCTTAAAATGGCTGCTGAAAATTACATTGAAAACAGTTGGAGTCTTAAAATGGGTGCTGAGATATACATTGAAAACAGTTGGAGTCTTAAAATGGGTGCTGAAAATTACATTGAAACCAGTTGGAGTCTTAAAATGGGTGCTGAAAATTACATTGAAAACAGTTGGAGTCTTAAAATGGGTGCTGCAAATTACATTGAAACCAGTTGGAGTCTTAAAATGGGTGCTGAAATATACATTGAAAACAGTTGGAGTCTTAAAATGGGTGCTGAAAATTACATTGAAAACAGTTGGAGTCTTAAAATGGGTGCTGAAAATTACATTGAAAACAGTTGGAGTCTTAAAATGGGTGCTGAAATATACATTGAAAACAGTTGGAGTCTTAAAATGGGTGCTGAAAATTACATTGAAACCAGTTGGAGTCTTAAAATGGGTGCTGAAAATTACATTGAAAACAGTTGGAGTCTTAAAATGGGTGCTGAAAATTACATTAAAACCAGTTGGAGTCTTAAAATGGGTGCTGAAATATACATTGAAAACAGTTGGAGTCTTAAAATGGGTGCTGAAAATTACATTGAAAACAGTTGGAATCTTAAAATGGGTGCTGAAAATTACATTGAAAACAGTTGGAGTCTTAAAATGGGTGCTGAAAATTACATTGAAACCAGTTGGAGTCTTAAAATGGGTGCTGAAATATACATTGAAAACAGTTGGAGTCTTAAAATGGGTGCTGAAATATACATTGAAAACAGTTGGAGTCTTAAAATGGGTGCTGAAATATACATTGAAAACAGTTGGAGTCTTAAAATGGGTGCTGAAATTACATTGAAAACAGTTGGAGTCTTAAAATGGGTGCTGAAAATTACATTGAAAACAGTTGGAGTCTTAAAATGGGTGCTGAAAATTACATTGAAAGCAATTGGAGTCTTAAAATGGGTGCTGAAAAGTACATTAAAAGCAGTTGGAGTCTTAAAATGGGTGCTGAAATATACATTGAAACCAGTTGGAGTCTTAAAATGGGTGCTGAAATATACATTGAAAACAGTTGGAGTCTTAAAATGGGTGCTGAAATATACATTGAAAACAGTTGGAGTCTTAAAATGGGTGCTGAAAAGTACATTGAAAACAGTTGGAATCTTAAAATGGGTGCTGAAAATTACATTGAAAGCAATTGGAGTCTTAAAATGGGTGCTGAAAAGTACATTAAAAGCAGTTGGAGTCTTAAAATGGGTGCTGAAATATACATTGAAAACAGTTGGAGTCTTAAAATGGGTGCTGAAAATTACATTGAAAACAGTTGGAATCTTAAAATGGGTGCTGAAAAGTACATTGAAAACAGTTGGAGTCTTAAAATGGGTGCTGAAATTTACATTGAAAACAGTTGGAGTCTTAAAATGGGTGCTGAAATTTACATTAAAAACAGTTGGAGTCTTAAAATGGGTGCTGAAATATACATTGAAAACAGTTGGAGTCTTAAAATGGGTGCTGAAATTTACATTGAAAACAGTTGGAGTCTTAAAATGGGTGCTGAAATATACATTGAAAACAGTTGGAATCTTAAAATGGGTGCTGAAAATTACATTAAAAGCAGTTGGAGTCGTAAAATGGGTATTGAAATTTACATTGAAAGCAATTGGAGTCTTAAAATGGGTGCTGAAAAGTACATTGAAAACAGTTGGAGTCTTAAAATGGGTGCTGAAAATTACATTGAAAACAGTTGGAATCTTAAAATGGGTGCTGAAAATTACATTGAAAACAGTTGGAGTCTTAAAATGGGTGCTGAAAAGTACATTAAAAGCAGTTGGAGTCGTAAAATGGGTATTGAAATTTACATTGAAAGCAATTGGAGTCTTAAAATGGGTGCTGAAAATTACATTGAAAACAGTTCGAGTCTTAAAATGGGTGCTGAAATATACATTGAAAACAGTTGGAATCTTAAAATGGGTGCTGAAAATTACATTGAAACCAGTTGGAGTCTTAAAATGGGTGCTGAAATATACATTGAAAACAGTTGGAGTCTTAAAATGGGTGCTGAAAATTACATTGAAACCAGTTGGAGTCTTAAAATGGGTGCTGAAATATACATTGAAAACAGTTGGAGTCTTAAAATGGGTGCTGAAAATTACATTGAAAACAGTTGGAGTCTTAAAATGGGTGCTGAAATATACATTGAAAACAGTTGGAGTCTTAAAATGGGTGCTGAAAATTACATTGAAAACAGTTGGAATCTTAAAATGGGTGCTGAAAATTACATTGAAAACAGTTGGAGTCTTAAAATGGGTGCTGAAAATTACATTGAAACCAGTTGGAGTCTTAAAATGGGTGCTGAAATATACATTGAAAACAGTTGGAGTCTTAAAATGGGTGCTGAAATATACATTGAAAACAATTGGAATCTTAAAATGGGTGCTGAAAAGTACATTGAAAACAGTTGGAATCTTAAAATGGGTGCTGAAAATTACATTGAAAACAGTTGGAGTCTTAAAATGGGTGCTGAAATATACATTGAAAACAATTGGAGTCTTAAAATTGGTGCTGAAAAGTACATTGAAAACAGTTGGAATCTTAAAATGGGTGCTGAAAATTACATTGAAAACAGTTGGAGTCTTAAAATGGGTGCTGAAAAGTACATTAAAAGCAGTTGGAGTCGTAAAATGGGTATTGAAATTTACATTGAAAGCAATTGGAGTCTTAAAATGGGTGCTGAAAATTACATTGAAAACAGTTGGAGTCTTAAAATGGGTATTGAAATTTACATTGAAAGCAATTGGAGTCTTAAAATGGGTGCTGAAAATTACATTGAAAACAATTGGAATCTTAAAATGGGTGCTGAAAATTACATTGAAAGCAATTGGAATCTTAAAATGGGTGCTGAAAATTACATTGAAAGCAATTGGAGTCTAAAAATGGGTGCTGAAAAGTACATTGAAAACAGTTGGAGTCTTAAAATGGGTGCTGAAAATTACATTGAAAACAGTTGGAATCTTAAAATGGGTGCTGAAAATTACATTGAAAACATTTGGAGTCTTAAAATGGGTATTGAAATTTACATTGAAAGCAATTGGAGTCTTAAAATGGGTGCTGAAAATTACATTGAAAACAGTTGGAGTCGTAAAATGGGTATTGAAATTTACATTGAAAGCAATTGGAGTCTTAAAATGGGTGCTGAAAATTACATTGAAAACAGTTGGAGTCTTAAAATGGGTATTGAAATTTACATTGAAAGCAATTGGAGTCTTAAAATGGGTGCTGAAAAGTACATTGAAAACAGTTGGAGTCTTAAAATGGGTCCTGAAAATTACATTGAAAGCAATTGGAGTCTTAAAATGGGTGCTGAAAATTACATTGAAAACAGTTGGAGTCTTAAAATGGGTGCTGAAAAGTACATTGAAAACAGTTGGAATCTTAAAATGGGTGCTGAAAATTACATTGAAAACAGTTGAGTCGTAAAATGGGTATTGAAATTTACATTGAAAGCAATTGGAGTCTTAAAATGGGTGCTGAAAAGTACATTGAAAACAGTTGGAATCTTAAAATGGGTGCTGAAAATTACATTGAAAGCAGTTGGAGTCTAAAAATGGGTGCTGAAAAGTACATTGAAAACAGTTGGAGTCTTAAAATGGGTCCTGAAAATTACATTGAAAGCAATTGGAGTCTTAAAATGGGTGCTGAAAATTACATTGAAAACAGTTGGAATCTTAAAATGGGTGCTGAAAAGTACATTGAAAGCAGTTGGAGTCTAAAAATGGGTGCTGAAAAGTACATTGAAAACAGTTGGAGTCTTAAAATGGGTCCTGAAAATTACATTGAAAACAGTTGGAGTCTTAAAATAAGTGCTGAAAAGTACATTGAAAACAGTTGGAGTCTTAAAATGGGTGCTGAAAACTACATTGAAAGCAGTTGGAATCTTAAATTGGGTGCTGCAAAGTACATTGAAAACAGTTGGAGTCTCAAAATGGGTGCTGAAAATTACATTGAAAGCAATTGGAGTCTTAAAATGGGTGCTGAAAATTACATTGAAAACAGTTGAAGTATTAAAATGGGTGCTGAAAATTACATTGAAAACAGTTGGAGTCTTAAAATGGGTGCTGAAAAGTACATTGAAAACAGTTGGAGTCTTTAAATGGGTGCTGAAAATTACATTGAAAGCAGTTAAAAATGATTTATGTCTTAACGAATATACATTTCCACTTTTCGGCTATCCCCATGAACACTCTCTGTTTTATTTACTTTAACGTATTTGATTGCAAACTTAAGGTAATTGTATCTTTACTTCTACAGGATAATACATCATGGTTGTATAAACATTATTCACTGAGATAAAATAACTGATTGCCAATGTTAGTATATACGGTATACTCATCATGTGAAGCCCAAGAACATTGAAAAGGTCAATTACCGTACTATTTACTCTAAGATGCACATGAAGAGCTATAGTCATGTCCGGGGTCTGGCGTTTATTAAATTATGCAAGAGTAAAATAAGGGTCAAGTATACGAGTTTTCTTTGTAATTGATACAATATTATATTGACTATCTATCAAAATCATGCGATTAACAGTTAATAATTTTTCGAGACGCCGCAACCCTTTCTTAATACACCTCTTATAAGTAATTAATGACTAATTAATAACTAATTAATGACTAATTAATAACTAATTAATAACTAACTAATCCTTTTGCTTGCAAGATGATGCATTTAATATGATTTTAAATTTATAATTTCATCGTTTGTTGAGGAACTGTGACATGATTTCAATCTCAGAATTTTAAATGAAGCATACCTATCAGTTCTTCAGTGCCGACAGGGCGTCAGTCCTACATGGTACGCTGTTTACAGGATGAAATAAATCTACATCCAAGTCTAAAACCAGCGTCGTTTCAACAGGTTTTAAAATGCCAAATCCTTTCGGAGAATTTGTTTGAATTTAATTATAATAGTATCTGTCAGGGCTAAAAGCATGGCATAATAGCTAGTAATACCAGACTAAAAATGAATTATATGACGTACATAAAATCTGTTAAACCAGACTGGGAATTAATTATATGACGTACATGTAATATTTTATACCAGTCTGGGAATTAATTATATGACGTACATGTAATATTTTATACCAGACTTGGAGTTAATTATATGACGTACATGTAATCACTTTAACAAAAGAACAAAAATAAATTGTTTACATTTTAAAGAGTTTTGTGTTTTTCCTGAAATGGCAAAAAAGCTGATGATATAAAAAGCAGATTTTTTTTAACAGACCACAATATTAAAACAACCACCACTATAGTAATTGGAAACCTTAAGAACCGAAGTGTTGTTTTATCTTCTCTTTATTTCAGTGTTGTAGAACCTCACATTAAGACCACTCTGCTTGGTAACCTTCATTGTTACCTGGGTACCAGATCGACCTTCAACACTTCATTGGTAACCTTCATTGTTACCTGGGTACCAGTTCGACCTTCAACATTGAGAATAGCACACTCATTGAAGCAATACCTCTAGGATTTCCATCATCGCTTGAACATTCTTTTAGATTATAAAATATAAACATTAACAGGTTCAAACTACGGACAGTGCTTGGAGTTAAGTGACCACGAGCCAAACATTACACTGTAGAGCTAGTTACATGTAAAACTTATTAAATCTAATTTCGAGTCGAAGAAAAAAAAACGCTTTTGGAATTCATTTTAATTTTAAATTTGTATTCTCATTAGAATGTGAATCAAGTTTAATCAACGTTTAATGAGGACTAAATGATTATATTATTTTTCTCGAATAATCAAATGGATCAAAGTGGATATTTTATGTTGCCTTTTTCATTCTGGCTATTGTTCTTCAAGCAAACTGTATCTAAGCAATTTCAGGTTGAAAGGTATCTAAACAATTTCCGGTTTAAAGGTTACATTTAGTTAAAAATGTGTTACAAAGGTACATCTGCAAACTGTCAGTCAAATGTATAATCAGTTGTGAAGGAAACCAAGATTAGCGGGTGCTTCTGTAAACATATTCATATTTATTTGATTTTAATATGACTTTTTAATATATTGTGTATGTTCCGTCATATACTCGTAGATAACCCAGAATAGCCATACCCTTGCTACTAAAACACTTCAATACTAACTTAATGTTTTAAACATAACTTTGTAACGTAATTTCGAGACCTAATCCATATAATTGATAAGCTCGTTCGGGTTGTTTTGGGTCGATGACAACATTCGGCTTGCTCAGGTACTGATGTTATTCATGTCTTAATTTTCTCAAAGCAATAAGAATTTTGTCAAATCAATATTGAAAAAATCATACAAAGTTAGAAATCCATGACATCTGTGGTATATTTTCTGGACATAACCCAAAACTTGATGAACAGAAATATTTATTCAATGGCAATGTCAAAGGATGTATTAATCCAAGTAATGTAATAGCCTTTTCAAAACTCGTTCTTTGCCAGTCTTGACGTATCGGAAAATTAATAATAACAAAAGTCAACAATTATAAGCATACAAGTATTTAATTAAAGAAAATAAGTATTCATACGTTATGACCTGTCAGATACGAAACTGCGAGTAATGCAGAAAAGAACAATGACATTCATTTACATTCTCATATAATTGGAAGATGGAACAAATTGATTCTTTAAATGTGCCACTTAATTTCATTCTTAACAATGCAGGGCGCAGTTAATTCTTTAAGATGTATATGCCTATTTGTGCGTACGATATAGATATTTTTTATGTTTACAATGCTTTTACTTTGCATCTATATTTCCATTTATATGTATGGACTTATGTAGTCTAAAATAAAGAATTCTTGTCTTGTCATGTCTTGTCTTATCTTATGTCTAGTCTTGTCTCGTCTCGTCTCGTCTCGTCTTGTCTTATCTTATGCAATGTGTTATTTCGTTACCAGCCATTAGATACGAAACTATGTCCGTAATGCCGGAAAGAGACATATGTAAGTGCGAAAAGATGGAGAAAGCAGAACAAACTGAGAAGTAAGAGAACCAAGTGGGCCTGAATTACTCACATACTGACAACTGCCAGACAGCATATATATATATATATATATATATATATATATATATATATATATATATATATATATATATATATATATATATATATATATATATATATATATATATAAATGCAAAAAACTGACAAGCAACAGTGCAAAACTAGTATCACTCTAGCCTGAGCGCTTTCAACTTGTCTGTCTTGTCTATGTTCTGTATTTGTTTTTGATAAAGACTCATTAAGAGTCGAAAGCGCTCAGGCTAGAGTGATACTAGTTTTGCACTGTTGCTTGTCAGTTTTTTGCATTTATCTTAATCAATCCCTGACACACGTGATCCCTTACTGGATCCAGTGCATTTGAAAGAGCAGTCTGTGTCAGGATGATGTCAGTTTCTCAGTCCAGTCTGTTTAAAGCGTCCAAACAGAGAGGTTTTCTAAACAATGTCAATTAAATTGCCATTCCCTTTTTAGTCAAGAAAACCATATTTAGTTAGCTTATTGGAAAGGGTACGAAAATGGGATATTTTTTAAGGAAAGGCAGTCCTGTTGAAAATCACAGATTCTCATAATTTGTAAAAAAATTGACAGATGTTTTCTTAGACTTAGCGGTATTCTATTAAGTTTCGAATTTGAAAAGAAAATAGTTTTATCCATTTACAGAAATGATTACCATATATATTATAGGACAAGCATTTATTACATTTGAAATATCTTAAAGACATTAATAATTAATTAGACTGTCATAGTCTGGTTCCGCTGATTCAATAAACCATTTATATTTTTGTGTTATCTACTTACATATATAAAAGAAGTCTCCCCTAACTTGTACAAGATTTAAAAGCAAATAAGGAAGTAAGATTTTAGCAGAATGTTATTAAGTCTGTTTTGGCGATTTTTGAGAAAATATTGGTTTTATTTTAGTTTTAGTAGCGGTGGCCATATTCTTTGGCAGGTCAGCATCATTAGTAGGAAAGAAAAAGGACTGGATTTCTTTTAAATTTGATAAGATTATAACGAAAATAAAAGGACTTGATTTCTGTCAAGTTTGATAAGATTAGTACGAAACTAAAAGAACTTGATTTTTTTCAAATTTGATAAGAATATTAAGCAACTAAAATGATTTGATTTCTTTCAATTTAAGGTTAGTACGCAAAGAAAATGTATTGATTTGATTTCCTTCAAATTTGTTAAAGTTAGTACGAAACTAAAATGATTTGATTTCTCTCTAAATTGATATGGTTAGTACGAAACTAAAAGTATTTGATTTCTTTCAAAATTACAATACGAAACTCAAAATGACTTGATAGATTTCTTTCTGATTTGATAAGGTTAGAACGAAACTAAAATAATTTGATTTCTTACACATTTGATACTGTTGTCTTCTATTATTTGTGAGAAGCTGACTAAAGGTGTTAAATTTTCTGTGTGTCATTTTTTTTTGGAGGGGGGGGGGTTATTAGGCCCTATTATGCAATGGATTGGCATGATTTGAAAAACATTTAAAACATTTTATCCCAAGGTGATCTGAGGCATGTGTTTGGGGAATTTGAGAAGATAAAATAGCATTATTTTTTTTATTTTTTTTTTTGGCGGGGGATTTGACGACTTGATTTGAGAAGATTATATAGCAATTGGTGAGTGGGGAAGAATTGGCGAATTGATTTTTTGAGAAGATGAAATAGCATTTTGTGACGGATGGGCTATCAATGGCGCAGAACTGACTGACGAGATAAAATGGAGGCAGAAATGTTTCTGGCGGGTAAGCTAAGAGCGTGATATATTAAGGGAGAATAATGACGGTTTTATTTTGAATAGTAAGCCATATAAATTATGTAAATGCCATTGAGCAAAATATATGGAATATTGCTGGACATGGTTTGCTCTGCCCTAATACTAAGTTTAAACAGTAAAGCAGCCTAGGTTAAAGGTTACACTTTGCGAACGGCCCTTTCTTTCAAAGACTGCATTGCCGTCGACACAACTTGACGCAACGTTTTCTGATGTCATTTGGATGTCATGAAACGTTATTTGACCTGAACCCGTCATGCTGCCACTTTTGCCCGATATTTGCACAGTGTCTGATTTTCCTATCAGTTCTCTTACCGATGATTCTGAAAGAAAATTATTGATGCTTATGTTTCATAAAATATTTTCAACAAACAAATTCCGATTTTTGCATACGTATTGGCTAGTATTTAAAATTTTCATCATTCAACAGATCTATCTATGCGTCAAAACACATACCAGCGGTAAAGTATCCCTTTACTCAAAAAAAACGACGAGTTTCTCGAGGTCGTGTGTCTACAGGTTTATCTATGCGTCAAAACACAGACTAGTTTTTCAAACGTATTCTTACAGAAAAATATTATATTAAGCAGCCATGGGTTCTTATTTACCATTTTTCTCACTTTTCTGAGGACGCTACGGTTAGAGCGTCCGCCTCAGATTGTGGGTTCGAATCATGGCCGACACATACCAAAGAGGTGTTAGCATATGACATATACTTTGAAAGTGACAGGTGACAAGATCTATGGCTCACATAAGCTTGACGTTATTCAACTCGTTTCATAAATTCAAAATTAAATCATTTCATTACCCATTGGATATACCCTATATATATATATATATATATATATATATATATATATATATACACACACACACAAACTTTATACCAAATTGCCCAAACGAGCTTGTGAATCTTTATTTACAATTGATATGAGCTCTCCTCTTTGTTGTTGTACCTAATAAACAATGGAAAAAAAAGTAGTGGATAATATAGATATATAGAGTAATCTTTTTATTTGTAACATTTTTATAAGACTAAATGAATCACAATACCTGATATCTCGTAATCCCAAATCTGTTTGCTAGACACTTCCAACGTTAGCGTAAACTTCCCAAGCGCATGCTTGACCTTCAAACACACTGTAAATATATGGATGTTCAAGTATGTCTTTTAAAATAAAATAGTTAAAAAATATATCGTGTGGTGTTTGATGAGTACATTAACATTTATGGAATAAACGTATCATTTAAACACAGGGTATGTATTATTCAACATTAGACGTTAATTTGCTTCATTTAATTAACTTTAAGTAAATTACATCAGGTTGATAATTTAGTCTCACATAATCATTTGTCATTACCAGCTGTCCGTAATCGTATGTCACCAATCCTGAACAAAAACCTAATGTTATAAGAATAGGAACTGTGACATACCCTGTCTTCCTGATCCAACCCTAACAACAACCTAATGTTATCATAATAGGAACTGTGACATACCCTGTCTGCCTGATCCAACCCTAACAACAACCTAATGTTATAAGAATAGGAACTGTGACATACCCTGTCTGCCTGATCCAACTTAAACAACAACCTAATGTTATAAGAATAGGAACTGTGACATACCCTGCCTGCCAGATCCAACCCTAACAACAACCTAATGTTATAAGAACAGGGACTGTGACATACCCTGTCTGCCTGATCCAACCCTAACAACAACCTAATGTTATAAGAATAGGAACTGTGACATACCCTGTCTGCCTGATCCAACCCTAACAACAACCTAATATTATAAGAATGGGAACTGTGACATACCCTGTCTGCCTGATCCAACCCTAACAACAACCTAATGTTATAAGAATAGGAACTGTGACATACCCTGTCTGCCTGATCCATGTGTACGTATATGCGAAGATTAGTTATAAGAAGTAGCTGTAATTAATAGTTTCATTTTGAGCAGGATTCGCAAAATCCAAATTTGATTACAAACATTGACGTATGTAATGTTTAAAACAAATGAAAGATCTGTCCACAATAATTCGAGTTATTGTGTATTGGAGATAATCTGAGTTATTGTGTATTGGAGATAATCTGAGTTATTGTGTGTTGGAGATAATCTGAGTTATTGTGTATTGGAGATAATCCGAGTTATTGTGTATTGGAGATTGCTTGTAAACGACCACTGGGTGCATACTGTCTACTGTAGGATATTCTAGCAACTGAAACGTGTGATAACGAATTAGGTCCGATCGTAGATTAGGACACAGTGTTTAACGAATTAGGTCCGATCGTAGATTAGGACACAGTGTTTAACGAATTAGGTCCGATCGTAGATTAGGACACAGTGTTTAACGTCTTTCGGAAATAAATTTTTCCATATCAGAATAGTGTAAGTACTCCATGAGAATACTATTATTGCTCTATTAGTTACCCGTAATTGCTCTATTAGTATGCTGTAATTGCTCTATTCGTATACTGTAATTGCTCTATTCGTATACTGTAATTGCTATGTTAGTATGCTGTAATTGTTTTGTTAGTATGCTGTGATTGTTTTGTTAATATGCTGTGATTGTTATATTTGTACGCTCTAATAGCGCGATTATTATAATTCAGTTGTCTATCAGTATGCTGTAATTGCTCTATTCATATACTGTAATTGCTCTATTAGTATACTGTAATTGCTCTATCAGTATGATGTAATTGTTATGTTAGTATGCTGTAATTGCTCTATTAATATGTTGTAATTGCTCTATTAGTATGCTGTAATTGCTTTATTAGAATGCTGTAATTGCTATGTTAGTATGCTGTAATTGCTCTATTAATATGTTGTAATTGCTCATTAGTATACTGTTATTGCTCTATTATTATGCTGTAATTGCTCTATTAGTATGCTGTAATTGCTCTATTAGTATGCTGTGATTGTTATATTTGTACGCTCTAATAGCGCGATTATTTTAATTCAATTATCTATTAGTATGCTGTAATTGCTCTATTCATATACTGTAATTGCTCTATTAGTATTCTGTAATTGCTATATCAGTACGCTGTAATTGCGCGATTAGTATAATTCACTTGCTCTATTAGTATGCTGTAATTGCTTTATTAGTATGCGGTAATTGCTCTATGAGTATGCTGTAATTGTTCTATTAGTACGCTGTAGATGCACGATTAGTATAATCCAATTACTCTATTAGTATGCTGTAATGCTCTATTTGAAATCTGTAATTGCTCTTACTATGCTGTCATTGCTCTATTAGTATGCTGTAATTATTCTATTAGTATGCTGTCAACGCTCCATTAGTATGCTGTTATTACTCTATTATTATGCTGTGATTACTCTATTATTATGCTATAATTGCTCTATTGGTATGCTGTAATTGTTTTATTAATATGCTGTGATTCTTATATTTGTAGGCTCTAATAGCGCGATTATTATAATTCAATTATCTATCAATATGCTGTAATTGCTCTATTCATATACTGTAATTGCTCTATTAGTATGCTGTAATTGCTATATTAGTACGCTGTAATTGCGCGATTAGTATAATTCACTTGCTCTATTAGTATATTGTAACTGCTCCATTTGTATACTGTAATTGCTCTATTAGTATACTGTAAATGCTCTATTAGTATTCTGTAATTGCTATATCAGTACGCTGTAATTGCGCGATTAGTATAATTCACTTGCTCTATTAGTATGCTGTAATTGCTTTATTAGTATGCGGTAATTGCTCTATGAGTATGCTGTAATTGTTCTATTAGTACGCTGTAGATGCACGATTAGTATAATCCAATTACTCTATTAGTATGCTGTAATGCTCTATTTGAAATCTGTAATTGCTCTTACTATGCTGTCATTGCTCTATTAGTATGCTGTAATTATTCTATTAGTATGCTGTCAACGCTCCATTAGTATGCTGTTATTACTCTATTATTATGCTGTTATTACTCTATTATTATGCTATAATTGCTCTATTGGTATGCTGTAATTGTTTTATTAATATGCTGTGATTCTTATATTTGTAGGCTCTAATAGCGCGATTATTATAATTCAATTATCTATCAATATGCTGTAATTGCTCTATTCATATACTGTAATTGCTCTATTAGTATGCTGTAATTGCTATATTAGTACGCTGTAATTGCGCGATTAGTATAATTCACTTGCTCTATTAGTATATTGTAACTGCTCCATTTGTATACTGTAATTGCTCTATTAGTATACTGTAAATGCTCTATTAGTATTCTGTAATTGCTATATTAGTACGCTGTAATTGCGCGATTAGTATAATTCACTTGCTCTATTAGTATGCTGTAATTGCTTTATTTGTATGCGGTAATTGCTCTATGAGTATGCTGTAATTGTTCTATTAGTACGCTATAGATGCACGATTAGTACAATCCAATTACTCTACTAGTATGCTGTAATGCTGTATTTGGAATGTGTAATTGCTCTTACCATGCTCTCATTGCTCTATTAGTATGCTGTCAATGCTCAATTAGTATGCTGTTATTACTCTACTATTATGCTGTGATTACTCTATTATTATGCTGTAATTGCTGTATTTGTATGCTGTTATTATTATATTATTGTGCTGTAATTGCTCTCTTAGTATGCTGTAGTTGTTCTATTTGTATGCTGTAATTACTCTTTTTGTATGCTGTAATTGCTCTATTAGTATGTTGTAATTGCTCTGTTAGTATTCTGTAATTGCTCTATTAGCATTCGGTAATTGCTCTGTTTTTATGCTGTAATTACTCTATTAGTATGCTGTAATTACTCTATTTGCATGCTGTAATTGCTCTATTCGTATACTGTAATTGCTATATTCGTATACTGTGATTGCTATATTAGATAATGTAATTTTTTTTAGTATGATGTAATTTCTCTTTGAGTATACTGTAACTGCTCTATTATTATGCTGTAACTGCTTTATTAGAATGCTGAAATTGCTCAACGAGTTTATTGTAATTCTATTTTAGTATATAAAAATTAAATTGAATTTATAGTATAATGTAATTGCTCTATTTGTATGTAATTGTTCAACGAATATATTGTAATTGCTGTACGAGTATATTGTATTTACATTATTTATTTATTGTAATTGCTCTATTAGCATATTGTAATTGATCTAAGAATATACCATAATTGCTTTATGAGGGTAGTATAATTTTTATATATAATGAAACTGTAATTGTTCTAAGAATAGAACGTAATTGCTCTATGAACATAACATAATTGTTCTGGGAGCATAGTATATATAAATTTAATTGCTTTTGAATATACCATAATTGCTTTATGAGCATTTTAATTACCAAAGGAAGGTGCTGTACCACCTTGGCAATGCTGCGCCAAGTGCAGCGGTTAATAAGAATCGTCTTACAATAACTTGTATACAAGATTCTTAACGCCCTGTCGTGTCATAGGAAGATATTTGGGATATGAAAATGGAAACAACTAGAGATAAACCAAGACACCAGAAAGGGAAAACCAAAACCCTATCAGATGATGTATCTATGTATCTAGGTACAAAGTCTGGCATCACACATGTGTTACACACACAAACCCTATGAGATGATGTATCTAGGTACAAAGTCTGGCATCACACATGTGTTCAAAAGGTGTAGGGAATATATACTTCCATTCCAAGTCTAAGCCATTTCGTACCAACGTTATCTTCAGACCGTAACCATTTCATACTGTAATAAATTTGGAGTATGTGTATTTGACAGCATCCTGTTTTTAAGCAATTCTTAGATTTATTTGTGTGAGTGTTTAAGTCTTAGGTGCCATGGCAATATTATTAGCCTGAAATAGTTAGCCAATTGGTAGAAGCAAACGTCACAGAGCCGAGTGTTAGTGAATTTGAACCATGCTGGGGTCGTTAGTAGTGAATTTAGGTACAAGCCGAAAGAGTGTCCCTGGTAACATAGTCCATATTGAAATTCAGCGGTGTTTACAAGTATTGTGATTGAAAAGGCAGTATTTATGGTTGGAAATCAGTAAATTATAGAATGGAATCAACAAGTTGGAACTTGGTAGGTACCGTTTATGTGTCCATAGTGGAAAATGGGCGTATGTATATGAACGTGATACGCCGGAAATTATAATGATTGACTGGCCTAGGGTCGCGCAGTTAAATAATTCCCAGTTAGTAAGGGAATACTAGTGTAATTTCTACGGCATGACAAGCTATCGGTACGGAAATCGGATAATAACGAAGAAAAACCATGCAAAGGTGCAGTTAATGGACTTTTGGGCAAGTTGTCTCGTCTGGGTCTCCAATTGATTAGAGCAAAGGTTATTAAATATAGCAAACACGTCTCTCTTTCCATTTTAAAACTCAAGTTGTATGGAAGTCTTTGAAAATTTGGGGAAAACATATGACTTCCAGCGTGACTCGCGCCAGGGTTTGACACCGCTCGGTCAAGTGAATACCCCTGTGCGTGTAACAATACCATCACTATCGTCAGGCATATCAAATATTCAGAACAAATTATTATTTCTTTAAAAGTAAACTCATCAACTTGAACGCATTGATCAAACACATGACCGGAAACACATGACTGGAAACATATGACCGGAACTACATGTCACCCATTTGTAATTGTACAAAACGTTCAATGACACACCTACTGACGACCTGACGACAGTAGCTTGGGTCAGGATACTGTGAGTCATAAGTACTACTGGTACATTAGCTGAGGCATTTTTAGTGACTGTTGTCATTACAGTAGTATTGCCATTGGTAGTAGTAGTAGTAGGCTACAGTAGTAGTAGTACAGTAATAGTACCAGTAGTAGTAGTAGTAGTAGTAACAGTACGGAAATTGTTTTAGCAGTACGGTGGTAGTAGTAGTAGTAGTAGTAGTAGTAGTAGTAACAGTAAAGAAGTAGTAGTAGCAGTAGTAATAGTACCAGTAGTAGTAGTAGTAGTAGTAACAGTACGGAAATTGTTTTAGCAGTACGGTGGTAGTAGTAGTAGTAGTAGTAGTAGTAGTAGTAGTAGTAGTAGTAGTAATGCAATTTCAAGTAATTTGTTAATGAAAACCAACCAAAATCCTACCCATTTTCCACAGAGAACCTTCACCTTTAAAGTGGTTTACAGCAAACGATTCAAGATAATAAATCAAAGCACGAGTTTTCCAATATATACCGTTTATCGCCTTTGCAAAGACTGATACGGAATCACAGCATAAGCATCCGTTTCCCTGGCACTGACATTGTTTGGACATCGCTCTCAGGACATATTCAAGGTCAAGGTCTTCAACTGTGATGGCCTGGAGGATTTCTATCAAAAACAAAAACTGTTTGTATGAAGTAGATAGTGGAGATTAAAGATCACAAAACTGATAAAATATATCATATATGTACGTTCATTCTGTAGTATCGATTATATTTCATTCCACATCATAATGACACTCAAGCCAACAACAATAAAAAAAAACGTTCGCTTTAACGTCGCAGTCTACACGAATCTCAAGCCAACAAGAAAACGTTGGGTTTAACGTTGGAGTCTACACGAGTCTCAAGGCAATAAATACATGTTGGCTTTAAGGTCGCAGTCTACACGAGTCTTAAGGCAATAAATACACGTTGGCTTTAAGGTCGCAGTCTACACGAGTCTCAAGGCAATGAATACACGTTGGCTTTAAGGTCGCAGTCTACACGAGTCTCAAGGCAATAAATACACGTTGGCTTTAAGGTCGCAGTCTACACGAGTCTCAAGGCAATAAATACACGTTGGCTTTAAGGTCGCAGTCTACACGAGTCTCAAGGCAATAAATACACGTTGGCTTTAAGGTCGCAGTCTACACGATTCTTAAGGCAATAAATACACGTTGGCTTTAAGGTCGCAGTCTACACGAGTCTCAAGGCAATAAATACACGTTGGCTTTAAGGTCGCAGTCTACACGAGTCTCAAGGCAATAAATACACGTTGGCTTTAAGGTCGCAGTCTACACGAGTCTCAAGGCAATAAATAAACGTTGGCTTTAAGGTCGCAGTCTACACGAGTCTCAAGGCAATAAATACACATTGGCTCTAAGGTCGCAGTCTACACGAGTCTCAAGGCAATAAATACACGTTGGCTTTAAGTTCGCAGTCTACACGAGTCTCAATGCAATAAATACACGTTGGCTCTAAGGTTGCAGTCTACACGAGTCTCAAGGCAATAAATACACGTTGGCTTTTAGGTCGCAGTCTACACGAGTCTCAAGGCAATAAATAAACGTTGGCTTTAAGATCGCAGTCTACACGAGTCTCAAGTCAATATGGTATGACGTAATGCGTACACGGTTCAAAGGGACTTAAGGCATACGAAATTTCAAAGGATATAAATAGTACCCGATTTTTGGGGATGTAAGGCATATCCGATTTTGAGGGATGTAAGGCATATCCGATTTTGGGGGATGTAAGGCATATCCGATTTTGGGGGATGTAAGGCATATCCGATTTTGAGGGATGTAAGGTCTATATGATTTTGAGGAAGATAAATCATATCCGATTTCGAGGGACATAAAATATACCATATTTTTGAGGGACGTAAGGCCTACCCAGTTTTGAGAGACATAAGGCGTACACAGTTTTGAGGGACATAAGGCGTACACAATTTTGAGGGACATAAGGCGTACACAATTTTGAGGGACGTAGGGCATATATTAGATCTGCATATTCAATTTTTTTAAAAATAATCATTACTTATTAAACCAGATTACAAATTATTATATATTATACCTACCTTCACTATACGGAAAACTATATGGAATAGATAGAATGGAACATCCGTCTAGTGTCACCTATGCACATAATTTACGTTTTTATATATAAAATTAACCTTATATTTATGAAAAATGTTTAAATTACATGTAATTAATTAATTAATTAATTAATTAATTAATTAATTAATTAATTAATGTAATTACATGGCATATTTACAAAAAAAACAACGGGACTTAAAGAAATTAGCACGAAAAGCTCACTAACAATTATTTAGAATGATCAGACATTATTCCAATCATCCCAGTCTGAGTATTTAACATGTGGTAGAATAATAATAATAATAATAATAATAATAATAATAATAATAATAATAAAAATGTAGCTATTATTATTATTATTATTATTATTAGTACCATCATCGTCGTTATTATGATCAGCGTCGCCAGACATGATTTCTTATTTGGCTGTTTCATTTAGATATAATTAAGTTCCAAATAATCATGCAAATACCAAATATACCTTCCAATTCTGTAACATCTACGTGTAATTTCTGTACTGGAGTTCCACATACCATCACCAAGAACAGAATTACAAAAGCAAACCGTTCAGCCATTTAAAACTGTTTCTGTCAGCAACCTGCACACGGATTGGACTCCGGATCTTTATTAGATGTTTGAGTTAAGCTATCTATTTATATTAAATTGGTTAAACACGCGGATATCATAAAGTGCCGGACGTAATGCGCACTTTAAACAGGAAAGATTAAAATATTGTGCAAATAGATATTCAATGACGATGGTTGGCAATGTGCATGGGCGATTTCAAATAAATTGTATGAAGTATATGGCAAGACCGCATGAAAATAAACCGGAATTTCCTTATCGCTGACAATGGGTTAAAGGCTGATTTTAAATAAAATGAATGGGAAGACCTTATGGATATAAACCGGAATTTCCTTATAGCTGACAATGTGTTAAGGGCTGATTTCCACAGTTACTTGATTCTGGGGCAATAAATGTGTGCACTCACCACATAACACAAGGTACCTAACTCTTGCCTAACATAATACAAGGTACCTAACTCTTGCCTAACATAACACAAGGTACCTAACTCTTGCCCGTCAAAATCTGACCCCTGGATGACTCCCATCTAATTTTCTGAATCTATATGTGCATTCAATCACTCTTAATGTACAGCACTGTAAAGAAGACACTACACATATTTCATCCTTTACCATTTATGTAATCATACTGAATCTAAAGGGCCGTTTTTGCGACAAGTTTATCCATTGCTTCGTGTATTAATTCCACATAGGTATACTAATTCCTTGGCTCAACTTCCGCTCTACTTCAGAGTGCATGCCCCTATTGGTATAACGGTACCAATTGCGCAAGTCCAGGTGGGAGGTGCTTAAAGTGTAGGGTCCATACCATTCAGAAATTAAGAACAACACAAGCTATGATTGGTGGATTATGTAAGAGTTGTACTTTCTGTTAGGCTTAAAAAAAAGTTTAGCCTCCTGCCAACATGTGAATTTATGCTAAGTCCTATATAGATCATATTTTGTATTTTTTATGATTTTTTGAAAATGTAATACACATGAATGAAAATATGTATGTTGTGACTAGATAACTCATACCCCTGTTTAGTTCCAACAGAGTTATCTCTCTTAAATGCAATGGAGTACCTGGTTTTGTCATCATCAAATTGACAATCTAACATTGTTCTCTATAACAGTGTGTGAGATGCACGCTAAATTAGGATAGAAAATATATTTATCTCTCCAAATATTAGCATTGAGGTCTATCGAAAAACAATGCATGGGAATACGACTTTAATATAATATAATATTTAATATATTTTCAAGCTAAATTTCAACACACATTGTACCCTTAATTTAGCAAAATATACCAAAGTAGACAAATGATCAGTGGTATGCATATTTCTAGGTATAATGTGTATCTTCATGACACTAACCTTTATATGTTTACAGTGATTAATTACCTCACCAAATCACTATGACAACCTAGACGACCAAATCACTATGTAGACGAAGACAACCAAATCACTATGTAGACGAAGACAACCAAATCACTATGTAGACGAAGACAACCAAATCACTATGTAGACGAAGACAACCAAATCACTATGTAGACGAAGACAACCAAATCACTATGTAAACGAAGACAACCAAATCACTATGACAACCTAGACAACCAAATCAATATGTAGACGAAGACAACCAAATCACTATGTAGGCGAAGACAACCAAATCACTATGACAACCTAGACAACCAAATCAATATGTAGATGAAGACAACCAAATCACTATGTAGACGAAGACAACCAAATCACTATGACAACCTAGACAACCAAATCACTATGTAGACGATGACAACCAAATCACTATGTAGACGAAGACAACCAAATCACTATGTAGACGAAGACAACCAAATCACTATGTAGACGAAGACAACCAAATCACTCTGTAGACGAAGACAACCAAATCACTATGTAGACGAAGACAACCAAATCACTATGTAGACAAAGACAACCAAATCACTATGTAGACAAAGACAACCAAATCACTATGTAGACGAAGACAACCAAATCACTATGTAGACGAAGACAACCAAATCACTATGTAGACGATGACAACCAAATCACTATGTAGACGAAGACAACCAAATCACTATATAGACGAAGACAACCAAATCACTATGTAGACGAAGACAACCAAATCACTATGTAGACGAAGACAACCAAATCACTATGTAGGCGAAGACAACCAAATCACTATGACAACCTAGACAACCAAATCAATATGTAGACGAAGACAACCAAATCACTATGTAGACGAAGACAACCAAATCACTATGTAGACGAAGACAACCAAATCACTATGTAAACGAAGACAACCAAATCACTATGACAACCTAGACAACCAAATCAATATGTAGACGAAGACAACCAAATCACTATATAGGCGAAGACAACCAAATCACTATGACAATCTAGACAACCAAATCAATATGTAGATGAAGACAACCAAATCACTATGTAGACGAAGACAACCAAATCACTATGACAACCTAGACAACCAAATCACTATGTAGACGATGACAACCAAATCACTATGTAGACGAAGACAACCAAATCACTATGTAGACGAAGACAACCAAATCACTATGTAGAAGAAGACAACCAAATCACTATGTAGACGAAGACAACCAAATCACTATGTAGACGAAGACAACCAAATCACTATGTAGACAAAGACAACCAAATCACTATGTAGACAAAGACAACCAAATCACTATGTAGACGAAGACAACCAAATCACTATGTAGACGAAGACAACCAAATCACTATGTAGACGATGACAACCAAAATCACTATGTAGACGAAGACAACCAAATCACTATATAGACGAAGACAACCAAATCACTATGTAGACGAAGACAACCAAATCACTATGTAGACGAAGACAACCAAATCACTATGTAGGCGAAGACAACCAAATCACTATGACAACCTAGACAACCAAATCAATATGTAGACGAAGACAACCAAATCACTATGTAGGCGAAGACAACCAAATCACTATGACAACCTAGACAACCAAATCAATATGTAGATGAAGACAACCAAATCACTATGTAGACGAAGACAACCAAATCACTATGACAACCTAGACAACCAAATCACTATGTAGACGAAGACAACCAAATCACTATGTAGACGAAGACAACCAAATCACTATGTAAACGAAGACAACCAAATCACTATGTAGACGAAGACAACCAAATCACTATGTAGACGAAGACAACCAAATCACTATGTAGACAAAGACAACCAAATCACTATGTAGACAAAGACAACCAAATCACTATGTAGACGAAGACAACCAAATCACTATGTAGACGAAGACAACCAAATCACTATGTAGACGATGACAACCAAATCACTATGTAGACGAAGACAACCAAATCACTATATAGACGAAGACAACCAAATCTCTATGTAGACGAAGACAACCAAATCACTATGTAGACGAAGACAACCAAATCACTATGTAGACGAAGACAACCAAATCACTAGTGTAGACAAAGACAACCAAATCACTATGTAGACGAAGACAACCAAATCACTGGTGTAGACAAAGACAACCAAATCACTATGTAGACGAAGACAACCAAATCACTATGTAGACGAAGACAACCAAATCACTATGTAGACGATGACAACCAAATCACTATGTAGACGAAGACAACCAAATCACTATATAAACGAAGACAACCAAATCACTATGTAGACGAAGACAACCAAATCACTATGTAGACGAAGACAACCAAATCACTATGTAGAAGAAGACAACTAAATCACTATGTAGACGAAGACAACCTACACGATATTTTTTCATCCCATTAGGAGATAAGTAGACGTTTATGAAACCATGTAAAATAATTAGAACCTGACATCAACAGTTATCAAGAAAGAAAATGTATAGTTTTTAGCAAAATATATAATTTTAAACTGAAAACTGCAAGGAACAAATACATGTGTGTGTGTATATTAGTGTATCACAAGAGCCAACAGTATCCACAACGGTAATGCAGGGTAGAGGTAGACAGAGAAAAAAGGGGAGTGAGAACATCACAGAATAGACCAGGAAAAGTTTTGCAGAGACACAGGCATTGGCGCATGATCGAGACAATTGGATGGAACTGGTCAGATGTTCAGCAGCACAGTGCCTCAACGACCACACTAGGTCAAGAGACTGATGATGATGATGATGATGATGATGATGATGATGATGATGATTATGATGATGATGATGATGATGATGATGATGATGATGATATTAGTGTTATTAATGTGTATTAGTGTGGACTTAGATAACCAGGCCTTCCATTATTTCATAGTAAATTCCCATAAATACACACATCGTCCATTTATTGACATCTCCTCCTGCTGAGTAAGAGGCCATACTTTTTATAGGATTCTTCCATTATAGGATTATTCCATTATATTTAAGGCTGTCAGAGAATCTCCTGATTAACTGGAACAGAAACACAAAGCCTTGATGAAATTAGTTCTAGGTAGACAGAGGATATTCCAGCTTCTAAGGATGTGTGCAATCCAGCGATGTTGACTTACATAATAATTAACATATTTCCAAATGTGACGACGTCTTCTGTGAGAGTTAACAGCATCACGATAAAGGGCATGCATGTTATAACATTAGATTCATAAAGCGGTAAAAGTCAGCCTATTCCGATTGAATGCATACTATGAAACCATTAGACTAGTTTCTGCATTCACAAATCTTTAAAGGAGACGATTTAATGGTAACCCTGTGATGATATAAATTAGCATCAGTAATAATGTTATAATTGTCTGTAGCTGGAAAACCTTTCTCCATTCTACATCAGTTTTAAGCTGGTATTCAATGCAAACTCAATAAATGTATTAGGACAGATTTTTAGTAAATGTAATAAGATTAAATTATTCTCTAAATTATATTAAAAGTAATGTTCTGCTAACATATATTGAGAATGATTTCATTTAATTTTATATATCACAATTATATACCATTATAATGAAGATTTTGCCCTTATGAGATAAAGCAAAACTCTCTAGCATCTGAGCGTTTTATCAAGTTAGTTGTTAAAGAAACTAGTCTTAGAAGAATAGGATTGTGACTCTAAAACAAATCATCGAACACGAACAGCTACTTTATTGTTTGTTTAATTGATTCGGTAAAATAAACTGATATGCATACTAGACATTTATTAACTACATGTGTTGGCTATCTGTATAATTGAATGAGATATAGCCAGAGAGTAGCAGTACATAAACTGATTATCCGTTTTAATTACCAGCAGTACAAATTAAGCTCTAAGTAGAAATTATACACCATTGCGCGTAGTCGCAGAAGAATTTATCTTGCATCTTTGGGTCTGCAAAAGTACACTTGCTATATTCTAGAGGTTTTGGACAAATATACGCAGTACACAAATTGATTATCGGTTTCAATTAGTTGATACCAGCAGTACAAATGAAGCACTAAGTAGAAATTATAAGCCATGGGGTAATTACAGAACGAATTATCTTGGATCTTGGGGTCAGCAAAAGTACCCTCGGTATGTTCTAGAGTTTACGGAAAAATACTTATTAGAGATACCACGTGAATAATAAAGAGGGCTGAATTAGTAAATTGACTGACTAATAAGTATTTAGTCACCATCGCCAGCCCGTGTGATGCGATGAAACTTGACTTTGAGATTCTGGCGTAACAAAAGAGCTAGGCGTCTATAAAAAGAAATGATATTAAAACGAACCAGCCGTTTTGTCGGAACACAAAGGAAACTTGTACCTGTACAGGTAAGATACCATCTGCGTACAATTTTGTGTACAGTACAGGAATATTTAGTGTTAAGATGTTAATCTAACATTGGATTATTTTAATATTGCTTTACTATTCTTTAAGTTTAATTGTTGTAGAACTTATATTTAATTGTACTTATATTATTGATTATAGTAAAATACGACGTTCGCTATCAACTTCATGCTCAGTAATAGTTCATTCAGAAATAAAATACTCATTAAATGAATGATAGAGATTAATATGTTGGCATTTTAGAGTAAATTCAGTAAAATATATTTCTACTAAATGATTTCAGTATTAGTCTGAGATACTGAAGTTTAGATTATTTAGCTATCGTGAATTTGTTTGGATTTTGAATTATATGTATTATATTCAAAAAGGCAGAAATCATACAAATATATGATGTTGGTAAGTGATAGAATATCGTGGTTTTATATGTATCTCTTATATATGTAATTTAAGTTTATGTAGATTGAAACTTGAATGTAATGTTATATATTGAGTATTTCAATTAATTAAAAGCCCTTTCGTCGGAACTCAAAGGAGACTTGCATCATTACAGCATCCATGGACCTCTCTCATTGCCAAATTCCCCAAGATGTAGCCGTATCTACCCCGTTACGAGTGACGCCCTTCTTTTTGAGAGAGCCTGGGCTTTTCTCTCTTTGTCTCCTTCCCTCTACTCATTGACAACATCATTGCCAAGAGTTAATGAAAAAACATTTTCCATAAAAACGTCTCTCTCTCTCTCTCTCTCTCTCTCTCTCTCACACACACACACACACACACACACACACACACACACACCATGGGCATTGGCATTCCTTAACTTATGAGTAATCCTTCCTCATAGTAAGATATGAGAAGAAGGTTATGATCATACAAGTTTTATAACAAGATTTTTACCCTTCAAAATTGCTTTGTTTCGTTGTCTCAAATTTATTTAAATATGTCATAGATACCATGACAAGAAAAAGGAACATCCACTTACATTTGTCGATGATAAATCTGTGAAAGAGGCACACATGGTGCAGAAGGATACTGAACCAAAAGTTGTAATCAGGCATATCAATTGCTATAAAGTAGTTCCTATAGGCAATGTTTCACATACATGTCAGAGGTACATTAGGTGTAAAAGCCAAAGTAATCAAAGAATGAAACAGAAGCAATCGGAACATGCCCAACATTTGTATCCTGATATAGAAAATGAAATCCTTTGCCTAGATGCAATTATTTTAAAGATATTAATTCAGTGTTTAGAAGCATTGCACCAAATCTGACTGAAAATCAATCTTGTGTTCCCAAATCATGGCCTCTAATCTACAAACTAGTAAAGGTATGAGATGACCAAGGGAAGTAATCAGTATGGCAATAACTCTGTATAACAGAAATCCCTCAGCTTACAGAGATGTGACTAAAAATGATTGGTTACATCTCCCATCTGAGCAGCTACTATCCCTATATAAAAATGCAGTATGTCAGGGACCTGGAATAATACCACAAATGATGGAATGGATGTTGAATGAGATACAAAGACAAAATTTGATACAAAAGGGCTAATTTGGAGGTTTAATCTTCAATGAAATGTCAATTAAAGAAGACATACAAATTGTGCATTAAAAATCTGGTAGCTCATTGGTTGGTCTAACTGATTCTGGTCCAGAGATAAGATGATGCATGCAGCCAGCATGGGTAAAGTAGAAAGTAAATGGCCAATCACGTGTTGCAATACATCTTTCATGGTATAAAAGTTTTCAGATGGCCATTTGCCTGCCAGCATGGGTAAAGTCGTGCGGTTAGATTTCCTGGAAATATTGTAACTGCATTAGTCCACGCATGCGTATTATGATCAATAATTTCAATGGAATCTCTCTTCGATTTATTTTTTTAATCGGACGAAATCTCTCCATTTATCGTTTTTACTAACTCAACAACATCGTTGATAGATGCTCTGATATCTTTACCTAGTTCTGCCCACCCGTATAATTTGTACGTCTTAGATCTGTTAAACCATATCCACGTATCGAATTTGTAAATTGTTCCGTTACTCGCTCGGCTACACAATTTAAAAAAAAAATGTAGTTGGTTATAGATCATCAACGATGGGTTTATCATTTAACGGATATATCCCATAAATAACCACGGTTACAGGATAAGCTAGTTCATAATACGGTTTGTCAAAATCAGTCAACATTCCTGGTTTGGAATATTTACTCAATATAGCAAAATTTTTATTATGAACGACGTGGTCATGTTTGTCGCATATACTCCTAATAATATTGTATGTTTCTGCTAATACGATAAATTTCATTCTGAGAATATATCTTTTATCATCGTGATAATTAATAATCGTCGCCGCTCGTTGGTCGTTCATTGTAGCATCGCTGTTCATTGGTCGTTCATTGTAGCATTGATAACACGATTGTCCCGTATGATTTTGAATGTTGACCACACATGATATGCACCATCGTCACGAAAACCTATCTTGGCACCACGAATACTTTCAATGATCAAGAATTACGAAGCATCCAGTCATCAAGAATTACGAAGCATCCAGTCATCAAGAATTACGAAGCATCCAGTCATCAAGAATTACGAAGCATCCAGTCATCAAGAATTACGAAGCATCCAGTCATCAAAAAGTACGAAGCTAGCAGTCATTAATAATAAAGAATCCTCCAGTCATCAAGAGTTACGAAGCATCGAGTCATCAAGAATTACGAATCATCCAGTTACCAAGAATGATGAAGCATTCAATCATCAAGAATGATGAAGTATTCAATCATCAAGAATGATGAAGTATTCAATCATCAAGAATGACGAAGCATTAAATCATCAAGAATTACGAAGCATCCAGTCATCAAGAATTACGAAGCATCTCGTGATGGTGTAGTACGGCACTGTCAACTAAAACAAAAACAGTGGGTACTGTTACTGGTTATCTCCAAATTAATAATGGGGGAATAAAATGTATCTCTGTCTTTGGGAGAAGAAATGGATCTTTGTCGTTGGGAGAAGAAATGTATCTTTGTCGTTGGGAGAAGAAATGTATCTTTGTCGTTGGGAGAAGAAATGTATCTTTGTCTTTGGGAGAAGAAATGTATCTTTGTCGTTGGGAGAAGAAATGTATCTTTGTCTCTGGGAGAAGAAAATGTATCTTTGTCTCTGGGAGAAGAAAATATATGTTCTCAAAGGTTTGCATTTGAATGTCTGAATGGAGTAATCGAAGATGTTCTTGTGATTGATCATATCAACGGCGTAAATGTCGATAACTCTTGATCAATGTACGTGTTGTTACACAAAGTCAGAGTAACACGTTAGGAAATGTTGGTTATAATTCTAAGATCAGTTGTATCTACGAATATAGAGACAGGTAAAATAATAATATTTCAATCATTGTATGCAGCTAGTAAATATTTCAATACAATATGTCGCAAATAAAATATATAAATAGGCTTTTTTCCCAACATTTAAACAAGAGATTATATTGTATTACTGTTCGATAGAAGCAGATGAATGGAGATAACTTCTGTCATGCACATTTCTTAGTAGAACGGAGTTGCCTCGATTGTTTGTGTATTCATTTCGAAATCGTAACTAATTTGTTAACCATCTATGTGATAATTAATCTCAGTGAAGTAACATAATTGTATAATAATCCAAATTGGTAGAAGGATATTTATATACTTTATCACTTTATCGACAAAATCAATGCAGTAAACAGTTATCATTATACATACAATAGATCTACGTTAAGATATTTTTATATCTAAGTTATTGCTAGAACTCTCTTACAGAAATATATATACTGTATGTATTTTTACCTGGAAAAAGTCAGGATTGAAATAATTGTACATATATTTACAACTATTTTAATAGGATGTGTTTAGAACACGCTACAGTTTGTACAATGATTGCAACAAGCACGGTAACTTTATAACAATTTCTAAATTTGTGTCTGTAAAACAAAAAACGCCGGTAGTACATTGCTAAAGCGTAGCACTATGATACTAGCAGATTTAAGTTCAAAAGCCACGACTGGCATTCTGTCGATAATGCGATATTTCTTAGCAAAAGTGGGGGTTAACTCCAAATGCGAACTTTAACAGAACAAATATACACCCTCCCACCATGTCATCACGTAGTGGGTGCTCTTTTGCATGTGTGTGTGTGTGTGTGTGTAGAAATATGCTGAACGTAGGACACCTTAAAATAAGTTAACTAAGATTTATATGTATTGTGCCGTCTAAAAAAAGGGAAAATTACTAAAATATTAATTCTGCAATTATAAATTGAAACATTACAACATCGGAAACTTGAAGATTGATACACATTACCATCAGATTAAGATTAAGATTATCCAACAGGTTATATTACGATCATCGGCAGCAGTTAAAGATATGGCCGTTGAAACGTTTGTCTCTTTCTTAGTAGCGATCAACAAAATTAGGTCGAAGTTATCTCATGAATAAGAAATTTAAAAATGTTTCAATACACATGTGAGACAGCTGAAAAATATAATAGCTGATCGTGAAAACGAGATCTGATAAATTTATTAGTGAAAGTGAAAGTAGCCAATGTTCGTTTAGCCATGAATCAGAATAAAAATATTTCAGCATTACAAATATTTGTGTTACGAAATTCTTTTATTCCGTATTTAACTTGTCATGGCTTTTAATTTCACATTTTTTTAAAATGAAAACGATATTCTAAGCAAAATCAGAAATATCATTAAAAGAAATTCTGAGAAAAATCTTTATTTGGACGATTTTTTGATCAAAATCTTCTTATGGTTGTTTTAAAATATTGATTTTTGTCAGTTTGTCATTAGAAAATCAGTCAATTTTCGTTGGGTTAAACCTCAAGCGATTCTCTAATTTGTTTGATAATGGTTTCATATTTTTCTCATTTTCGCTGGTAAATCAGCTGAAAATCAATAAAAAATTTGGATGTGTGTGTGTGTGTGTGTGTGTGTGATTAGGATTTTTAAACGTAGCTTTAACACTTTTTCAGTCATATCGATACGATGTCTGCAGTGAGGCAGTTTTTAGTGATGTCAGAGACTGGGGCATCATGCCGCAGACATGAAGCATGATGTCCCACCCAGTCACATTATCCTGACAAGGCCGACCGGTCCTAACACCAACCTCTTAATGCTGAGCGCTAAGCGAGGCAGCTGTTGTTTATACTATTTTTGTAAGTCATTGGTCTGAATCGGCCGGGGATCGAACCCACGACATCCCGCTTCCATGGCGGACGCTCTAACCACTAGGACACCGGAGCGGTTAATGTGGATTTAAATAAACCCGTCATTTCAGACTTATTAAAAAAAATTTGAAAATCATCAAAAACAATTTGAGAATCGCTTGAGGTTTGAATCCTTCAAAAATCATACAAATTTGGCGGATGTTTATAAAACTTTTAGTACTATAAAAATAAATTATGTTACAAAGATATATTTGTTTATGAAATTATTATTATACAAATTTTATCATTTTGAGCATGGATCAGATATTTTTTATCTGATCAAAATCAATACATATAATTCAGAACCTAATATATATAACATATACTCAGAGAATTATGTTCTCGCCGCATTTTTAAAGGAAACTGCTCCTATGTCATCAGAAAGTCTTTATTGTCGTATACAGAAAGTTTAGTTGTTCTTTTAGATTTTAGCGCCATTTTTCATCACACAATATGCTATACATGGCGGCCAGTATTATTGGTGGAGGAAGAAAAACCCCGGAAAGAACCACCGACCCACAAGAAGCTACTGGCAAGCTTTCTCACATAACTACATTGGCCGAATCTAAGACTCGAACCCACGCAGACAGAGGTAAGATGGCAGTGATCCGTAACGGAGCGCGCTTTAGACCAATCGGTCACTCTGGGCCCCTCATAAAGTTTAGATACTTCCAAATAAACATGTATCCATGTTTACAGTAAATACTTCCTGATAAACATGTATCCAAGGCAACAGTAGATACTTCTAGATAAATAAGTATTCATGGTAACAAACGATACTTACAGATAAAAAATATATCCATAGCAACAGTAGATACTTCCAGATACATATATATCCATGGCAACACTAGATATTTCTAGATATCGAAAATAAACTACAATTAAAAAACTGGTTCCCATTAGCATTATACATCAACATTTGATGCAATTGTTCCTTCTCATCTGATTCACTGTGGGAACATTATTATGAAAATGTGACCTTGACCTTTAAAATACTTAAAAGTTGATGCCCAAAAGACTGATGATCAGAAAAACACTGGGTACCGTGTACCATCCAGAAACACTTTGAGTACAGTGTACTATCTAGCAACACTTTGATTACCGTGTACCATCCAACAACAATTTGATTACCGTGTACCATCCAACAACATTTTGAGTACTGTGTACCATCTAACAACACTTTGAGTACTGTGTACCATCCAGAAACACTTTGAGTACTGTGTACCATCCAACAACACTTTGAGTACTATGTACCATCCAGCAACACTTTGAGTACTGTGTACCATCCAGCAACACTTTGAGTACTGTGTACCATTCAGAAACACTGAGTACTGTGTACCATCCATAAACACTCTGAGTACCGTGTACCATCCAACAACAATTTGAGTACTGTGTACCATCCAGCAACACTTTGAGTACTGTGTACCATCCAGCAACACTTTGAGTACTATGTACCATCCAGCAACTCCTTAAGTACTGTCTACCATCCAGAAACACTAGTACTGTGTACCATCCAGCAATACATTGAGTACTGTGTACTATCCAGCAACACTTTCAGTACTGTGTACCATCTAGCAACACTTTGAGTACCATGTACCATCCAGCAACACTTTGAGTACTGTGTACCATCTAGTCTTAAAATGGGTGCTGAAAACTACATTGAAAACAGTTGGAGTCTTAAAATGGGTGCTGAAAACTACATTGAAAACATTTGGAGTCTTAAAATGGGTACTGAAAACTACATTGAAAGCAATTGGAATCTTAAAATGAGTGCTGAACACTACATTGAAAACAGTTGGAGTCTTAAAATGGATGCTGAAAATTACATTGAAAGCAATTGGAATCTTAAAATGGGTGCTGAAAACTACATTGAAAGCAGTTGGAGTCTTAAAATGGGTGCTGAAAACTACATTGAAAGCAATTGGAATCTTAAAATGAGTGCTGAAAAGTACATTGAAAACAGTTGGAGTCTTAAAATGGGTGCTGAAAACTATTTTGAAAACAGTTGGAATCTTAAAATGAGTGCTGAAAACTACATTGAAAACAGTTGGAGTTTTAAAATGGGTGCTGAAAACTACATTGAAAGCAATTGGAATCTTAAAATGGGTGCTGAAAACTACATTGAAAACAGTTGGAGTCTTAAAATGGGTGCTGAAAACTACATTGAAAACATTTGGAGTCTTAAAATGATTGCTGAAAACTACATTGAAAACAGTTGGAGTCTTAAAATGAGTACTGAAAACTACATTGAAAGCAATTGGAATCTTAAAATGAGTGCCGAAAACTACATTGAAAACAGTTGGAGTTTTAAAATGGGTGCTGAAAACTACATTGAAAGCAATTCGAGTTTTAAAATGGGTGCTGAAAACTACATTGAAAGCTATTGGAGTCTTAAAATGGGTGCTGAAAACTACATTGAAAACAGTTGGAGTCTTAAAATGGGTGCTGAAAACTACATTGAAAACAGTTGGAGTCTTAAAATGAGTGCTGAAAACTACATTGAAAAAGTTGGAATCTTAAAATGGGTGCTGAAAACTACATTGAAAACAGTTGGAGTCTTAAAATGGGTACTGAAAACTACATTGAAAGCAATTGGAATCTTAAAATGAGTGCTGAAAACTACATTGAAAACAGTTGGAGTTTTAAAATGGGTGCTGAAAACTACATTGAAAGCAATTGGAGTTTTAAAATGGGTGCTGAAAACTACATTGAAAGCAATTGGAGTCTTAAAATGGGTGCTGAAAACTACATTGAAAACAGTTGGAGTCTTAAAATGGGTGCTGAAAATTACATTGAAAGCAATTGGAATCTTAAAATGGGTGCTGAAAACTACATTGAAAGCAGTTGGAGTCTTAAAATGGGTGCTGAAAACTACAATGAAAGCAATTGGAATCTTGAAATGGGTGCTGAAAACTACATTTAAAACAGTTGGAGTCTTAAAATGGGTGCTGAAAACTACATTGAAAGCAATTGGAATCTTAAAATGGGTGCTGAAAACTACATTGAAAACAGTAGGAGTCTTAAAATGGGTGCTAAAAACTACATTGAAAGCAATTGGAATCTTAAAATGGGTGCTGAAAACTACATTGAAAACAGTTGGAGTCTTAAAATGGGTGCTGAAATCTAGAGTGAAAGCAATTGGAATCTTAAAATGGCTGCTGAAAACTACATTGAAAACAGTTGGAGTCTTAAAATGGGTGCTGAAAACTACATTGAAAACAGTTGGAGTCTTAAAAAGGGTGCTGAAAACTACATTGAAAGCAATTGGAATCTTAAAATGGGTGCTGAAAACTAGATTGAAAACAGTTGGAGTCTTAAAATGGGTGCTGAAAACTACATTGAAAACAGTTGGAATCTTAAAATGGGTGCTGAAAACTACATTGAAAGCAGTTGGAGTCTTAAAATGGGTGCTGAAAACTACATTGAAAGCAATTGGAATCTTAAAATGGGTGCTGAAAACTACATTGAAAGCAATTGGAATCTTAAAATGGGTGCTGAAAATTACATTGAAAGCAACTGGAGTCTTAAACTGGGTGCTGAAAACTACATTGAAAACAGATGGAATCTTAAAATGGGTGCTGAAAATTACATTGAAAACATTTATAGTCTTAAAATGGGTACTGAAAACTACATTGAAAACAGTTAAAAATTATTTATGTCTTAACGAATATACATTTCCACTTTTCGGCTATCCCCCTGAACAGTCTCTGTTTTATTTACTTTAACTTATTTGATTGCAAACTTAATGTATTTGTATCTTTACTTCTACAGGATAATACATCATGGTTATATAAACATTATTCACCGAGATAAAATAACTGATTGCCAACGTTAGTATATACGGTATACTCATCATGTGAAGCCCAAGAAAAGGTCAATTACCGTACTATTACGTTTCTAAGATGCACATGAAGAGCTACAGTCATGTCTGGGGTCTGGTGTTTATTAAATTATGCAAGAATAAAATAAGCGTCAAGTATATGAGTGTTTTTATAATTGATACAATAGTATATTGACCATCTATCAAAATCATGCGATTACCAGTTAATAACTTTTCGAGACGCGGCAACCCTTTCTTAATACACCTCTTAAACTAAATTATTGACTTATTAATAAGTAATTAATGACTAATTAATGACTAATTAATAACTAACTAATCCTTTTGCTTGCAAGATGATGCATTTAATATGATTCTAAATTTCTAATTTCATTGTTTGTTGAGGAACTGTGACATGATTTCAATCTCAGAATTTTAAATGAAGCATACCTATCAGTTCTTAAGTTCCGACAGGGCGTCAGTTGGTACGCTGTTTACAGGATTTACTAATTCTACATCAAAGCCTAAAACCAGCGTCGTTTCAACAGGTTTTAAAATGCCAAATCCTTTCGGAGAATTTGTTTGAATTTAATTATAATAGTATCTGTCAGGACTAAAAGCATGGCATAATAGCCAGTTATACCAGACTAAAAATGAATTATATGACGTACATAAAATCTGTTAAACCAGACTGGGAATTAATTATATGACGTACATAAAATCTGTTAAACCAGACTGGGAATTAATTATATGACGTACATATAATCTGTTAAACCAGACTGGGAATTAATTATATGACGTACATATAATCTGTCAGGGCTAAAAGCATGCCATATTAACCAGTTATGACAGACTGAGAATTAATTACATGACGTACATATAATATTTTATACCAGTCTGGGAATTAATTATATGACGTACATAAAATCTGTTAAACCAGACTGGGAATTAATTATATGACGTACATAAAATCTGTTAAACCAGACTGGGAATTAATTATATGACGTACATATAATCTTTTAAACCAGACTGGGAATTAATTATATGACGTACATATAATCTGTCAGGGCTAAAAGCATGCCATATTAACCAGTTATACCTTGCTGAGAATTAATTATATGACGTACATATAATATTTTATACCAGTCTGGGAATTAATTATATGACGTACATATAATATTTTATACCAGTCTGGGAATTAATTATATGACGTACGTATAATCTGTTAAACCAGACTGGGAATTAATTATATGACGTACATATAATCTGTCAGGGCTAAAAGCATGCCATATTAACCAGTTATACCTTGCTGAGAATTAATTATATGACGTACATGTAACATTTTTTACCTAACTGGGAATTAATTATATGACGTACATGTAACATCTTTTACCTAACTGGGAATTAATTATATGACGTACATTAACATTTTTTACCTGACTGGGAATTAATTATATGACGTACATGTAATATTTTATACCATACATGGAATTAATTATATGACGTACATGTAATCACTTTAACAAAAGAACAAAAATAAATTGTTTACATTTTAAAGAGTTTTGTGTACACAGGACTCCTGAAATGGCAAAGAAATTGATGATATAAAAAAGCTGAACAAGTTAGAATTTTTTTAACAGAGTACGATATTAAAACAACCACCACTATAGTAATTGGAAACCTTAAGAACCGAAGTGTTGTTTTATCTTCTCTTTATTTCAGTGTTGCAGAACCTCAAATTAAGACCACTCTGCTCGATTCCAACACTTCATAGGTAACCTTCATTGTTACCTGGGTACCAGATCGACCTTCAACATTCAGAATAGCACACTCATTGAATCTTTTAGATTATTAAATCCAATTTCGAGTCGAAGAAAAAAAAACGCTTTTGGAATTCATTTTAATTTTAAATTTGTAATTCTCATTAGAATGTGAATCAAGTTTAATCAACATTTAATGAGGACTAAATGATTATATTATTTTTCTCGAATAATAAAATGGATAAAAGTGGATATTTTGTGTTGCCTTTTTCATTCTGGCTATTGTTCTTCAAGCAAACTGTATCTAAACAATTTCCGGTTTATAGGTTACATTTAGTTAAAAATGTGTTACAAAGGTACATCTGCAAACTGTCAGTCAAATGTATAATCAGTTGTCAAGGAAACCAAGATTAGCGGGTGCTTCGGTAAACATTTATTCATATTTATTTGATTTTAATATGACTTTTTAATATATTGTGTATGTTCCGTCATATATTCGTAGATGACCCAGAATAGCCGTACTTACTAAAACACTTCAATACTAACTTAATGTCTTAAACATAACTTTGTAACGTAATTTCGCGACCTAATCCATATAATTGATATTCTCGTTCGGGTTGTTTCCGGTCGATGACAACATTCGGCTTGCGCAGGTACTGATGTTATTCATGTCTTAATTTTCTCAAAGCATATTAAGAATTTTGTCAAATTAATAATGAAAAAATCATACAAAGTTAGAAATCCATGACATCTGTGGTATATTTTCTGAGCATAACCCAAAACTTGATGAACAGAAATATGTATTCAATGGCAATGTCAAAGGATGTATTAATCCAAGTAAAGTAATAACCTTTTAAAAAATCGTTCCTTACCAGTCTTGACGTATCGGAAAATTAATAATAACAAAAGTCAACAATTATAAGCATACAAGTATTTAATTAAAGAAAATAAGTATTCATACGTTATGACCTGTCAGATACGAAACTGCGAGTAATGTTGAAAAAAACAATGACATTCATTTACATTCTCATATAATTGAAAGATGGAACAAATTGATTCTTTAAATGTGCCACTTAATTTCATTCTAACCAATGCAGGGCGCAGTTAATTCTTTAGGATGTATATGCCTATTTGTGCGTACGATATAGATATATTTTTATGTTTACAATGCTTTTACTTTACATCTATATTTCAATTTAGATGTATGGACTTATGTAGTCTAAAATAAAGAATTCTTGTCTTGTCTTGTCTTGTCTTGTCTTGTCTTGTCTCGTTTCGTCTTGTCTTATCTTATGCAATGTATTATTTCGTTACCAGCCATTAGATACGAAACTATGTCCGTAATGCCGGAAGGAGACATGTAAGTGCGATTAGATGGAGAAAAGCAGAGCAAACTGAGAAGTAAGAGAACCAAGTGGGCCTGAATTACTGACACACAAACACACACACACACACATATATATATATATATATATATATATATATATATATATATATATATATATATATATATATATATATATATATAGGAGAGTCTGTTTCAGGATGATGTCAGTTTCTCAGTCCAGTCTGTTTAAAGCGTCCAGACAGAGAGGTTTTCTAAACAATGTCAATTAAATTGCCATTCCCTTTTTAGTCAAGAAAACCATATTTAGTTAGCTTATTGGAAAGGGTACGAAAATGGGATATTTTTTAAGGAAAGGCAGTCCTGTTGAAAATCACAGATTCTCATAATTTGTAAAAATTTGACAGACGTTTTCTTAGACTTAGCGGTATTCTATTAAGTTTCGAATTTGAAAAGAAAATAGTTTTATCCATTTACAGAAATGATTACCATATATATTATAGGACAAGCATTTATTACATTTGAAATATCTTAAAGACATTAATAATTAATTAGACTGTCATAGTCTGGTTCCGCTGATTCAATAAACCATTTATATTTTTGTGTTAGCTACTTACATATATAAAAGAAGTCTCCCCTAACTTGTACAAGATTTAAAAGCAAATAAGGAAGTAAGATTTTAGCAGAATGTTATTAAGTCTGTTTTGGCGATTTTTGAGAAAATATTGGTTTTATTTTAGTTTTAGTAGCGGTGGCCATGTTCTTTGGCAGGTCAGCATCATTAGTAGGAAACAAAAAGGACTGGATTTCTTTTAAATTTGATAAGATTATAACGAAAATAAAAGGACTTGATTTCTTTCAAGTTTGATAAGATTAGTACGAAACTAAAAGAACTTGATTTTTTTCAAATTTGATAAGAATATTAAGCAACTAAAATGATTTGATTTCTTTCAATTTAAGGTTAGTACGCAAAGAAAATGTATTGATTTGATTTCTTTCAAATTTGTTAAAGTTAGTACGAAACTAAAATGATTTGATTTCTCTCTAAATTAATATGGTTAGTACGAAACTAAATGTATTTGATTTCTTTCAAATTTGATGAGATTACAATACGAAACTCAAAATGACTTGATTGATTTCTTTCTGATTTGATAAGGTTAGAACGAAACTAAAATAATTTGATTTCTTACACATTTGATACTGTTGTCTTCTATTATTTGTGAGAAGCTGACGAAAGGTGTTAAATTTTCTGTGTGTCATTTTTTTGGGGGAGGGGGGGGGGTTATTAGGCCCTATTGCACAATGGATTGGCATGATTTGAAAAACATTTAAAACATTTTATCCCATGGTGATCTGAGGCATGTGTTTCGGGAATTTGAGAAGATGAAATAGCATTATTTTTTAAATTGTTTTTGGCGGGGGATTTGACGACTTGATTTGAGAAGATTATATAGCAATTGGTGAGTGGGGAAGAATTGGCGAGTTGATATTTTGAGAAGATGAAATAGCATTTTGTGACGGATGGGCTATCAATGGCGCAGAACAGACTGACGAGATAAAATGGAGGCAGAAATGTTTCTGGCGGGTAAGCTAAGAGCGTGATATATTAAGGGAGAATAATGACGGTTTTATTTTGAATAGTAAGCCATATAAATTATGTAAATGCCATTGAGCAAAATATATGGAATATTGCTGGACATGGTTTGCCCTGCCCTAATACTAAGTTTAAACAGTAAAGCAGCCTAGGTTAAAGGTTACACTTTGCGAACTGCCCTCTCTTTCAAAGACTGCATTGCCGTCGACACAACTTGACGCAACGTTTTCTGATGTCATTTGGATGTCATGAAACGTTATTTGACCTGAACCCGTTATGCTGCCACTTTTGCCCGATATTTGCACAGTGTCTGATTTTCCTATCAGTTCTCTTACCGATGATTCTGAAAGAAATTATTGATGCTTATGTTTCATAAAATATTTTCAACAAACAAATTCCGATTTTTGCATACGTATTGGCTAGTATTTAAAATTTTCATCATTCAACAGATCTATCTATGCGTCAAAACACATACCAGCGGTAAAGTATCCCTTTACTCAAAAAAACGACGAGTTTCTCGAAGTCGTGTGTCTACAGGTTTATCCATGCGTCAAAACACAGTCTAGTTTTTCAAACGTATTCTTACAGAAAAATATTATATTAAGCAGCCATGGGTTCTTATTTACCATTTTTCTCACTTTTCTGAGGACGCTACGGTTAGAGCGTCCGCCTCAGATTGTGGGTTCGAATCATGGCCGACACATACCAAAGAGGTGTTAGCATATGACATATACTTTGAAAGTGACAGGTGACAAGATCTATGGCTCACATAAGCTTGACGTTATTCAACTCGTTTCATAAATTCAAAATTAAATCATTACCCATTGGATATACCCTATATATATATATATATATATATATATATATATATATATATATATATATATATATATGTATATATATATATATATATATATATATATATATATATATATATATATATATATATATATATATATATATATACACACACACAAACTTTATACCAAATTGCCCAAACGAGCTTGTGAATCTTAATTTACAATTGATATGAGCTCTCCTCTTTGTTGTTGTACCTAATAAACAATGAAAAAAATAAGTAGTGGATAATATAGATATATAGAGTAATCTTTTTATTTGTAACATTTTTATAAGACTAAATGAATCACAATACCTGATATCTCGTAATCCCAAATCTGTTTGCTAGACACTTCCAACGTTAGCGTAAACTTCCCAAGCGCATGCTTGACCTTCAAACACACTGTAAATATATGGATGTTCAAGTATGTCTTTTAAAAAAAAAATAGTTAAAAAATATATCGTGTGGTGTTTGATGTGTACATTAACATTTATGGAACAAACGTATCATTTAACCACAGGGTATGTATTATTCAACATTAGACGTTAATTTGCTTCATTTAATTAACTTTAAGTAAATTACATCAGGTTGATAATTTAGTCTCACATAATCATTTGTCATTACCAGCTGTCCGTAATCGTATGTCACCAATCCTGAACAACAACCTAATGTTACAAGAATAGGAACGATGACATACCCTGTCTTCCTGATCCAACCCTAACAACAACCTAATGTTATCATAATAGGAACTGTGACATACCCTGTCTGCCTGATCCAACCCTAACAACAACCTAATGTTATAAGAATAGGAACTGTGACATACCCTGTCTGCCAGATCCAACCATAACAACAACCTAATGTTATAAGAATAGGGACTGTGACATACCCTGTCTGCCTGATCCAACCCTAACAACAACCTAATGTTATAAGAATAGGAACTGTGACATACCCTGTCTGCCTGATCCAACCCTAACAACAACCTAATATTATAAGAATAGGAACTGTGACATACCCTGTCTGCCAGATCCAACCCTAACAACAACCTAATGTTATAAGAATAGGAACTGTGACATACCCTGTCTGCCAGATCCAACCATAACAACAACCTAATGTTATAAGAATAGGGACTGTGACATACCCTGTCTGCCTGATCCAACCCTAACAACAACCTAATGTTATAAGAATAGGAACTGTGACATACCCTGTCTGCCTGATCCAACCCTAACAACAACCTAATATTATAAGAATAGGAACTGTGACATACCCTGTCTGCCTGATCCAACCCTAACAACAACCTAATGTTATAAGAATAGGAACTGTGACATACCCTGTCTGCCTGATCCATGTGTACGTATATGCGAAGATTAGTTATAAGAAGTAGCTGTAATTAATAGTTTCATTTTGAGCAGGATTCGCAAAATCCAAATTTGATTACAAACATTGACGTATGTAATGTTTAAAACAAATGAAAGATCTGTCCACAATAATTTGAGTTAATGTGTATTGGAGATAATCTGAGTTATTGTGTATTGGAGATAATCTGAGTTATTGTGTATTGGAGATAATCTGAGTTATTGTGTATTGGAGATAATCTGAGTTATTGTGTATTGGAGATAATCCGAGTTATTGTTTATTGGAGATTGCTTGTAAACGACCACTGGGTGCATACTGTCTACTGTAGGATATTCTAGCAACTGAAACGTGTGATAACGAATTAGGTCCGATCGTAGATTAGGACACAGTGTTTAACGAATTAGGTCCGATCGTAGATTAGGACACAGTGTTTAACGAATTAGGTCCGATCGTAGATTAGGACACAGTGTTTAACGTCTTTCGGAAATAAATTTTTCCATATCAGAATAGTGTAAGTACTCCATGAGAATACTATTATTGCTCTATTAGTTACCCGTAATTGCTCTATTCGTATACTGTAATTGCTATGTTAGTATGCTGTAATTGTTTTGTTAGTATGCTGTGATTGTTTTGTTAGTATGCTGTGATTGTTATATTTGTACGCTCTAATAGCGCGATTATTATAATTCAGTTGTCTATCAGTATGCTGTAATTGCTCTATTCATATACTGTAATTGCTCTATTAGTATAATGTAATGGCTCTATTAGTATGCTGTAATTGCTATGTTAGTATGCTGTAATTGCTCTATTAATATGTTGTAATTGCTCTATTAGTATGCTGTAATTGCTTTATTAGAATGCTGTAATTGCTATGTTAGTATGCTGTAATTGCTCTATTAATATGTTGTAATTGCTCTATTGGTATACTGTTATTGCTCTATTATTATGCTGTAATTGCTCTATTAGTATGCTGTAATTGTTTTATTAATATGCTGTGATTGTTATATTTGTACGCTCTAATAGCGCGATTATTTTAATTCAATTATCTATTAGTATGCTGTAATTGCTCTATTCATATACTGTAATTGCTCTATTAGTATTCTGTAATTGCTATATCAGTACGCTGTAATTGCGCGATTAGTATAATTCACTTGCTCTATTAGTATGCTGTAATTGCTTTATTAGTATGCGGTAATTGCTCTATGAGCATGCTGTAATTGTTCTATTAGTACGCTGTAGATGCACGATTAGTATAATCCAATTACTCTATTAGTATGCTGTAATGCTCTATTTGGAATCTGTAATTGCTCTTACTATGCTGTCATTTCTCTATTAGTATGCTGTAATTCTTCTATTAGTATGCTGTCAACGCTCCATTAGTATGCTGTTATTACTCTACTATTATGCTGTGATTACTCTATTATTATGCTATAATTGCTCTATTAGTATGCTGTAATTGTTTTATTAATATGCTGTGATTCTTATATTTGTACGCTCTAATAGCGCGATTATTATAATTCAATTATCTATCAATATGCTATAATTGCTCTATTCATTTACTGTAATTGCTCTATTAGTATGCTGTAATTGCTCTATTAGTATGCTCTAATTGTTTTATTAATATGCTGTGATTCTTATATTTGTACGCTCTAATAGCGCGATTATTATAATTCAATTATCTATCAATATGCTGTAATTGCTCTATTCATATACTGTAATTGCTCTATTAGTATGCTGTAATTGCTATATTAGTACGCTGTAATTGCGCGATTAGTATAATTCACTTGCTCTATTAGTATATTGTAACTGCTCCATTTGTATACTGTAATTGCTCTATTAGTATACTGTAATTGCTCTATTAGTATTCTGTAATTGCTATATTAGTGTGCTGTAATTGTGCGATTAATATAATTCACTTGCTCTATTAGTATGCTGTAATTGCTTTATTTGTATGCGGTAATTGCTCTATGAGTATGCCGTAATTGTTCTATTAGTACGCTGTAGATGCACGATTAGTATAATCCAATTACTCTACTAGTATGCTGTAATGCTGTATTTGGAATCTGTAATTGCTCTTACCATTCTGTCATTGCTCTATTAGTATGCTGTAATTGTTCTATTAGTATGCTGTCAATGCTCAATTAGTATGCTGTTATTACTCTACTATTATGCTGTGATTACTCTATTATTATGCTGTAATTGCTGTATTTGTATGCTGTTATTATTATATTATTGTGTTGTAATTGCTCTCTTAGTATGCTGTAATTGTTCTATTTGTATGCTGTAATTACTCTATTGGTATGCTGTAAAAGCTCTATTAGTTTGCTGTAATTACTCTTTTTGTATGCTGTAATTGCTCTATTAGTATGTTGTAATTGCTCTGTTAGTATTCTGTAATTGCTCTATTAGCATTCGGTAATTGCTCTGTTTTTATGCTGTAATTACTCTATTAGTACGCTGTAATTACTCTATTCGTATACTGTAATTGCTCTATTCGTATACTGTAATTGCTCTATTCGTATACTGTAATTGCTATATTCGTATACTGTAATTGCTATATTCGTATACTGTAATTGCTCTATTCGTATACTGTAATTGCTCTATTCGTATACTGTAATTACTCTATTCGTATACTGTAATTGCTCTATTCGTATACTGTAATTGCTCTATTCGTATACTGTAATTGCTATATTCGTATACTGTAATTGCTCTATTCGTATACTGTAATTGCTATATTCGTATACTGTAATTGCTATATTCGTATACTGTGATTGCTATATTAGACAATGTAAATTTTTTTAGTATGATGTAATTTCTCTTTGAGTATACTGTAACTGCTCTATTATTATGCTGTAACTGCTTTATTAGAATGCTGAAATTGCTCAACGAGTTTATTGTAATTCTATTTTAGTATATAAAAATTAAATTGAATTTACAGTATAATGTAATTGCTCTATTTGTATGCAATTGTTCAACGAATATATTGTAATTGCTGTACGAGTATATTGTATTTACATTATTTATTTATTGTAATTGCTCTATTAGCATATTGTAATTGATCTAAGAATATACCATAATTGCTTTATGAGGGTAGTATAATTTTTATATATAATGAAACTGTAATTGTTCTAAGAATATAACGTAATGGCTCTATGAACATAACATAATTGTTCTGGGAGCATAGTATATATAAATTTAATTGCTTTTGAATATACCATAATTGCTTTATGAGCATTTTAATTGCCAAAGGAAGGTGCTGTACCACCTTGGCAATGCTGCGCCAAGTGCAGCGGTTAATAAGAATCGTCTTACAATAACTTGTATACAAGATTCTTAACGCCCTGTCGTGTCATAGGAAGATATTTGGGATATGAAAATGGAAACAACTAGAGATAAACCAAGACACCAGAAAGGGAAAACCAAAACCCTATCAGATGATGTATCTATGTATCTAGGTACAAAGTCTGGCATCACACAGGTGTTACACACACAAACCCTATCAGATGATGTATCTAGGTACAAAGTCTGGCATCACACATGTGTTCAAAAGGTGTTGGTAATATATACTTCCATTCCAAGTCTAAGCCATTTCGTACCAACGTTATCTTCAGACCGTAACCATTTCATACTGTAATAAATTTGGAGTATGTGTATTTGACAGCATCCTGTTTTTAAGCAATTCTTAGATTTATTTGTGTGAGTGTTTAAGTCTTAGGTGCCATGGCAATATTATTAGCCTGAAATAGTTAGCAAACGTCACAGAGCCGAGTGTTAGTGAATTTGAACCATGCTGGGGTCGTTAGTAGTGAATTTAGGTACAAGCCGAAAGACTGTCCCTGGTAACATAGTCCATATTGAAATTCAGTGGTGTATACAAGTATTGTGATTGAAAAGGCAGTATTTATGGTTGGAAATCAGTAAATTATAGAATGGAATCAACAAGTTGGAACTTGGTAGGTACCGTTTATGTGTCCATAGTGGAAAATGGGCGTATGTATATGAACGTGATACGCCGGAAATTATAATGATTGACTGGCCTAGGGTCGCGCAGTTAAATAATTCCCAGTTAGTAAGGGAATACTAGTGTAATTTCTACGGCATGACAAGCTATCGGTACGGAAATCGGATAATAACGAAGAAAAACCATGCAAAAGTGCAGTTAATGGACTTTTGGGCAAGTTGTCTCGTCTGGGTCTCCAATTGATTAGAGCAAAGGTTATTAAATATAGCGAACACGTCTCTCTTTCCATTTTAAAACTCAAGTTGTATGGAAGTCTTTGAAAATTTGGGGAAAACATATGACTTCCAGCGTGACTCGCGCCAGGGTTTGACACCGCTCGGTCAAGTGAATACCCCTGTGCGTGTAACAATACCATCACTATCGTCAGGCATATCAAATATTCAGAACAAATTATTATTTCTTTAAAAGTAAACTCATCAACTTGAACGCATTGATCAAACACATGACCGGAAACACATGACTGGAAACACATGACCGGAACTACATGTCACCCATTTGTAATTGTACAAAACGTTCAATGACACACCTACTGACGACCTGACGACAGTAGCTTGGGTCAGGATACTGTGAGTCATAAGTACTACTGGTACATTAGCTGAGGCATTTTTTTGGTAGTAGTAGTAGTAGGCTACAGTAGTAGTAGTAGCAGTACAGTAATAGTAGTAACAGTAAAGAAGTAGTAGTAGCAGTACAGTAATAGTAGTAACAGTAAAGAAGTAGTAGTAGCAGTAGTAATAGTACCAGTAGTAGTAGTAGTATAAGTACAGAAGTTGTTTTAGCATTACGGTGGTAGTAGTAGTAGTAGTAGTAGTAGTAGTAGTAGTAGTAGTAATGCAATTTCAAGTAATTTGTTAATGAAAACCAACCAAAATCCTACCCATTTTCCACAGAGAACCTTCACCTTTAAAGTGGTTTACAGCAAACGATTCAAGATAATAAATCAAAGCACGAGTTTTCCAATATATACCGTTTATCGCCTTTGCAAAGACTGATACGGAATCACAGCACAAGCATTCGTTTCCCTGGCACTGACATTGTTTGGACATCGTTCTCAGGACATATTCAAGGTCAAGGTCTTCAACTGTGATGGCCTGGGGGATTTCTATCAAAATCAAAAACTGTTTATATGAAGTAGATAGTGGAGATTAAAGATCACAAAGCAGTGATAAAATATATCATATATTTACGTTCATTCTGTAGTATAGATTATATTTCATTCCACATCATAATGACACTCAAGCCTACAACAACAAAAAAAAAAACCGTTCGCTTTAACGTCGCAGTCTACACGAATCTCAAGCCAACAAGAAAACGTTGGGTCTAACGTTGGAGTCTACACGAGTCTCAAGGCAAGAAATATACGTTGGCTTTAAGGTCGCAGTCTACACGAGTCTCAAGGCAATAAATACACGTTGGCTTTAAGGTCGCAGTCTACACGAGTCTCAAGGCAATAAATACACGTTGGCTTTAAGGTCGCAGTCTACACGAGTCTCAAGGCAATAAATACACGTTGGCTCTAAGGTCGCAGCCTACACGAGTCTCAAGGCAATAAATACACGTTGGCTCTAAGGTCGCTGTCTACACGAGTCTCAAGGCAATAAATACACGTTGGCTCTAAGGTCGCAGTCTACACGAGTCTCAAGGCAATAAATACACGTTGGTTTTTAGGTCGCAGTCTACATGAGTCTCAAGGCAATAAATAAACATTGGCTTTAAGGTCGCAGTCTACACGAGTCTCAAGTCAATATGGTATGACGTAATGCATACATGGTTCAAAGGGACTTAAGGCATACGAAATTTCAAAGGATATAAATAGTACCCGATTTTGGGGGATGTAAGGCATATCCGATTTTGGGGGATGTAAGGCATATCCGATTTTGAGGGATGTAAGGTCTATATGATTTTGAGGAAGATAAATCATATCCGATTTCGAGGGACATAAAATATACCATATTTTTGAGGGACGTAAGGCGTACCCAATTTTGAGAGACATAAGGCGTACACAGTTTTGAGAGACATAAGGCGTACCCAATTTTGAGAGACATAAGGCGTACACAGTTTTGAGAGACATAAGGCGTACACAGTTTTGAGGGACGTAGGGCATATATTAGATCTGCATATTCAATTTTTTTAAAAATAATCATTACTTATTAAACCAGATTACAAATTATTATATATTATACCTACCTTCACTATACGGAAAACTATATGGAATAGATAGAATGGAACATCCGTCTAGTGTCACCTATGCACATAATTTACGTTTTTATATATAAAATTAACCTTATATTTATGAAAAATGTTTAAATTACATGTAATTAATTAATTAATTAATTAATTAATTAATTAATTAGTTAATTAATTAATGTAATTAAATGGCATATTTACAAAAAAAAAAACAACGGGACTTAAAGGAATTAGCACGAAAAGCTCACTAACAATTATTTAGAATGATCAGACATTATTCCAATCATACCAGCCTGAGTATTTAACATGTGGTATAATAATAATAATAATAATAATAATAATAATAATAATAATAATAATAATAATAATAAAAATGTAGCTATTATTATTATTATTATTGTTAGTAGTAGTAGTAGTAGTAGTAGTAGTACCATCATCGTCGTTATTATGATCAACGTCGCCAGACATGATTTCTTATTTGGCTGTTTCATTTAGATATAATTAAATACCAAATAATCATGGAAATACCAAATATACCTTCCAATTCTGTAACATCAACGTGTAATTTCTGTACTGGAGTTCCACATACCATCACCAAGAACAGAATTACAAAAGCAAACCGTTCAGCCATTTAAAACTGTTTCTGTTAGCAACCTGCACACGGATTGGATTCCGGATATTTATTAGATTTTTGCGTAAAGCTGTCTATTTATATTAAATTGGTTAAACACGCGGATACTATAAAGTGCAGGATGTAATGCGCACGTTAAACAGGAAAGATTAAAATATTGTGCAAATAGATATTCAATGACGATGGTTGGCAATGTGTATGGGCCGATTTCAAATAAATTGTATGAAGTATATGTCAACACCGTATGAACATAAACCGGAATTTCCTTATCCCTGACAATGTGTTAAGGGCTGATTTTAAATAAAATCTATGGCAAGACCTTATGGACATAAACCGGAATTTCATTATAGCTGACAATGTGTTAAGGGCTGATTTCCATAGGTACTTGATTCTGGGGCAATAAATGTGCACTCACCACATAAAACAAGGTACCTAACTCTTGCCCGTCAAAATCTGATCCCTGGATGACTCCGATCTAATTTTCTGAATCTATATGTGCATTCAATCACTTTTAATGTACAGCACTGTAAAGAAGACACTCTATATATTTTATTCATTACCATTGATGTAATCGTACTGATTCTGAAGGTCCGATTATGCGACAAGTTTATCCGTTGCTTCGTCTATTACACATAGGTATACTAATTCTTTGGCTCAACTTCCGCTCTACTTCAGAGTGCATGCCCCTACTGGGCATTACGTATACAAACAATGAAAACCGAAAATAACCATCATCCATATTAAACTTAAAATGTAAGTATTATTATTATGTATATTATTATTATGTAAGTATTATTATGTATATTAGTATTATTATGTAAGTATTATTATCTTTAACGCTAATTGGAAAATAAAATTGCGTACATTATCTCAACTTATCTGCTCATAGACTATATTGATCCATATACATTTACATAAAATAAGAAACATTCCAAATGAGATATTTACGACCAGAGGGAAATTCGAAATATATTTTCTAGAGACAGATTTGACAATCCATTTATCACCAATAAAGTATCAGAAAAAAACCAGTGTAATACTGTCGAAATTAAAATGGCAGAAATTACAATTACGACTTTTTATATTCTGGATATATATTTATATGTAGGTTCATATCCTGCTCCCATCCCACAGGCACTTGATTCTGTAGAAATTTGAACACTCACCATATAACATATATTATACATGTAATATATATTATACATATGACATATTATACATGTAACATATATTATAAATATGAGATATATCATACATGTAATATATTATATATTTAACATATATTATACTTATATATTATACATATAACATATATTATACTTATAACACTTATAACATATATTATACTTATAACATATATTATACTTATAACATATATTATGCATTTAACATATATTATACATATAACATATATTATACATATATAATAACATATATTATACATATAACACATATTATACATATACATATAACATATATTATAAATATAACATATTATACATATAACACATATTATACATATACATATAACATATATTAAACTTATAACATATATTATACATATAACATATATGTTATATTGTGAGTGTACGCATTAGTTTCCAAAAATCAAGTGCCTGGGTCCCATACCTGCCAATGTACTTGATTCAGGAGGAAATCAATAATAACACACTTAACCACTTAATTGGCTTATCCCCCACCACCACACCCAATATAATGCCATTAAACACATGTTATTAATTTTGCGTTTTAAAACAGGGGTGGGGATAAAGTCCTCACGTTTTTGGGAACGGAATTTAAAGTTTTCTTTCAGATTTCAGAAATATGTCTTGCCCTGATATTTTGGAGTTGGCCCATTTTCTTTAAAATACAAAGTATAATTATCGTGATTGAGATAAAATCAGGTATTTGACATGGCTATTCCTATGCAATGTGATTACGACTTTAATATATTTTCAAGCTAAATTTCAACGCACATTGTACCCTTAATTTAGCAAAATATACCAAAGTAGACAAATGATCAGTGGTATGCATATTTCTAGGTATAATGTGTATTTTCATGACACTAACATTTAATATGTTTTCAGTGATTAATAACCTCACCAAATCACTATGTAGACGAAGACAACCTACATGATATTTTTTCATCCCATTAGGAGATAGGTAGACGTTTATGAAACCATGTAATATAATTAGAACCTGACGTCAACAGTTATCAAGAAAGAAAAACCAAAATTTATAGTTTTGAGCAAAATATATAATTTTAAACTGAAAACTGCAAGGAACAAATACATGTATGTGTGTATATTAGTGTATCACAAGAGCCAACAGTATCCACAACGGTAATGCAGGGCAGTATCCAAGGCGGTTGAAGGAGAGGTAGACAGAGAAAAAAGGGGAGTGAGAACATCACAGAATAGACCAGGAAAAGTTTTGCAGAGACACAGGCATTGGCGCATGATCGAGACAATTGGATGGAACTGGTCAGATGTTCAGCAGCACAGTGCCTCAACAACCACACTAGGTCAAGAGACTGATGATGATGATGATGATGATGATGATGATATTAGTGTTATTAATGTGTATTAGTGTGGACTTAGATAACCAAGCCTTCCATTATTTCATAGTAAATTCCCATAAATACACATATCTTCCATTTATTGACATCTCCTCCTGCTGAGTAAGAGGCCATACTTTTTATAGGATTATTCCATTATAGGATTATTCAATTATATTTAGGGCTGTCAGAGAATCTCCTGATTGACTGGAACAGAAACACAAAGCCTTGATGAAATTAGTTCTAGGTTGACAGAGGATAGTCCAGCTTCTAAGGATGTGTGCAATCCAGCGATGTTGACTTACATAATAATTAACATATTTCCAAATGTGACGACGTCTTCTGTGTGAGTTAACAGCATCACGATAGGGGGCATACATGTTATAACTTTAGATTCATAAAGCGGTAAAAGTCAGCCTATTCCAATTGAGCGATGCATACTATGAAACCATTAGACTGCATTCACAAATCTGAAAGGGGACGTTTAATGGTAACCCTGTGATGATATAAATTAGCATCAGTAATAATGGTATAATTTTCCTTATATATATATATATATATATATATATATATATATATATATATATATATATATATATATAACCTTTCTCCAGTCTACATCAGTTTTAAGCTGGTATTCAATGCAAACTCAATAAATGTATTAGGACAGATTTTTAGTAAATGTAATAAGATTAAATTTTTCTCTAAATTGTATTAAAAGTAATGTTCTACTAACATACCATCACCAAGAACTAGTATATTGAGAATGATTTCATTTAATTTTATATATCACAATTATATACCATTATAATGAAGATTTTGCCCTTATGAGATAAAGCAAAACTCTCTAGCATCTGAGCTTTTTATCAAGTTAGTTGTTAAAGAAATTAGTCTTAGAAGAACAGAATTGTGACTCTAAAACAAATCATCGAACACGAACAGCTACTTTATTGTTTTTTGTTTAAGTGATTCGGTAAAATAAACTGATATGCATACTAGACATTTTGTAACTACATATGTTGGCTATCTGTATAATTGAATGAGATATAGCCTGAGAGTTAGCAGTACATAAATTGATTATCCGTTTTAATTACCAGCAGTACAAATTAAGCTCTAAGTAGAAATTATACACCATTGCGTAGTCGCAGAAGAATTTATCTTGGATCTTTGGGTCAGCAAAAGTACACTTGCTATATTCTAGAGGTTTTGGACAAATACACTCAGTACACAAATTGATTATCGGTTTCAATTAGTTGATACCAGCAGTACAAATTAAGCACTAAGTAGAAATTATAAACCATGGGGTAATCACAGAACGAATTATCTTGGATCTTGGGGTCAGCAAAAGTACCCTAGGTATGTTCTGGAGTTTACGGACAAATACTTATTAGAGATACCTCGTGAATAATAAAGAGGGCTGAATTAGTTAATTGACTGACTAATAAGTATTTAGTCACCATCGCCAGCCCGTGTGATGCGATGAAACTTGACTTTGAGATTCTGGCGGAACAAAAGAGCTGGGCGTCTATAAAGAGAAATGATATTAAAACGAACCAGCCGTTTTGTCGGAACACAAAGGAAACTTGTATCTGTACAGGTAATATACCATCTGCGTACCATTTTGTGTACAGTACAGGAATATTTAGTGCTAAGATGTTAATCTAACATTGGATTATTTTAATATTGCTTTACCATTCTTTAAGTTTAATTGTTGTAGATCTTATATTTAATTGTACTTATATTATTGATTATAGTAAAATACGACGTTCGCTATCAACTCCATGCTCAGTAATAGTTCATTCAGAAATAAAATACTCATTAAATGAATGATAGAGATTAATATGTTGGCATTTTAGAGTAAATTCAGTAAAATATATTTCTACTAAATGATTGCAGTATTAGTCTGAGATATTGAAGTTTAGATTATTTAGCTATCGTAAATTTGTTTGGATTTTGAATTATATGTATTATATTCAAAAAGGCAGAAATCATACAAATATGTGATGTTGGTAAGTGATGGAATATCGTGGTTTTATATGTATCTCTTATATATGTAATTTAAGTTTATGTAGATTGAAACTTGAATGTAATGTTATATATTGAGTATTTCAATTAATTAAAAGCCCTTTCGTCGGAACTCAAAGGAGACTTGTATCATTACAGCATCCATGGACCTCTCGCATTGCCAAATTCCCCAAGATGTAGCAGTATCTACACCGTTACGAGTGACGCCCTTCTTTTTGAGAGAGCCTGGGCTTTTCTCTCTTTGTCTCCTTCCCTCTACTCATTGACAACATCATTGCCAATAGTTAATGAAAAAACATTTTCCATAAAAACGTCTCTCTCTCTCTCTCTCTCTCTCTCTCTCTCTCTCACACACACACACACACACACACACACACCATGGGCATTGGCATTCCTTAACTTATGAGTAATCCTTCCTCATAGTAAGATATGAGAAGAAGGTTATGATCATACAAGTTTTATAACAAGATTTTTACCCTTCAAAATTGCTTTGTTTCGTTGTCTCAAATTTATTTATACATGTCATAGATACCATGACAAGAAAAAGGAACATCCACTTACATTTGTCGATGATAAATCTGTGAAAGAGGCACACATGGTGCAGAAGGATACTGAACCAAAAGTTGTAATCAGGCATATCAATTGCTATAAAGTAGTTCCTATAGGCAATGTTTCACATACATGTCAGAGGTACATTAGGTGTAAAAGCCAAAGTAATCAAAGAATGAAACAGAAGCAATCGGAACATGCCCAACATTTGTATCCTGATATAGAAAATGAAATCCTTTGCCTGGATGCAATCATTTTAAAGATATTAATTCAGTGTTTAGAAGCATTGCACCAAATCTGACTGAAAATCAATCTTTGTGTTCCCAAATCATGGCCTCTAATCTACAAACTAGTAAAGGTATGAGATGGCCAAGGGAAGTAATCAGTATGGCAATAACTCTGTATAACAGAAATCCCTCAGCTTACAGAGATGTGACTAAAAATGATTGGTTACATCTCCCATCTGAGCAGCTACTATCCCTATATAAAAATGCAGTATGTCAGGGCCCTGGAATAATACCACAAATGATGGAATGGATGTTGAATGAGATACAAAGACAAAATTTGATACAAAAGGGATATTTTGGAGGTTTAATCTTGGATGAAATGTCAATTCAAGAAGACATACAAATTGTTCATTATAAATCTGGTAGCTCATTGGTTGGTCTAACTGATTCTGGTCCAGAGATAAGATGATGCATGCAGCCAGCATGGGTAAAGTAGAAAGTAAATGGCCAATCACGTGTTGCAATACATCTTTCATGGTATAAAAGTTTTCAGATGGCCATTTGCCAGCCAGCATGGGTAAAGTCGTGCGGTTAGATTTCCTGGAAATATTGTAACTGCATTAGTCCACGCATGCGTATTATGATCAATAATTTCAATGGAATCTCTCTTGGATCTATTTTTTTAATCGGACGAAATCTCTCCGTTTATCGTTTTTACTAACTCAACAACATCGTTGATAGATGCTCCGATATCTTTACCTAGTTCTGCCCACCCGTATAATTTGTACGTCTTAGATCTGTTGAACCGTATCCACGTATCGAATTTGTAAATTGTTCCGTTACTCGCTCGGCTACACAATTTATAAAAAAATGTAGTTGGTTATAGATCATCAACGATGGGTTTATCATTTTACGGATATATCCCATAAATAACCACGGTTACAGGATACGCTAGTTCATAACACGGTTTGTCAAAATCAGTCAACATTCCTGGTTTGGAATATTTACTCAATATAGCAAAATTTTTATTATGAACGACGTGGTCATGTTTGTCGCATATACTCCTAATAATATTGTATGTTTCTGCTAATACGATAAATTTCATTCTGAGAATATATCTTTTATCATCGTGATAATTAATAATCGTCGCCGCTCGTTGGTCGTTCATTGTAGCATCGCTGTTCATTGGTCGTTCATTGTAGCATTGATAACACGATTGTCCCGTATGATTTTGAATGTTGACCACACATGAGATGCACCATCGTCACGAAAACATATCTTGGCACCACGAATACTTTCAATGATCAAGAATTACGAAGCATCCAGTCATCAAGAATTACGAAGCATCCAGTCATCAAGAATTACGAAGCATCCAGTCACCAAAAAGTACGAAGCATCCAGTCATTAATAATAAAGAATCCTCCAGTCATCAAGAGTTACGAAGCATCCAGTCATCAAGAATTACGAATCATCCAGTTACCAAGAATGATGAAGCATTCAATCATCAAGAATGATGAAGTATTCAATCATCAAGAATTACGAAGCATCCAGTCATCAAGAATTACGAAGCATCTCGTGATGGTGTAGTACGGCACTGTCGACTAAAACAAAAACAGTGGGTACTGTTACTGGTTATCTCCAAATTAATAATGGGGGAATAAAATGTATCTCTGTCTTTGGGAGAAGAAATGTATCTTTGTCGTTGGGAGAAGAAATGTATCTTTGTCTCTGGGAGAAGAAAATATATGTTCTCAAAGGTTTGCATTTGAATGTCTGAATGGAGTAATGGAAGATGTTCTTGTGATTGATCATATCAACGGCGTAAATGTCGATAACTCTTGATCAATGTACGTGTTGTTACACAAAGTCAGAATAACACGTTAGGAAATGTTGATTATAATTATAAGATCAGTTTACGAATATAGAGACAGGTAAAATAAAAATATAGAGACAGGTAAAATAAAAATATAGAGACAGGTAAAATAATAATATAGAGACAGGTAAAATAAAAATATAGAGACAGGTAAAATAAAAATATAGAGACAGGTAAAATAAAAATATAGAGACAGGTAAAATAAAAATATAGAGACAGGTAAAATAAAAATATAGAGACAGGTAAAATAAAAATATAGAGACAGGTAAAATAAAAGTATAGAGACAGGTAAAATAAAAATATAGAGACAGGTAAAATAAAAGTATAGAGACAGGTAAAATAAAAATATAGAGACAGGTAAAATAAAAATATAGAGACAGGTAAAATAAAAATATAGAGACAGGTAAAATAATAATATTTCAATCATTGTATGCAGCTAGTAAATATTTCAATACAATATGTCGCAAATAAAATATATAAATAGGCTTTTTTCCCAACATTTAAACAAGAGATTATACTGTATTACTGTTCGATAGAAGCAGATGAATGGAGATAACTTCTGTTATGCACATTTCTTAGTAGAACGGAGTTGCCTCGATTGTTTATGTGTATTCATTTTGAAATCGTAACTAATTTGTTAACCATCTATGTGATAATTAATCTCAGTGAAGTAACATAATTTTATAATAATCCAAATTGGTAGAAGGATATTTATATACTTTATCACTTTATCGACAAAATCAATGCAGTAAACAGTTATCGTTATGCATTCAATAGATCTACGTTAAGATATTTGTATATCTAAGTTATTGCTAGAACTCTCTTACAGAAATATATATACTGTATGTATTTTTACCTGGAAAAAGTCAGGATTGAAATAATTGTACATATATTTACAATTATTTTAATAGGATGTGATTAGAACACGCTACAGTTTGTACAATGATTGCAACAAGCACGGTAACTTTATAACAATTTCTAAATTTGTGTCTGTAAAACAAAAAACGCCGGTAGTACATTGCTAAAGCGTAGCACTATGATACTAGTAGATTTAAGTTCAAAAGCCACGACTGGGATTCTGTCGATAATGCGATATTCCTTAGCAAAAGTGGGGGTTAACTCCAAATGCGAACTTTAACAGAACAAATATACACCCTCCCACCATGTCATCACGTAGTGGGTGCTCTTTTGCATGTGTGTGTGTGTGTGTGTAGAAATATGCTGAACGTAGGACACCTTAAAATAAGTTAACTAAGATTTATATGTATTGTGCCGTCTAAAAAAAGGGAAAATTACTAAAATATTAATTCTGCAATTATAAATTGAAACATTACAACATCGGAAACTTGAAGATTGATACACATTACCATCAGATTAAGATTAAGATTATCCAACAGGTTATATTACGATCATCGGCAGCAGTTAAAGATATGGCCGTTGAAACGTTTGTCTCTTTCTTAGTAGCGATCAACAAAATTAGGTCGAAGTTATCTCATGAATAAGAAATTTAAAAATGTTTCAATACACATGTGAGACAGCTGAAAAATATAATAGCTGATCGTAAAAACGAAATCTGATAAATTTATTAGTGAAAGTGAAAGTAGCGAATGTTCCTTTAGCCATGAATCAGAATAAAAATATTTCAGCATTACAAATATTTGTTTTACGAAACTCTTTTATTCTGTATTTCATTTGTCATGGCTTTTAATTTTACATTTTTTTTAAATGATAACGAAATTCTAAGCAAAATCAGAAATATCATTAAAAGAAATTCTGAGAAAAATCTTTATTTGGACGATTTTTGATCAAAATCTTCTTTTGGTTGTTTTAAAATATTGATTTTTGTCAGTTTGTCATTAGAAAATCAGTCAATTTTCGTTGGGTTAAACCTCAAGCGATTCTCTAATTTGTTTGATAATGGTTTCATATTTTTCTCATTTTCGCTGGTAAATCAGCTGAAAATCAATACAAAATTTGGATGTGTGTGTGTGTGTGTGTGTGTGTGTGTGTGTGTGTGATTAGGATTTTTAAACGTAGCTTTAACACTTTTCCAGTCATATCGCTACGATGTCTGCAGTGAGGCAGTTTATAGTGATGTCTGACACTGGGGCATCATGCCGCAGACATGAAGCATGATGTCCCACCCAGTCACATTATTCTGACAAGGCCGACCGGTCCTAACACCAACCTCTTAATGCTGAGCGCTAAGCGAGGCAGCTGTTGTTTTTACTATTTTTGTAAGTCATTGGTCTGAATCGGCCGGGGATCGAACCCACGACATCCCGCTTCCATGGCGGACGCTCTAACCACTAGGACACCGGAGCGGTTAATGTGGATTTAAATAAACCCGTCATTTCAGACTTATTAAAAAAAAATTGAAAATCATCAAAAACAATTTGAGAATCGCTTGAGGTTTGAATCCTTCAAAAATCATACAAATTTGGCGGATGTTTATAAAAACGTTTAGTACTATTACGGAAAATCAGCAGAAAAATAAATTATGTTACAAAGATATATTTGTTTATGAAATTATTATTATACAAATTTTATCATTTTGAGCATGGATCAGATATTGTTTATTTGATCAAAATCAATACATATAATTCAGAACCTGATATATATAACATATACTCAGAGCATTATGTTCTAGCCGCATTTTTAAAGGAAACTGCTCCTATGTCAACAGAAAGTCTTTATTGTCGTATACAGAAAGTTTAGTTGTTCTTTTAGATTTTAGCGCCATTTTTCATCACACAATATGCTATACATGGCGGCCAGTATTATTGGTGGAGGAAGAAAACCCCCGGAAAGAACCACCGAACTACGAGAAGCTACTGTCAAGCTTTCTCACATAACTACATTGGCCGAATCTTAGACTCGAACCCACGCAGACAGAGGTAAGATGGCAGTGATCCGTAACGGAGAGCGCTTTAGACCAATCGGTCACTCTGGGCCCCTCAGAAAGTTTAGATACTTCCAAATAAACATGTATCCATGTCTGCAGTAAATACATCCTGATAAACATGTATCCAAGGCAACAATAGATACTTCTAGATAAATAAGTATTCATGGTAACAAACGATACTTACAGATAAAAAATATATCCATAGCAACTTTACAGTAGATACTTCCAGATACATATATATCCATGGCAACACTAGATACTTCTAGAAGAAACTACAATTAAACAACTGGTTCCCATTAGTATTATATTTGACATCATCAACATTTGATGTAATTGTTCCGTCTCATCTGATTCACTGTGGTAACATTATTATGAAAATGTGACCTTGACCTATAAAATACTTAAAAGTTGATGCCCAAAAGACTGATGATCAGAAAAACACCGAGTACCGTGTACCATCCAGAAACACTTTGAGTACCGTGTACCGTCCAACAACAATTTGATTACTGTGTACAATCCAGAAACACTTTGAGTACAGTGTACTATCTAGAAACGCTTTGATTACCGTGTACCATCCAGAAACACTTTGAGTACAGTGTACTATCTAGAAACGCTTTGAGTACAGTGTACCATCCAACAACAATTTGATTACCGTGTACCATCCAGAAACACTTTGAGTACAGTGTACCATCCAGAAACACTTTGTGTACCGTGTACCATCCAGAAACACTTTGAGTACCGTGTACCATCCAGAAACACTTTGAGTACCGTGTACCATCCAGAAACACTTTGAGTACAGTGTACCATCCAGAAACACTTTGAGTACCGTGTACCATCCAGAAACACTTTGAGTACAGTGTACCATCCAGAAACACTTTGAGTACCGTGTACCATCCAGAAACACTTTGAGTACAGTGTACCATCCAGAAACACTTTGAGTACCGTGTACCATCCAGAAACACTTTGAGTACAGTGTACCATCCAGAAACACTTTGAGTACCGTGTACCATCCAGAAACACTTTGAGTACAGTGTACCATCCAGAAACACTTTGAGTACCGTGTACCATCCAGAAACACTTTGAGTACAGTGTACCATCCAGAAACACTTTGAGTACCGTGTACCATCCAGAAACACTTTGAGTACAGTGTACCATCCAGAAACACTTTGAGTACCGTGTACCATCCAGAAACACTTTGAGTACAGTGTACCATCCAGAAACACTTTGAGTACCGTGTACCATCCAGAAACACTTTGAGTACAGTGTACTATCTAGAAACACTTTGATTACCGTGTACCATCCAACAACAATTTGATTACCGTGTACCATCCAGAAACACTTTGAGTACAGTGTACTATCTAGAAACGCTTTGATTACCGTGTACCATCCAACAACAATTTGATTACCGTGTACCATCAAACAACATTTTGAGTACTGTATACCATCCAACAACACTTTGAGTACTGTGTACCATCCAGAAACACTTTGAGTACAGTGTACTATCTAGAAACACTTTGATTACCGTGTACCATCCAACAACAATTTGATTACCGTGTACCATCCAGAAACACTTTGAGTACAGTGTACTATCTAGAAACACTTTGATTACCGTGTACCATCCAACAACAATTTGATTACCGTGTACCATCCAGAAACACTTTGAGTACAGTGTACTATCTAGAAACACTTTGATTACCGTGTACCATCCAACAACAATTTGATTACCGTGTACCATCCAGAAACACTTTGAGTACAGTGTACTATCTAGAAACGCTTTGATTACCGTGTACCATCCAACAACAATTTGATTACCGTGTACCATCAAACAACATTTTGAGTACTGTATACCATCCAACAACACTTTGAGTACTGTGTACCATCCAGAAACACTTTGAGTACCGTGTACCATCCAGAAACACTTTGAGTACAGTGTACTATCTAGAAACGCTTTGATTACCGTGTACCATCCAACAACAATTTGATTACCGTGTACCATCAAACAACATTTTGAGTACTGTATACCATCCAACAACACTTTGAGTACTGTGTACCATCCAGCAACACTTTGAGTACTGTGTACCATCTAGCAACACTTTTTACCATTCAATAGGGGTTAAAAAATGAGAAAATAAATTAAAATATAATTTTAGTTTTATTGGCAAAATCAAGATCAGACTGCACCTAAAGCTACTGGTCTAGCAATCAACATTTAAAATTAAATTTCGATAACAGTTATTAAAGTCAAATGTTAACAATTCAATTTCGATAACAGTTATTAAAGTCAAATGTTAACAATTCAATTTCGATAACAGTTATTAAAGTCAAATATTAACAATTCAATTTCGATAACAGTTATTAAAGTCAAATGTTAACAATTCAATTTCGATAACAGTTATTAAAGTCAAATGTTAACAATTCAATTTCGATAACAGTTATTAAAGTCAAATGTTAACACTTCAATTTCGATAACAGTTATTAAAGTCAATTGTTAACAATTCAATTTTGATAACAGTTATTAAAGTCAAATGTTAACAATTCAATTTCGATAACAGTTATTAAAGTCAAATGTTAACAATTCAATTTTGATAGCAGTTATTAAAGTCAAATGTTAACAATTCAATTTTGATAGCAGTTATTAAAGTCAAATGTTAACAATTCAGTTTCGATAACAGTTATTAAAGTCAAACATTAACACTGAAGAAGAACTGCCATTCCCTGAACTTTGTTTGAAAACTTTGTCACAATAAAATACAACAATATATACAACATTCCCTCATAACAACACTGTGCAATGGCACCATAGATAATAGTCCCTTAAAATGAAGACATTACAGTACTCCCTTTTTATAATGAAGACATTACAGTACTCCCTTTTTATAATGAAGACATTACAGTACTCCCTTTTTATAATGAAGACATTACAGTACTCCCTTTTTACAATGAAGACATTACAGTACTCCCTTTTTATAATGAAGACATTACAGTACCCCCTTTTTATAATGAAGACATTACAGTACTCCCTTTTTATAATGAAGACATTACAGTACTCCCTTTTTATAATGAAGACATTACAGTACTCCCTTATTACAATGAAGACATTACAGTACTCCCTTTTTATAATGAAGACATTACAGTACTCCCTTTTTATAATGAAGACATTACAGTACTCCCTTTTTATAATGAAGACATTACAGTACTCACTTTTTATAATGAATACATTACAGTACTCCCTTTTTATAATGAAGACATTACAGTACTCCCTTTTTATAATGCTGTCCATGAGAGTCGTTCAATTTATATTATAGTGAGACTAATAATGAACTACACATTACAATGATGTCATACAGTCCACTATAGTAAGACTAATAATGAACTACACATTACAATGATGTTATACAGTCTACTATTGAGACTTATATTAAACTACACATTACAATGATGTCATACAGTCTACATTATAGTTAAACTGCCTTACAATACCATGTAATACTCCATTATAAATAATGATGTTATACAGTTTACATGATAGTCACACTGCCTAATAATGAACTACCGGTACACAATGTAATACACATTATAATGATGCCATACAGTCTACATACAAGTGAGACTGTCTTATCATACAATGCAATACTTCATTATAAATAATGTCATGCATTTTACATTAAAGTGAGTCCGTCTTATGACAAAGTACACAATGTAATACACATTATAATGATGCCATACAGTCTACATAAAAGTGAGACTGTCTTATCATACAATGCAATACTTCATTATAAATAATGTCATGCATTTTACATTAAAGTGAGTCTGCCTTATGATAAACTACACAATGTAATACACATTATAATGATGTCATACAGTCTACATTATAGTGAGACTGTCTTATAATGAAGTACATTATGCTGTACCACTACCTCAATATAATGATGTGAAACGGAGTCATAGAGCATAGCATCTAATGGAGAGATGATACATACACTAATCTCTCATTATTATGCTGTGTAAACCCCACCTTATAGTTTAGAACATGATACAGTACGACACATTATAGTTTAGAACATGATACAGTACCTAACCTTATAGTTTAGAACATGATACAGTACGACACATTATAGTTTAGAACATGATACGAGTACCCACCTTATAGTTTAGAAATGATACAGTACCTAACCTTATAGTTTAGAACATGATACAGTACCTAACCTTATAGTTTAGAACATGATACAGTACCTAACCTTATAGTTTAGAACATGATATGAATACCCCACCTTATAGTTTAGAACATGATACGAGTACCCACCTTATAGTTTAGAAATGATACAGTACCTAACCTTATAGTTTAGAACATGATACAGTACCTAACCTTATAGTTTAGAACATGATACAGTTCCCCACCTTATAGTTTAGAACATGATACAGTACGACACATTATAGTTTAGAACATGATACGAGTACCCACCTTATAGTTTAGAAATGATACAGTACCTAACCTTATAGTTTAGAACATGATACAGTACCTAACCTTATAGTTTAGAACATGATACAGTACCCCACCTTATAGTTTAGAACATGATACAGTACGACACATTATAGTTTAGAACATGATACGAGTACCCACCTTATAGTTTAGAAATGATACAGTACCTAACCTTATAGTTTAGAACATGATACAGTACCCCACATTATAGTTTAGAACATGATACGAGTACCCACCTTATAGTTTAGAAATGATACAGTACCCCACCTTATAGTTTAGAACATGATACAGTACGACACATTATAGTTTAGAACATGATACGAGTACCCCACATTATAGTTTAGAACATGATACAGTACCTAACCTTATAGTTTAGAACATGATACAGTACCCCACCTTATAGTTTAGAACATGATACAGTACCCCACATTATAGTTTAGAACATGATACGAGTACCCACCTTATAGTTTAGAAATGATACAGTACCTAACCTTATAGTTTAGAACATGATACAGTACCCCACCTTATAGTTTAGAAATGATACAGTACCTAACCTTATAGTTTAGAACATGATACAGTACCCCACATTATAGTTTAGAACATGATACAAGTACCCACCTTATAGTTTAGAAATGATACAGTACCTAACCTTATAGTTTAGAACATGATACAGTACCCCACCTTATAGTTTAGAACATGATACAGTACGACACATTATAGTTTAGAACATGATACGAGTACCCACCTTATAGTTTAGAAATGATACAGTACCTAACCTTATAGTTTAGAACATGATACAGTACCCCACATTATAGTTTAGAACATGATACGAGTACCCACCTTATAGTTTAGAACATGATACAGTACCCAACCTTATAGTTTAGAACATGATACAGTACGACACATTATAGTTTAGAACATGATACGAGTACCCACCTTATAGTTTAGAAATGATACAGTACCTAACCTTATAGTTTAGAACATGATACAGTACCCCACATTATAGTTTAGAACATGATACGAGTACCCACCTTATAGTTTAGAACATGATACAGTACCCCACCTTATAGTTTAGAACATGATACAGTACCTAACCTTATAGTTTAGAACATGATACAGTACGACACATTATAGTTTAGAACATGATACAAGTACCCACCTTATAGTTTAGAACATGATACAGTACCCCACCTTATAGTTTAGAACATGATACAGTACGACACATTATAGTTTAGAACATGATACGAGTACCCACCTTATAGTTTAGAACATGATACTAGTACCCAACCTTATAGTTTAGAACATGATACAGTACCTAACCTTATAGTTTAGAACATGATATGAATACCCCACCTTATAGTTTAGAACATGATACGAATACCCCACCTTATAGTTTAGAACATGATACAGTACCTAACCTTATAGTTTAGAACATGATATGAATACCCCACCTTATAGTTTAGAACATGATACAGTACCCAACCATATAGTTTAGAACATGATACAGTGCGACACATTATAGTTTAGAACATGATACGAATACCCCACCTTATGGTTTAGAACATGATACAGTACCCCACCTTATAGTTTAGAACATGATACAGTACCCAACCTTATAGTTTAGAACATGATACAGTACCCAACCTTATGGTTTAGAACATAATACGAATACCCCACCTTATAGTTTAGAACATGATACAGTACCTAACCTTATAGTTTAGAACATGATACATTACCCCACCTTATAGTTTACAACATGATACAGTACCCCACCTTATAGTTTAGAACATGATACAGTACCCCACCTTATGGTTTAGAACATGATACAGTACCCCACCTTATAGTTTAGAACATGATACAGTACCCCACCTTACAGTTTAGAACATGATACAGTACCTAACCTTATAGTTTAGAACATGATACGAATACCCCACCTTATAGTTTAGAACATGATACAGTACCTAACCTTATAGTTTAGAACATGATACAGTGTAGTGCTATCTACCTAAATTATGCCATACTGTTGTGTGAGTGCTAAATTATGCCATACTGTTGTGTGAGTGCTAAATTATGCCATACTGTTGTGTGAGTGCTAAATTATGCCATACTGTCGTGTGAGTGCTAAATTATGCCATACTGTTGTGTGAGTGCTTTATAATGAAGAATACATGTAACTTTTGTACTACATAATGAAATGGGATCCCTGTTACAATGCTGTGTGTTACAGAGAGGGAATACTGTATATTGATAAGCTATTTTTACAATGCTGTGTGTTATAGAGAGGGAATACTGTATATTGATAAGCAATTGTTACAATGCTGTGTGTTACAGAGAGGGAATACTGTATATTGATAAGCAATTGTTACAATGCTGTGTGTTACAGAGAGGGAATACTGTATATTGATAAGCAATTGTTACAATGTTGTGTGTTACAGAGAGGGAATACTGTATATTGATAAGCAATTGTTACAATGCTGTGTGTTACAGAGAGGGAATACTGTATATTGATAAGCAATTGTTACAATGCTGTGTGTTACAGAGAGGGAATACTGTGTGTTACAGAGAGGGAATACTGTGTGTTACAGAGAGGGAATACTGTATATTGATAAGCAACTTATTACTATATTAGACCAAGTTTGTCAAAGTCTCACTTACTCAAACCATAGCTCTTTTTAATTACTGCATGTTACTAAAATAAACAGATACAAGTCAAAACAAATATTTTTCTCATAAAAGAATAACCCTGTAACATTAATATTAATTGTTTAATGTAATTAATAACCCTGTAACATTAATATTAATTGTTTAATGTAATTAATAACCCTGTAACATTAATATTAATTGGTTAATGTAATTACTTTTTGACTCTTTAGTTTAATCTTGTACCGGTAGATGTTTAAAAAATAAAGAGGTGAAGTTCTGAGTGGATCAACATAACTAGTAAATAATTAAAGTGACACTGAAATTTATATTTTTTAAAAATACTGGACATCTTAATAACAGTATCAACATCTTATTCAAGCTAAAAAAAATGTTATGGGGAGATAACTTTTGCACAGTGTTAATAATGAATTCTGATGATGTCACAATATTTCTAGACTATATGAAATTTAAATAACATTTTCTTACAAGACAAATGGCAAGTTTGTTTGTTTAGTGAAAAGATATGATGGTGAAATTAATGTCAATAGTAATAAGGACAACAACACTTACAATGTAAGAAATTTAAGTAAAACTTTACATTTATTTAAATCTCAGTATTATTTTTTACTAGGCAGATTGGTTGGTAATTTGATAAGCTATACATGGCAGCCATATATCTGGTGGAGGAGGAACCAAGAAAAACCTGGGATTAACCACATTGCTATATGAAGCTAATGGCAAGCTATCTCGTACAACTACACTGACTGAACCCAAGACTTGAACTAACGTAGAGGTGAAATCGCTGCGATTGGTGCCTTTTTTAGCACTCAGACATACTAGAGAGAATTCTGTGCTAACCAATAATATATTGAAACTGTAGTTTCTTGTCCATGATTCCTGGAATCACAAATTTCAATTGTTTTTAAAAATAACTTAAACTTCTAATTTGTATGTGATGTGGATTTTTAACATAGCTTTAAAAACAATTCAGTTATATTGCTACAACGTCTGCAGTGTGGCAGTTTATAGTGATGTCTAGCACTGGGGCATCATGCCGCTGACATGTAGCATGACGTTCCACCCAGTCACATTATCCTGACACCAGGCCGACCAGTTCTAATACTAACCTCTTAATGCTGAGTGCCAAACAAGGCAGCTTCTTATACCATTTTTATAAGTCTTTGGTATGACTCATTTGGGGTTCAAACCCACAACCAACCAAAGATCTGAGGGGTACTTTCTAACCACTCATGCTACTTGATTGGTCTCTATTTTTTCCTAATATTGTAGATATTCCATAGTTCTACATTCTAAATTTATTGATGTGAAGATTTTTTTTTTTATCTAAAATATTGTGTTTACCAAAAAGTAGTAAAATCAAAGATCTCAGTGCTGTTAGAGAAAATTACAATTCTATTGTAGTATTTTTATTTGTGATTTCAACAAAATAAGAAAAATGATAAAGGTTCATGATGAATTCTCTCCCCTGAACTATCCTTAGAACCTCCCAACTCAACAACCTTGAATCAAATTCGTATTATTTATTTTAAGATGTTCTCTTGATTTTTATAATGCTTATTTTTAACTTCAGTTTTACTTGAATCCTTTGATTTTCTAGAATGAAGTGCTCACATAAAAAATGTCCGTATTCATTAATTTTTCAGTTTAAGTATTTTAAGACTGAAAACTTATATAATAAATTTTATTTACGAACTTATTATTATACAATCTGATGAATTTGAAAATAATATAAAAAATTCAAGTTAATAACAGTATACTGTCTAGGACATTTCAAACTTGAGACTTAAAAAATCACCGATATTAACAACTACAGTTCTCATGTGTGAGTGTGATTATAGATGTTTCTTAATTAAAAACCATATATTCAAACTTGCTTCTGAAAAAATATTTTCAAAATGCCTTATTGTTCTAATCAAAAGATATTTAAAAACTCCACATTTATAAATGTTTGAAGGATCAGAATTCTAAATGTTTAATTTCAGCTAATGCAATGTGATCTTTTGTCAACCTAATTATGCAAATGAAATACTATGGTCAGAATCCACAATATTTATTAACATGTGGTTCTGTGGGACAAATGTAATATTTGGAACAACTATATTTTTGGGGACAATAGTAATCTGTGTGACAAATGTAATATTTGGAACAACTATATTTTTGGGGACAATGGTAATCTGTGGGACAAATGTAATATTTGGGACAACTCTTATATTTGCGACAACTGTAACATTTGGAATAACTGCAAACTTTGAGATTAAAGAATCTTTTTTTAAAAATCCAGTGTCATGCATATGTTTTGGAAGGGGCATATCCCCTTCCCTACACCCCTATCTAATACTACAAATTTAACACAACACTTCAACATTAGACTTTTAACATTGAGGCTGCTGTCACCATGGTAACAGTGATACCCATATTACATGACACCTATGTAGGTGACACAAACACCCTGATTCAAACAGCATGTATGATTATTAAAAAAGAAATATCTAAATAAACTCTGAAGCAAAAAACACTGAACACCAATGGTACATGTTTTATATAACGTAGACTGGATCACAGAAAATGTTTTATTTTGTCATGGTGTTTTATATAATGTAGACTGGATCACAGAAAATGTTTTATTTCGTCATGGTGTTTTATATAATGTAGACTGGATCACAGAAAATCTTTTTTTTGTCATGGTGTTTTATATGATGTAGACTGGATCACAGAAAATGTTTTATTTTGTCATGGTGTTTTATATAATGTAGACTGGATCACAGAAAATGTTTTTTTTTGTCATGGTGTTTTATATAATGTAGACTGGATCAGAGAAAATGTTTTATTTTGTCATGGTGTTTTATATAATGTTGACTGGATCATAGAAAATGTTTTATTTTGTCATTTTAAGTAGATTTTTGAGCCATTAAAAGATAGCAGTACCACATGCAATGTATAAAACCATGACATGAACACAAGATTTTTGAGAGACCATCAATCACAACTTTGGTACAAACATAACAACCATGATGTATTTCAAAAATGTGCAAATTCCGCCACGATATAGGTAAATTAGCAATTTTTCACACTTCCCATCTTAATAGGTCAAATTATAATGTTTTTTTATGAATATTTCCCATTGTAATAGGTCAAGTTATAATGTTGTTTCATGCACATTTCACATTGTAACAGGTCAAATTATAATGTTGTTTCAAGTACATTAACATTGTAATAGGTCAAATTATAATGTAATTTTATGAACATTTCCCATTGTAATAGGTCAAATTATAATGTTATTTTATGAACATTTCCCATTGTAATAGGTCAAATTATAATGTTGTTTAATTTACATTTCCCATAGTAATAGGTCACAGCATTAGACCAAATCTGTATAAATTTGGAACATTAATTGAGGGGTCAAAGAAGCAGACTTACAGGTTGTATTACCAGCAGATTTAATATGCAATCTTATTTAAATACAATACTTACTATGTACAGTCGTATATTATAGTAACATACCATATATATACTCAAAAGTCTGTTCCAGCAGCGAACATAGAGTTTGAATTGCCATTACATGAAACGATGTGGGCTATGCAGCAAGGTGGGCTATGCAGCAAGGTGGGCTATGCAGTGAGGTGGGCTATGCAGCGAGGTGGGCTATGCAGTGAGGTGGGCTATGCAGCAAGGTGGGCTATGCAGCAAGGTGGGCTATGCAGTGAGGTGGGCTATGCAGCGAGGTGGGCTATGCAGTGAGGTGGGCTATGCAGCAAGGTGGGCTATGCAGCAAGGTGGGCTATGCAGTGAGGTGGGCTATGCAGCGAGGTGGGCTATGCAGTGAGGTGGGCTATGCAGCAAGGTGGGCTATGCAGCAAGGTGGGCTATGCAGTGAGGTGGGCTATGCAGCAAGGTGGGCTATGCAGTGAGGTGGGCTATGCAGCGATGAGGGCTATGCAGCAAGGTGGGCTATGCAGTGAGGTGGGCTATGCAGTGAGATGGGCTATGCAGTGAGATGGGCTATGTAGTGAGGTGGGCTATGCAGCGATGAGGGCTAAGCAGTTATTTAGGAGTAATCAGTAGAAACAACATTGAAGACTGATGTGCCGGTGAATTTGCATTTCATTCTGACATTTAAGTGCACTGTTTAGTAAATCACGATATGCATTTATTTTTGGAGACCAATATGATAACTTTAAATGTTATGAGTAAGATACTTTTATATTTAGACTTGCAAAAAACTTTTTGACAAACAACATAGAGGCATATATTGATTCAAACTCCAACTAGTGACAGAGCCTGTTGATAATAATTAATTACATGTTGTAAAAGTAATTACACCACTCCCACGATAACTCAAGTCCTGATAACTCGTGAACGTGCTTATAACCTGGGTTCAGGTGTGAATCCTATTTTTTTAAATCAGAAAATAAAAAATAAAAAATTGATCCCGATTTGTTGAACTTATAGAAACATGTGGTCAAAATTGCTCACTGAAATGTTGATAAATCATTTGTTTTATGGTCAAAAATGGTAGAGATAATTTGGAATCTTTAACCAACATTTTGAAATTATAAGCTTTTCATAAATTGATTACAGTTTCTTTCCAAACAATATTCTTAATACATCGTAATTAAAGATATTCAAGGAAATTTTGATAAATGAAAATGTCACTTGCGCCTGGTGTGGACAGCACATAAATAATTAAATATTAAATTCAAATTTTTTATTAAGCAACATTTGTGTTTTATTTATATCTTTGAGTTCCTCTTAAGTGTAATCATCTTAAATGCAACGTGTATTTAAACATATAATGTGTCAGCTATGTCCAGAGGCATTTCTGAGAACCCACGTCCAGACCGCATCTTGAAAGCTGACTTGCAGAAGTATTGAATATTGCTGTATTATTTGCACTGAATTAAAAACTATCCTTTTTTGTCTTATCATGTCAATTATGTCTTTTGAATCAAATAAAGTCGGTTGAGAAAAAGCACACAAACTGACCCTACTTAAAATCTAGCAGCCCCGGTTGCTTCAGTTGATCAATCGAACACTGTTTGTTATACATGTCATTGTGTTTGTTATACATGTCATTGTGTTTGTCGCTTTTACTAACTTAATTTAACTGACTCAATAACAACTGTGATTAAAGATAGCAAGGCAAACACGAGAAATGAATACTTCACAAAATTATTCACTATCAGATTCCAATGTAATCACAACATCAATATTGTACTAACTGAACTATACAAAATTTTAGTTTCGATGCAGATGATTGTCTCGCGCAATATATGTTGCTAGTTTTTGAAAAGAAAGAAATCTTGTTTGGTGGTGAATCAACAGTTAGTCTAGTTCCCTGCTACTCCAAATCCTGGCTTGGTAATATACTATTAGAAACCACTCGATGAACCAGACTAATCCACAAAACAAAAAGCAGTGATGTAATACACATGTTCTTGTGCGTACACATGACGATTGTTGAAACCAGTTGGAATGATCCTTCACATGTTGAATAGTTTGAAAATAAATGTAATTAATACAGAATAACAAACATCTTCCTTAGAAAACGCATATTGCTAACAATTTAATCAACATGGTTGTAAAACAAGGACAACTTCGATATTCATCCCAGTTCCCTACCACCACCACCCCCACTTTGGTTTTTCTCATTGTATAGCCTAATCATATTTTTCAATTTTTGAAATTCCCTCAGTAACTTGCACCCTCATTTATAGTGCAGGCTATGTTTATGGAACCCGTTGTGTATGAGGTATGAAGGGAGAGGTGTACATTTAACTCACGCCCTGGCTATGTTTGTAGACCCTGTTGTGTGCAAGTTATCAAGTGAGAGGTGTACAATTTACATGATACTAATTTGTAAAGGGAGGTAACTTTACAGTCAATTAAAGCAAATTGAAATGCCAGACAAAGCTTGCCGAAACAATTGCATGATTTAGTATCTACATTACATTGATATTTCTGAGTTTACAAAGGGAGGTAACTGTCAATTGAGGCAAATTGAAACTATAGACAGAGCTTGCTGAAACAATTGCATGATTTAGTATCTTACATCTATAATAATATCTACATTGATGTGCCTGAGTTTACAAAGGGAGGCAACTAAACTAGACTTTGTTTAATTTGTTCTTCATTATCTAGTGTATTGATGACCATGGTAGTCATAGAATTAGTAGCATTCATTACAACCTGTATTCCAAAACCTAACTGATGAAGAAGAACCAAAACTTTCCTCCTTACATCAACCTTCCTATCAATGTTAAATCTTATACTGTACATAATCATGTATGACAAGATTCCATATTACCAATGTTAAATCTTATATTGTACATAATCATGAATGAAAAGATTCCATATTACCAATGTTAAATCTTATATTGTACATAATCATGAATGAAAAGATTCTATATTACCAATGTTAAATTTTATATTGTACATAATCATGAATGAAAAGATTACAACTGCAAAAGTCATGGACCTCACAAAATGCACCAGCAGATGAAAGTCCGTGTTGTTTCTTCCACTTATTACTCCTAACAGACCCAGATTTACCAGTGCATGATGTTACCATGGTGACAGCAGTGCATGATGTCAGATCTGGGTTGGTAGATGGACTCTTACTTAAAAGCAAGTGTGTGTACGCTTGAAGTGATTGCAAAATGTGTATAATAATAATAATAATAATAATAATAATAATAATAATAATAAATAATATCAATAAAATAATAATGATAATGATAAAATAATAATGATAATAATAATAATGAAAATAATAATGATAATAATAATAATAACAAATAATATTAATAATAATTTAAAATAATAATAATAATAACAAAAATAATAATAATAATATCAACAACAACATTAATCATAATAATAATAAAAATAAATAACATTAATAATAATTAAAAATAATAATAATAATAACAATAACAATAATAATATCAATAACAACACCAATAATAAAAATAATAACAATAATAATAATAATAATTAATAATAATAATAATTATAATCATAATAAATAATAATTGTTGTTGAAATAATAAATCTCAATCTGAAATCTGAAAATGTACATATACTTAAATAAAAGAAAATGCTTCAATGTGACATTTAACCTTTGACCTCCAATCTGTTCATGCCCAAATAATTTAGGTCCAAATATGAGGCATTTTACATCTGATTGTTTTGCAATTCATGTTCTTTAATAGTTTACACGTGTCATGCTAGAAGTGAAAATTGTGTATATTGCCGAAGTTGACATATGTTTAACACATACTATATATTCGGCATGGCATACAAAAAACATCTGATATCTTTTCCAAACTCATTTTCACACAAATGCTAAGTATATGATATTTTATTTCACACAAACATTAATTATATGATAATTAATTTTACACAAGCATTAGTTAGACAATATTTAATTTTGCACAAATGTTAACTGTATGATATTTAATTTTGCACAAGCATTAATTATACAATGTTTAATTTCACAAAAATTTTAAGTATATGTATTGATATTCACACATGTTAGGTAAATGACATGCAAAATGTATTAGGTGCTACACATGTTGAAAATATTGGTTTAAAAAAATATTAAAGCAAATTTGTGTTAGTTCTATCTGTTACATATATTAAATGAAGTCTTTTACACAATGAGATTAGAAAAATTCATACAAGTTTTACATTCAAGATTTGTATATCATCTGTGAAATATATATTTTTTGTATGTCGTTTGGCATTAATAAAATGTATAGTTAGCATATATATATATATATATATATATATATATATATATATATATATATATATATATATATATATATATATTGTTCTCTGGCAATGATATGTAACAAACACAAGGACATGCAATTCATAGTGGGATGAAAGGTCAATTATAGTTTAAGAAATCTATGAACTAAAATGTTAAGTAATCATTGGTTTTTTAAATACCTATAAAATGACATGACACTGCTTTGACAGCAATTGGTTATATAATTCAATACCTATAAAATGACATGACACTGCCTTGACAGCATTTGGTTATACAATTAAATACCTATAAAATGACATGACACTGCTTTGACAGCAATTGGTTATACAATTAAATACCTATAAAATGACATGACACTGCCTTGACAGCATTTGGTTATACAATTATATACCTATAAAATGACATGACACTGCTTTGACAACATCTGGTTATACAATTAAATACCTATAAAATGACACAATACTGCCTTGACAGAATCTGGTTATACAATTAAATACCTATAAAATGACACGGCTTTGACTGCATTTGGTTATAAGATTATATACCTATAAAATGATACAATACTGCCTTGACAGAATTTGGTTATACAATTAAATACCTATAAAATAACACTGCTTTGACAGCATTTGGTTATACAATTAAATACCTATAAAATGACGACGCTGTTTTGACAGAATTTGGTTATGCAATACCTATAAAATGACACTGCTTTGACTGCATTTGGTTATACAATTAAATACCTATAAAATGACACTGCTTTGACTGCATTTGGTTTTATATAATTCTGCACGTTTTCAGGTGTACAAGTAAACTGTACACAATTATAAACTTACATGAATAATAAACTGTACACAATGATAAACATACATGAATAATAAACTGTACACAATGATAAACATACATGAATAATAAACTGTACACAATGATAAACATACATGAATAATAAACTGTACACAATGATAAACATACATGAATAATAAACTGTAAAAAATGAATGCTTACATGTATAATTAAGCTGTATACAGTGAATTACACATGTATAAATTAAGATAAATATGTAACTTAGCACCATACAGTAATAAATACATCAAATAAAATAACTGGCATGATTGATTTCTTTAGTGACAACAATAATTTTTTTTCTACTAATAGACACTGGATGTGGCATACTACTGATTAATTTCTACTAATAGACACTGGATGTGGCACACTATTGATTTATTTCTACTAATACACACTGGATGTGGCACACTGTTGATTCAGTTCTACAAATAGACACTGGACATGGCACACTACTGATTCATTCTACTAATAGACACTGGATGTGGCATACTACTGATTGATTTATACTAATAGACACTGGATGTGGCATACTACTGATTGATTTATACTAATAGACACTGGATGTGGCACACTACTGGTTCATTTCTACTAATACACACTGGATGTGGCACACTGTTGATTTATTTATACTAATAGACACTGGATGTGGCACACTACTGATTGATTTATACTAATAGACACTGGATGTGGCACACTATTGATTTATTTCTACTAATACACACTGGATGTGGCACACTGTTGATTCAGTTCTACAAATAGACACTGGACATGGCACACTACTGATTCATTCTACTAATAGACACTGGATGTGGGACACTGTTGATTCATTCTATTAATAGACACTGGACATGGCACAATACTGGTTCATTTCTACTAATGGACACTGGATGTTGCACACCACTGATTCATTTCCACTAATAGACACTGGATGTGGCACACTGTTGATTCATTCTACTAATAGACACCAGATGTAGCACACTTCTGATTCATTTCTACTAATGGACACTAGATGTTGCACCCTACTAATTCATTACTACTAACAGACACTGGATGTGGCTCACTACTGATTCATTTCTACTAATAGACACTGGATGTGGCATACTACTGATTGATTTATACTAATAGACACTGGATGTGGCACACTATTGATTTATTTCTACTAATAGACACTGGATGTGGCACACTATTGATTTATTTCTATTAATACACACTGGATGTGGCACACTGTTGATTCAGTTCTACAAATAGACACTGGACATAGCACACTACTGATTCATTCTACTAATAGACACTGGATGTGGCATACTACTGATTGATTTATACTAATAGACACTGGATGTGGCATACTACTGATTGATTTATACTAATAGACACTGGATGTGGCACATTATTGATTTATTTCTACTAATACACACTGGATGTGGCACACTGTTGATTCAGTTCTACAAATAGACACTGGACATGGCACACTACTGATTCATTCTACTAATAGACACTGGATGTGGGACACTGTTGATTCATTCTACTAATAGACACTGGACATGGCACACTACTGGTTCATTTCTACTAATGGACACTGGATGTTGCACACTACTGATTCATTTCCACTAATAGACACTGGATGTGGCACACTGTTGATTTATTCTACTAATAGACACTGGATGTAGCACACTTCTGATTCATTTCTACTAATGGACACTAGATGTGGCACCCTACTAATTCATTACTACTAACAGACACTGGATGTGGCTCACTACTGATTCATTTCTACTAATGGACACTGGATGTGGCTCACTACTGATTCATTTCTACCAATAGACACTGGATGTGGCATACTACTGATTCATTTCTACTAATAGACACTGAATGTGGCACACTGTAGATTCGTTTTTACCAATAGACACTGGATGTGGCATACTACTGATTCATTTCTACTAACAGACACTGAATGTGGCACACTGTAGATTCATTTTTACCAATAGACACTGGATGTGGCATGCTACTGATTCATTTCTACTAACAGACACTGGATGTGGCTCACTACTGATTCATTTCTACTAATGGACACTGGATGTGGCTCACTACTGATTCATTTCTACTAATGGACACTGGATGTGGCTCACTACTGATTCATTTCTACTAACAGACACTGGATGTGGCATACTACTGATTCATTTCTACTAATGGACACTGAATGTGGCACACTGTAGATTCGTTTTTACCAATAGACACTGGATGTGGCATACTACTGATTCATTTCTACTAATAGACACTGAATGTGGCACACTGTAGATTCGTTTTTACCAATAGACACTGGATGTGGGATGCTACTGATTCATTTCTACTAACAGACACTGGATGTGGCATACTACTGATTCATTTCTACTAATAGACACTGAATGTGGCACACTGTAGATTCGTTTTTACCAATAGACACTGGATGTGGCATGCTACTGATTCATTTCTACTAACAGACACTGGATGTGGCTCACTACTGATTCATTTCTACTAATGGACACTGGATGTGGCTCACTACTGATTCATTTCTACTAATGGACACTGGATGTGGCTCACTACTGATTCATTTCTACTAATAGACACTGAATGTGGCACACTGTAGATTCGTTTTTACCAATAGACACTGGATGTGGCATACTACTGATTCATTTCTATTAATGGACACTGAATGTGGCGTACTACTGATTAATTTCTACTAATAGATGCTGGATATGGCATACCTTCTACTAACAGCTAGACCCTGGATATGCCATACTTTCTACTAACAGCTAGACACTGGATATGCCATACTTTCTACTAACAGCTAGACACTGGATATGCCATACTTTCTACTAACAGCTAGACACTGGATATGCCATACTTTCTACTAACAGCTAGACACTGGATATGCCATACAATGTGCTCTTTATACTGTGGTATATAAAATTGTTCTGTTTATATCACGAAAACAAATGGTGACAAATTTAAAAAAAACTTGTAACGGCCAAAAGAAATTACTAAAAGTATGTGACCATGACCTGTAGTTCAGGCATTGCTGTAAAATGTCCTTGACCTCAGTGTGAACCCTTGACCCTTGACCCCAGTGTGAACCCTTGACCCAAAGGTAAAAAGACAATGCATGTCAAGATATTGAATTGTCTTAGCTTCATAATGATATGTCTGAAAATAAAATCATCTAAAAGGATGACAAGTTTAATAAATCATCTAAAGGAATGACATGTTTAATAAATCATCTAAAGGGATGACAAGTTTAATAAATCATCTAAAGGGATGACAAGTTTAATCAATCATCTAAAGGGATGACAAGTTTAATAAATCATCTAAAGGGATGGCAAGTTTAATAAAGCATCTAAAGGGATGGCAAGTTTAATCAATCATCTAAAGGGATGGCAAGTTTAATAAATCATCTAAAGGGATGGCAAGTTTAATAAAGCATCTAAAGGGATGGCAAGTTTAATAAAAGTAATCTTCAATCAAAACCTTCATTTTTTTTCTTCTCTATAAATATGATATTGACCCAATGTTAAATCATTGGAGGAAGCGCGTCATTGTTATGAATCATATTATCTTCAAAAATGTAACTGTTGATAATGACAATGATAATGATGATAATATTGTTGATAATGAAAATGAAATTGTTGATAATGATACTGTTGATAATATCAATGAAAATGTTGATAGAGATGATGATGATGATGTTGATGTAAAAAAGTGACTGCTATGTTCTACTTCCCACTAGGGCACACAAACACAATTGTCCTGATTAAAAATGTTATTTTTTTAATCTATCTAAGATACTTATAGTTTTTGTAACAATGTTGCTGGTATCTTCCTGCAATCACATATTTCAGACTACAGGCATTTCAAATCTTCTATATATCCTGCCAAGATCACTGCATAATTTAAAGGCAGTGGCAGACACAGTGAGGAAGAAAAAAATTATAATAAATTTGAACACAACACCATTAAACCATATGTGTACACTCTAGGGTCTATTACACCATATTCTTACACTGTATCCATTAAACCATATTTGTATAGTGTAGGGTCTATTACACAATGCTCTTACACTGTACCCATTAAACCATATTTTTATAGTGTAGGGTCCATTACACAATGTCCTTACACTGTATCCATTACACCATATTTGTACACCGAACAATTATCACACATATGGCCATATTTAACAAAATCATAAAACAACACCGACCCAATCATGACTAAAATCTTACTTTGATGAATCTATGTTATGTCAAAATCTTGGACTGCTATTTGTCATGTTTTCTTGTCATTATTGATTAATGAAAATGAAGTCTTCAAGACTTTACAAGGCCATCAGCCTACATGGAATCTATTCCTACATTCAAAATCTGAAATTCTATCATGCCACCTGGAATATATTGTTACTTGACATAAAAGTCTTTGTATATCAAATAACAAAGCCAAGCAGCCTGAGGGACTTTATGAAGAGGGACTTGTATACCAAATAACAAAACCAAGCAGCCTTAGGGGTTTTTGAAACGGGACATGGATACCAAATAACAAAACCAAGCAGCCTGAGGATGGACTTTTTGAAGAGGGACTTGTATAACAAATAACAAAAGCAAGCAGCCTGACGAGATACTTTTTAAAATGGACTTTTAAACCAAATAACAAAACCAAGCAGCCTGAGAAGGGACTTTTTGAAGCGTGACTTGTATACCAAATAACAAAAGCAAGCAGCCTAAGAAATTATCCAAGTCCTCATGTGGATGACAGTCAGATCTCCATATAACTTAGGCAATATAACATGGACAATAGAACATAGGCAATAGAACATAGGCAATAGAACATAGGCAATAGAACATAGGCAATAGAACATAGGCATGCTCAGGACTAATTTGATGTAAGATGAAATGTATACCTAGATCTTTCAGATTAAATTTAGACCTAGATTTTTCAGATTAACTCCCTTGAGCTTTCAGATTAAATGTATACCTAGATCTGTCACTAGATCTTTAGATTAAATGTATACCTAGATCTTTCAGATTAAATGTAGACTTAGATCTTTAGATAATATGTATACCTAGATATTTCAGATTAAATGTAGACTTAGATCTTTAGATAATATGTATACCTAGATATTTCAGATTAAATGTAGACTTAGATCTTTAGATAATATGTATATCTAGAACTTGATTTTGATTTGTGCTGTTTCTTCTACTTAGTCATCATCTTAGTCGTGATAAGTCAAATTTCAAATTTTGACTAAATTGCGTCCAGTGTTAACTGTACATACTGACCAACTGCAGACAACCTGTACATACTGACCAACTGTAAACAACTACATACTAACTGTAGACAACTGTACATACTGACCAACTGCAGACAACTGGTACATACTAACCAACTGTAGACAACTGTACATACTGACCAACTGCAGACAACCTGTACATACTGACCAACTGCAGACAACCTGTACATACTGACCAACTGCAGACAACCTGTACATACTGACCAACTGCAGACAACCTGTACATACTGACCAACTGCAGACAACTTGTACATACTGATCAACTGCAGACAACTTGTACATAATGACCAATTGCAGACAACTTGCACCCTGATTTGTATAAGGCACCAGTACATCAGGGTCTATGTTATTTGTTCTACTGATTGTTCATCATAAACCAAGTGGTTCCAGACATGCCAGAACATTATGAAAGAACAGCTGTGTCTTTGAAGCAGTTTTCAGACTAACTCCCCATCAGTTATATAGACAAGTACTTCTAGTATGGTTAGTCATTATTGTTGTTGTAGATATTTTTCAGCACAACATAGACTATGCATGGTGGCCAGTATAAATGATGAAGGAAGAAAATGGAAAACCCTGGAAAGAACCACTGACAAGAAAGAAGCTACTGACAATCTTTTGTCACACACATTCACTGAACCCAATACTCAAACCCACACAGAAAGAGGTTATATGGCAGTGATCCATAATGGTAAACACTAAAGACCACTGGAGATGACAAGTCTGGTTAGAAATGGCTCACTTGGTTGGTGTGTCAAGTATTTTTATAAATGGGTTATTTGGTTGGTATTTCAAGTATTATTAGAAATGGGTCATTTGGTTGGTGTGTCAAGTATTACTAGAAATGGGTCATTTGGTTGGTGTGTCAGGTACAATTAGAAATAGGTCATTTGGTATAGGTGTCAAGTACAATTAGAAATGGGTCATTTGGAATAGGTGTCAAGTACAATTAGAAATAGGTCATTTGGTATAGGTGTCAAGTACAATTAGAAATAGGTCATTTGTTATAGGTGTCAAGTACAATTAGAAATAGGTCATTTGGTATAGGTGTCAAGTACAATTAGAAATGGGTCATTTGGTATAGGTGTCAAGTACAATTAGAAATAGGTCATTTGGTATAGGTGTCAAGTACAATTAGAAATAGGTCATTTGGTATAGGTGTCAAGTACAATTAGAAATGGGCCAGTTTGGTTGGTGAGTCAAGTATTACTAGAAATGCTTGCCAGTAGCTTCTCATGAGTCTGTGGCTCTATCTGGGGGTTTTCCTGGGTTCTTCTTTCACCATTAATACTGGCCAACATGTATAGCCTATCGTGTGCTGAAAAATGGTGTCTAACCCTACAACAACAACGGTTAGAAATGGGTCATTTGGTTTGGATGTCAAGTACAGTTAGAAATGGGTCATCTGGTTGGGTGTCAAGTACAGTTAGAAATGGGTCATTTGGTTGGGTGTCAAGTACAGTTAGAAATGGGTCATTTGGTTTGGGTGTCAAGTACAATTAGAAATGGGTCATTTGGTTTAGGTGTCAAGTACAGTTAGTAATGAGTCATTTGGTTTGGGTGTCAAGTACAGTTAGTAATGGGTCATTTGGTTTGGGTGTCAAGTACAGTTAGAAATGGGTCATTTGGTTTGGGTGTCAAGTACAATTAGAAATGGGTCATTTGGTTTGGGTGTCAAGTACAATTAGAAATGGGTCATTTGGTTTGGGTGTCAAGTACAATTAGAAATGGGTCATTTGATTTGGGTGTCAAGTACAATTAGAAATGGGTCATTTGGTTTGGGCCTCATGTACAGTTAGAAATGGGTCGTTTGGTTTGGGTGTCAAGTACAATTAGAAATGGGTCATTTGGTTTGGGTGTCAAGTACAATTAGAAATGGGTCATTTGGTTTGGTTGGTTTACTGTACTGTAACACATGTAGGTTATTTGGTGTTAGTGCAAAAGGAGTAAAGTGTTTTACCCACGAACATGCCACAGAAACCAACTTACGGATTTAAACCCATGCTCAATCAGGCATAAATCAAACATGCCAACCACTCAAGTCACCATGGGTCTTGCTCCCATGAAATAGAATTTAATTGTCATATGCCATCAGTCTCTAGAAATGAAATAGAATTTAATTTTCATATGCCATCAGTCTCTAGAAATGAAAAATATTTGTTATCCTCAAAGTATGGTACAAAGAATATTTGGTTTGCAAGAAATTAATGACTGGGCCATCAATTATAAAATAATAATGAATATACAATTAATTATAAATACTGCCATAGATTTTATAATTGACAAGTCTACATTGATTGAAGCTGTTATAAAGGCAGACTACAAAGTTGTATCAAAACAGTTACATATAAATTACAAAAATTGTACATATATATAGTAATGTACGTAGATATGTGAAGTATTGAAAAAAATATCAGGAAGTGTTTCACAAGAAATTTTTTATCACAAAGTATGCATATCACATATTCTGAAAAAAATCTTACAAGTTAAATAAAGTAAAATATGCATCTTTTATGCAATTCATTATGACCCAACAAAGAGACTGTTAACCTTAGTGTATTATTACAGTAAACTAGTAATAGACTAATAACAGGTTACTAATAATTAATTAATTATTAATAATTACTTTACAGTTTCCTTGCTAAAAAAATGTAGCAATGTTACAAAGTTTTCCTTGCAAAACAGTGGAGCAATGTTTGTGTAAGTTTTCCTTGATAAACAGTGTAGCAATGTTTGTGTAAGTTTTCCTTGATAAACAGTGTAGCAATGTTTGTGCAAGTTTTCCTTGACAAACAGTGTAGCAATGTTTGTGTAAGTTTTCCTTGATAAACAGTGTAGCAATGTTTGTGTAAGTTTTCCTTCATAAACAGTGTAGCAATGATTGTGTAAGTTTTCCTTGATAAACAGTGGAGCAATGTTTGTGTAAGTTTTCCTTGATAAACAGTGTAGCAATGATTGTGTAAGTTTTCCTTGATAAACAGTGGAGCAATGTTTGTGTAAGTTTTCCTTGATAAACAGTGTAGCAATGTTTGTGTAAGTTTTCCTTGATAAACAGTGGAGCAATGTTTGTGTAAGTTTTCCTTGATAAACAGTGTAGCAATGTTACTGCATGTTTTCCTTGTAAACAGTGTAGCAATGTTTGTGTAAGTTTTCCTTGATAAACAGTGTAGCAATGTTTGTGCAAGTTTTCCTTGATAAACAGTGGAGAATGTTACTACATGTTTTCCTTGTAAACAGCTGTTTGTTGTTTTAGTGTAGTGTTTAATGCCATTTTGCAGCACATGATAGGCTATACATGGCAGCCAGTATTATTGGTGGAGAAAGAACCCAGGAAAACCCCTGGAAAGAACCACCGACCCTTGAGAAGCTACTAGTAAGCTTTCTCACATACCTACATTAGCTGAATCTTAGACACAAACACATGCAGAGGTGAGACAGCAGTAGTCCGTAACGGAAAGCGCTATAGACCACTTGGGGCCCCTTCCTTGTAAACAGGGTGGCAATATTACTGTATGTTTTCTTTGATAAACAGTGTAACAATGTTACTGTAAGTTTTTTGTTTGATAACCAGTAAGTGTTCCTTGATAAACAGTGTAACAATGTTACTGTGTGTTTTCCTTTTACAATTCATAAATTATAGTTATACAACAATAACATGGAAAGCATTGTTATTCAACAGTAACATGGAAACCATAGCTATACAACATTAATATAGAAACCATAGTTATACAACAGTAATATGGAAACCATAGCTATACAACAGTAATATGGAAACCATAGTTAAACAACAGTAATATGGAAATCATAGTTATACAACGTTAACATGGAAACCATAGTTATATGACAGTAACATGGAAACCATAGTTATACAATAGTAATATGGAAACCATAATTATACAATGGTAAAATGGAAACCAGTTATACAATAATAATATGGAAACCATAATTATACAATAGTAACATGGAAACCATAGTTATATGACAGTAACATGGAAACCATAGTTATACAATAGTAATATGGAAACCATAATTATACAATGGTAAAATGGAAACCAGTTATACAATAATAATATGGAAACCATAATTATACAATATTAACATGGAAACCATAGTTATATGACAGTAACATGGAAACCATATGTATTGAACAGTAATATGGAAACCATAGTTATACAACAGTAATATGGAATCCATAGTTATACAACAGTAACATGAAAACCATAGTTATACAATAGTAATATGGAAACCATAATTATACAATGGTAAAATGGAAACCAGTTATACAATAATAATATGGAAACCATAATAATACAATAGTAACATGGAAACCATAGTTATATGACAGTAACATGGAAACCATATGTATTGAACAGTAATATGGAAACCATAGTTATACAACAGTAACATGGAAACCATATGTATTGAACAGTAATATGGAAACCATAATTATACAACAATAATATGGAAACCATAGATATACAACATTAACCTGAAATGAAAATTAGAGTTTTAAACATACTGCAGTATAGAAAACTGAATATTTGACTTTGTAAAAAGAAATGAGGATGTCTACATCACACACCAAACTATGCAACAGCTGGAAGTTTCCACCCTACTGTCCGCTACTCTCATTAAAATTTTGTACTTGCTATCATACTGTAAACTAATGTATTAAGGGTTTTAAAAAGCTTATGTGTTATTCCATTAAATATTAATGCAATAATTATGTTTAAAAAGAAAACATCATAATAAATACATAAAAAACAAGAAAATAATTAACAAAGCTTTTCATTTATAACAGATTTATTTGATATTCTTAGAAACACACAGAATGATGTGGCTTTCTTTACGAATAGTAACATTTTTTGACAAGAATATTTAAGTAGAAGCATTGACTTTTAGCTTGGAATATTGATTTATTTCCTCTAATAAGGGTCATTGTAAATTGCTAATGAATTCAGTAATCTATTCACATATTGCTGTATTGTATATTTTATATACAGACAAATTTCAAACATTTTAAAATAGTCATTAATTTGGACTTATTAAACAATAATAAAAAAAAACATCGTGAATATGGACTCGTTTTGGAGTGTTGGATTCTGGAATATATTGTCTCATCGTGTTATTGTTCTGGTTCCTCAGTGTTCAGTCTTCCAGTTTTTTTTAATAAGGCTCTGAAATTGTACAATGGAACTTCCGCATCTCGGTCAACGCGTTTTATGGTTTTCGTAAGATCAATATTTGTTTTGCGGAGTTTTCTTCGGTGATCCGCAGGAATAACGGTGTTTGAAGTGTCAGAAGTTTGCAAAATCTCCTTGGGCTTTCTGTGTTGAACAATTATGATGGTTGGTTTACTGAAAGTTAGATAGGTGAAACTTTTAACATTAGAAAAATGTTTGGAAGGCATTGAGAATTATCAGTAGTAAGAGGAAGAGAATTTTCTGATGTTAATTAATCATTATAATAGATGTATACACGGTTATATCAGTCATAATGCCACAAAAAAGACATAGATACAAAATAGTGACAAAACTGCCATTCTATGGCATAACAATAAGAAATGTCACTAAAATAATAATAATGTGGCATAACCCTTAGCAATGTAATACAAATCATAAGCAATTATTGCATAGCCATTACCAATCATAATAATATGGCATAACATCATAGCAATGTAATACAAATCATAAGCAATTATTGCATAGCCATTACCAATCATAATAATATGGCATAACATCATAGCAATGTAATACAAGTCATAAGCAATTATTGCATAGTCATTACCAATCATAATAATATGGCATAACATCATAGCAATGTAATACAAATCATAAGCAATTATTGCATAGCCATTACCAATCATAATAATATGGCATAACATCATAGCAATGTAATACAAGTCGTAAGCAATTATTGCATAGCCATTACCAATCATAATAATATGGCATAACATCATAGCAATGTAATACAAATCATAAGCAATTATTGCATAGCCATTACCAATCATAATAATATGGCGTAACATCATAGCAATGTAATACAAGTCGTAAGCAATTATTGCATAGCCATTACCAATCATAATAATGTGGCATAATATAATAGCAATGTAATACAAATTATAAGCAATTATTTCATAGCCATTACCAATCAAAAAATAATATGGCATAACATCATAGCAATGTAATACAAGTCGTAAGCCATTATTGCATAGCCATTACCAATCAAAATAATATGGCATAACATCATAGTAATGTAAAACAAATCATAAGCAATTATTGCATAGCCATTACCAATCATAATAATATGGCATAATATAATAGCAATGTAATACAAATTATAAGTAATTATTGCATAGCCATTACCAATCAAAAAATAATATGGCATAACATCATAGCAATGTAATACAAGTCGTAAGCCATTATTGCATAGCCATTACCAATCATAATAATATGGCATAATATAATAGCAATGTAATACAAATTATAAGTAATTATTGCATAGCCATTACCAATCAAAAAATAATATGGCATAACATCATAGCAATGTAATACAAGTCGTAAGCCATTATTGCATAGCCATTACCAATCATAATAATATGGCATAACATCATAGCAATGTAATACAAGTCGTAAGCAATTATTGCATAGCCATTACCAATCATAATAATGTGGCATAATATAATAGCAATGTAATACAAATTATAAGTAATTATTGCATAGCCATTACCAATCAAAAAATAATATGGCATAACATCATAGCAATGTAATACAAGTCGTAAGCCATTATTGCATAGCCATTACCAATCATAATAATATGGCATAACATCATAGTAATGTAATACAAGTCATAAGAAATTATTGCGTAGCCATTACCAATCATAATAATATGGCATAACATCATAGTAATGTAATACAAGTCATAAGCAATTATTGCATAGCCATTACCAATCAAAATAATATGGCATAACATCATATTAATGTAATACAAGTCGTAAGCAATTATTGCATAGCCATTACCAATCAAAATAATATGGCATAACATCATAGCAATGTAATACAAGTCATAAGAAATTATTGCGTAGCCATTACCAATCATAATAATATGGCATAACATCATAGCAATGTAATACAAGTTGTAAGCAATTATTGCATAGCCATTACCAATCAAAATAATATGGCATAACATCATAGTAATGTAAAACAAACCATAAGCAATTATTGCATAGCCATTACCAATCATAATAATGTGGCATAATATAATAGCAATGTAATACAAATTATAAGCAATTATTGCATAGCCATTACCAATCAAAAAATAATATGGCATAACATCATAGCAATGTAATACAAGTTGTAAGCCATTATTGCATAGCCATTACCAATCATAATAATATGGCATAACATCATAGTAATGTTAAACAAATCATAAGCAATTATTGCATAGCCATTACCAATCAAAAAATAATATGGCATAACATCATAGCAATGTAATACAAGTCGTAAGCCATTATTGCATAGCCATTACCAATCATAATAATATGGCATAACATCATAGTAATGTAATACAAGTCATAAGAAATTATTGCGTAGCCATTACCAATCATAATAATATGGCATAAGATCATAGTAATGTAATACAAGTCATAAGCAATTATTGCATAGCCATTACCAATCATAATAATATGGCATAACATCATAGTAATGTAATACAAGTCATAAGCAATTATTGCATAGCCATTACCAATCAAAATAATATGGCATAACATCATAGCAATGTAATACAAGTCATAAGAAATTATTGCATAGCCATTACCAATCATAATAATATGGCATAACATCATAGCAATGTAATACAAGTTGTAAGCAATTATTGCATAGCCATTACCAATCATAATAATATGGCATAACATCATAGCAATGTAATACAAGTCGTAAGCAATTATTGCATAGCCTTTACCAATCATAATAATATGGCATAACATCATAGTAATGTAATACAAGTCATAAGCAATTATTGCATAGCCATTACCAATCATAATAATATGGCATAACATCATAGCAATGTAATACAAGTCATAAGCAATTATTGCATAGCCATTACCAATCAAAATAATATGGCATAACATCATAGCAATGTAATACAAGTCATAAGAAATTATTGCATAGCCATTACCAATCATAATAATATGGCATAACATCATAGCAATGTAATACAAGTTGTAAGCAATTATTGCATAGCCATTACCAATCATAATAATATGGCATAACATCATAGCAATGTAATACAAGTCGTAAGCAATTATTGCATAGCCATTACAATCATAATAATATGGCATAACATCATAGTAATGTAATACAAGTCATAAGCAATTATTGCATAGCCATTACCAATCATAATAATATGGCATAACATCATAGTAATGTAATACAAGTCATAAGCAATTATTGCATAGCCATTACCAATCAAAATAATATGGCATAACATCATAGCAATGTAATACAAGTCATAAGAAATTATTGCATAGCCATTACCAATCATAATAATATGGCATAACATCATAGCAATGTAATACAAGTTGTAAGCAATTATTGCATAGCCATTACCAATCATAATAATATGGCATAACATCATAGCAATGTAATACAAGTCATAAGCAATTATTGCATAGCCATTACCAATCATAATAATATGGCATAACATCATAGTAATGTAATACAAGTCATAAGCAACTATGGTGTTTTTTTATGTAATCATATCATTCATTATGTAAGTTTTCTATGATATAGGTGTTTTCTAAAGTTGTAAAGCACACAGACACTAAATAACACAGAAATATAAACAGAGCAATGTCCCTAAAGCAATGACTATGTATGTATATTATAAATGTCCCTAAATCAATGACTATGTATGTATATTATCAATGTCCCTAAATCAATGACTATGTATGTATATTATCAATGTCCCTAAAGCAATGACTATGTATGTATATTATCAATGCTTGGTCATTGGTAATATGCACCTCCCACTCCCCTTCTCTAATTTATTCTAAAATTATACACTGAAACCAGGCTTTCAAAGATATTTAATGAATCAATAAGCTTTGTCCTTATTGGACAGGTGTCTTTTACTTATGTATATAGAGGTGAAATAAAATAAAAGAAACATATAAAGTGGTCAAATATGTTGGTCATTAATAATAATAATAATAATAATAATAATAATAATAATAATAATAATAATAATAATAATAATAATATAAATAATATAAATAAAAATAATATGAAGGACTTTGTATAGTGCTTAAACTTTAGAAGCTCTAAATGCTGTACGACATAATGATATGACTACAAAAACAAACAAAAACACCATAGGACCTGGCATCCATGATAGGACTTGGCATCCATGATAGGACATGATATCCATGATAGGACATGGCATTCCATGATAGGAAATTACATCCATGATAGGACATGTCATCCATGATAGAATTTGGCATCCATGATATGACAATGCATCCATGATAGGACATGGCATCCATGATAGGACTTGGCATCCATGATAGGACATGATATCCATGATAGGACATGGCATTCCATGATAGGAAATTACATCCATGATAGGACATGTCATCCACGATAGAATTTGGCATCCATGATATGACAATGCATCCATGATAGGACATGGCATCCATGATAGGACATGGTGTCTATAATAGGACATGATATCCATGATTGGACATGACATCATAATAAATACTTTATGATAGGGTGTCATTTAGAAACTGCATCAATATTATGGGAAAAATTGCTTTATCATTTTTATGTGCAAACATAGTCTTTGACTAAATCCAGAAATTTGCTGTATCAGTTTTATGGGGAAACATAGTTTTTGACTATATCCAGAAATTTGCTTTATCAGTTTTATTGGCAAACATAGTTTATGACTATATCCAGAAATTTGCTGTATCAGTTTTATGGGCATACAAGGTTTTATATCCAGAGATTGCTGATTTTGAGTTTGCTGTAAATATTCATGGCACAATATGATTTTCTGTTGTGATAATATTGTGTGCTTCGAAGCATGCGGCTTTTTGGTAGTGTTTTAATGGCATAATGTTAGGGTTACACTAACCTCATAATGCTCCATTAATTACCCTTATTGACATTAATTTTTTTTTTAAATTACCATTTTGTTTACCCTGAAACATAATCATACTAATCATTAATCTGGCAGACAAAATTAAAACAAAAATAAACTGAAAAGACCATTTAAAATCTTGGAAGGAAAAGAATTCAAAACCCTGAAAATATCAAAATGTTATAATAGCATTAATTTCATCTGTTGATATTCTCAAGATTATTTTTTCAAAATGTCATTTTTCTTTTGGTTTTTAACCTGTCTTTTACAATCAATATCAGTTACAATAAAATTCAATCTAACTAAACCAATGCTTTTAAGACTTTAAAAATTGTTTCTATCAATATCTTTTAAAGATATTTTTGTTAAAGACTGTGAATTCACTAACTATCAAATTAAAACTTACCCAGAAGAAAACTGAACTTTCTTTCCATCAAGGCCATTAGCGTCTACTGGATCACCATTTAATTCTTTCAATCTTCCATTGTGATGTGTTTTCTTCTGACTGCGTGGAGGGGTTGGAGGTCGAGGCACCTGTTGCCGTGGTAACTGCCCAGAATGATGTGTATCTGTCTGATTTCTGGGAGATAAATTGGGGGATGAATTGCTTGAAAAAGAAAGATTTAGCCCAGGTACAACTTGTCTGTCAACATTACTGGATGAGGCATAGAACCTTTTAAAGTCACTCGTGGATTTAAAGTTCCGAGAAGATGCATTCGGTGATTGATTGTCTGAGGATTCTGACCGTGGTGAAATTTCCCCGCTACTGTTTTCTTGGTGCCGTTGAAGCCATTTCCCATGGAAACTGTCCTTGTGTTCTTGCTCCAGATGGTGAACCAATTCTTGAGTCGACTTTTCTCCATAGAGATTGGACTTCTCACTCTTAAGGTCTGACTCAATTGTTGGTCCTTGACCTCTGATTTTTGAGCTAGAATAAAGCATGACAAAAAAATGTGAAAACAGTAATGAGCAATTTGTAAAAATAAAGTCATTAATGTTGCAAGAGACAAAATCGAAAAATAAACATGGTTTCAGAAAGCCACAAAATTTTAATTTTGCAGAACTATATAACCATGAACAATGTATAAAATTATCATTAATAATGCATATTGTGGTAAAATGCACACCCATGAATAATTTACTCATGTAATACACACCCATGAATAATTCACTCATGTAAAAATTACACCCATGAATAATTTACTCATGTAATACACACCCATGAATAATTTACTCATGTAATACACACCCATGAATAAATTACTATGCAATACACACCCATGAATAATTTACTCATGTAATACACACCCATGAATAATTTACTCATGTAAAAAGCACACCCATCATTAATCTACTCATGTAATACACATCCATATATAATTTACTCATGTAAAAACACATCCATGAATAATTTACTCATGTAAAAAGCACACCCATGAATAATTAACTCATGTTATATGCACACCCATGTATAATTTACTAATGTAATATGCACTCCCATGAATAATTTACTCATGTAATACACACCCATGAATAAATTACTATGCAATACATACCCATGAATAATTTACTCATGTAATACACACCCATGAATAATTTACTCATGTAAAAAGCACACCCATCATTAATCTACTCATGTAATACACATCCATATATAATTTACTCATGTAAAAACACATCCATGAATAATTTACTCATGTAAAAAGCACACCCATGAATAATTAACTCATGTTATATGCACACCCATGTATAATTTACTAATGTAATATGCACTCCCATGAATAATTTAGTCATGTAATATGCACACCCATGTATAATTTACTCATGTAAAAAGCACACCCATGTATAATCTAATCATGTATAAAACACACCCATGTATAATCAACTCATGTAAAATGCACACCCATGTATGATATGCTCATGTAAAAGGTCCACCCATGAAAAATTTACTCATGTAATATGCACACCCATGAATAATTTACTCATTTAATATACACACCCATGTGTAAAGAGCACACCCATGTATGATCTAATCATGTATAAAACACACCCATGTATAATCAACTCATGTAAAATGCACACCCATGTATGATATGCTCATGTAAAAGGTCCACCCATGAAAAATTTACTCACGTAATATGCACACCCATGAATAATTTACTCATTTAATATACACACCCATGTGTAAAGAGCACACCCATGTATGATCTAATCATGTATAAAACACACCCATGTATAATCTGCTCATATAAAAAGATCACCCGTTCATAATGTACTCCTGTAATACACACCCATGTAAAATCTGCTGATGTAAAATTCACACCAAAGTATAATCTACTCATGTCAAATACACACTCATATTAATATAAATGCTTAAAATTCACACCCATATATAATATACTCATTTAAAATGCATAGCCATTTATGATATACTGAATGTAAGTGGAGGTCTTTAAAAAAAAAGGCACACTCACATGGAACGGACAACAATGCATGAAACAATCCCATGTGTAATATACTAATATACATTGCACATCCATGTATTTTATATTCATGACAGGGTGGCCCAGTAAGACAGTATACTCCATGGTTCTCATGTGTTATTGAGAGGGAGTCATGTTAATTGCCTTCATGACAGGGTGGCCTTGTAAGGTATTACAAAAGGAGGCATCATATGACAGAATACTATACATGATTCTAAATGATGGTGTTCTAATGACCGTATACTATACATGATTCTAAAGGATGGTGTTCTAATGATGTTGTACTGTAATTTCAATTTGTATACCTTAGTTACTGTGATAAGATCTAGATATGGACAAATTTGACCCATTTGTAATATATTTAATTAATTAAGTATAACATTCTGATTTATAGTGCACCTGAATTTTTATTAACTAGCTTATATCATATAGGCTACACTGTGCAACAAGCATTAATTGATATCACATGGGGTACACTGTGCAACATGCATTAACTGATATCACATGGGGTACACTGTGCAACATGCATTAACTGATATCACATGGGCTACACTGTGCAACATGCATTAACTGATATCACATGGGCTACACTGTGCAACATGCATTAACTGATATCACATGGGCTACACTGTGCAACATGCATTAACTGATATCACATGGGCTACACTGTGCAACATGCATTAACTGATATCAAATGGGATACATTGTTTAAATAGCAATAATTAGCTGGTTATCAGATGGACTACACTGTGCAAAAGCATTAGACAATGGCTTATCACAGACTACATGAAGTCACTTGTTATAACATCGACTACATAATGTAAAATACATTAACCACCTGGTTAAAATTTGGTCTACCTTATGTAAAATACATTTAACACCTGGTTATGATTTTGGTCTACATTATGTAACATACATTAAACACCTGGTTAAAATTTGGTCTACCTTATGTAAAATACATTAAACACCTGCTTATGATTTTGGTTTACCTTATGTAAAATACATTAAACACCTGGTTATGATTTTGGTCTACCTTATGTAAAATACATTAAACACCTGGTTAAAATTTGGTCATACTTATGAAAAATGCATTAAACACCTGGTTATGATTTGGTCTTAGTTGCATTAATAAATGACATTTAAGTAAAACACATTAACCAACTGGTTATGATTTGGTCTAAAATGCATTAATAAAATGACAATTAAGTAAAACGCATTAATCAATTGGTAATGTGAGTTACATTAAGCAAGACACATTAAAATTGGTTACCATGAGGATTAAATTATACAAGAAACATTACACTTGGTTACCATGAGGATAAAATAATTATACCAGACACATTAAAATTGGTTACCATGAGGATTAAATTATACAAGACACATTAAAATTGGTTACCATGACGATTAAATTATACCAGACACATTAAAATTGGTTACCATGAGAATTAAATTATACAAGACACATTAAAATTGGTTACCATGAGGACTAAATTATACAAGACACATTAAAATTGGTTACCATGAGGATTAAATTATACAAGACACATTAAAATTGGTTACCATGAGGATTAAATTATACAAGACACATTAAAATTGTTTACCATGAGGATTAAATTATACAAGACACATTAAAATTGTTTACCATGAGGATTAAATTATAAAGACATATTAAACTTGGTTACCATGAGGATCAAATTATACAAGACACATTAAACTTGGTTACCATGAGGATCAAATTATACAAGACACATTAAACTTGGTTACCATGAGGATTAAATTATACGAGACATTAAAATTGGTTACCATGAGGATTAATACAAGACACATTAAAATTGGTTATCATGAGGATTAAATTATACAACACACATTAAAATTGGTTACCATGAGGATTAAATTATACAAGACACATTAAAATTGGTTACCATGAGGATTAAATTATACAAGACACATTAAAATTGGTTACCATGAGGATCAAATTATAAAGACACATTAAAATTGGTTATCATGAGGAGTAAATTATACAAGACACATTAAAATTGGTTACCATGAGGATCAAATTATAAAGACACATTAAAATTGGTTATCATGAGGATTAAATTATACAAGACACATTAAAATTGGTTACCATGATGATCAAATTATACAAGACACATTAAAATTGGTTATCATGATTAAATTATACAACACACATTAAAATTGGTTACCATGATGATCAAATTATACAAGACACATTAAAATTGGTTATCATGATTAAATTATACAAGACACATTAAAATTGGTTACCATCCAGATTAAATTATACAAGACAGATTAAAATTGGTTATCATGAGGATCAAATTATACAAGAGCAATGTTATTTACTACAATATTTGAACTTTAATAAATGCATTATTTGTTTGTTTGATTACGATTTTTAACATAGCCTTAACAATTTTTTAGTCATATCGCTACCTAGTCACATTATCCTGACACCAGGCCGACCAGTCCTAACACTAACCTCTTATTACTGAGTGCTAAGCGAGACAGCTGTTAGTACCATTTTTGTAAGTCTTTGGTATGACTCGGCCAAGGATTTAACCCATGACCTCCCGCTTTCACGGTGGATGCTCTAACCACTAGGCCATTGGAGTGGTTAACAAATGTATTAAAAAATCTTCCAAGGTTAGAAGCACTAGATCTATTAAACGAAAAGCTAAAGAAAAATCTATTGCAGTGTGCTTATTATATTATCGTTTGTCAAGATTCTCATAAAGAATGATACTCATTAAAATATTATCGTTTGTATTATCATTTGTCATGATTCTCATAAAGAATGATACTCATTAAAAATATTATCGTTTGTATTATCGTTTGTCAAGATTCTCAGAAAGAATGGTACTCATTAAAATATTATCGTTTGTATTATCATTTGTCATGATTCTCATAAAGAATGATACTCATTAAAAATATTATCGTTTGTATTATTGTTTGTCAAGATTCTCAGAAAGAATGATACTCATTAAAATATTATCGTTTGTATTATCATTTGTCATGATTCTCATAAAGAATGATACTCATTAAAAATATTATCGTTTGTATTATTGTTTGTCAAGATTCTCAGAAAGAATGATACTCATTAAAATATTATCGTTTGTATTATCATTTGTCATGATTCTCATAAAGAATGATACTCATTAAAAATATTATCGTTTGTATTATCGTTTGTCAAGATTCTCAGAAAGAATGATACTCATTAAAATATTATCATTTGTATTATCATTTGTCATGATTCTCATAAAGAATGATACTCATTAAAAATATTATCGTTTGTATTATCGTTTGTCAAGATTCTCAGAAAGAATGATACTCATTAAAATATATTATCGTTTGTATTATCGTTTGTCAAGATTCTCAGAAAGAATGATACTCATTAAAATATTATCATTTGTATTATCATTTGTCATGATTCTCATAAAGAATGATACTCATTAAAAATATTATCGTTTGTATTATCGTTTGTCAAGATTCTCAGAAAGAATGATACTCATTAAAATATTATCGTTTGTATTATCATTTGTCATGATTCTCATAAAGAATGATACTCATTAAAAATATTATCGTTTGTATTATCGTTTGTCAAGATTCTCAGAAAGAATGATACTCATTAAAATATTATCGTTTGTATTATCATTTGTCATGATTCTCATAAAGAATGATACTCATTAAAAATATTATCGTTTGTATTATCGTTTGTCAAGATTCTCAGAAAGAATGATACTCATTAAAAATATTATCGTTTGTATTATCGTTTGTCAAGATTCTCAGAAAGAATGATACTCATTAAAAATATTATCATTTGTATTATCGTTTGTCAAGATTCTCAGAAAGAATGATACTCATTAAAATATATTATCGTTTGTATTATCGTTTGTCAAGATTCTCATAAAGAATGATACTCATTAAATATATTATCATTTGTATTATTGTTTGTCAAGATTCTCATAAAGAATGATACTCATTAAAAATATTATCATTTGTATTATTGTTTGTCAAGATTCTCATAAAGAATGATACTCATTAAAAATATTATCATTTGTATTATCGTTTGTCAAGATTCTCATAAAGAATGATACTCATTAAAAACATTATCAATTGTATTATTGTTTGTCAAGATTCTCATAAAGAATGATACTCATTAAAAATATTATCGTTTGTACTGTATTATCGTTTGTCAAGAGTCTCGTAAAGAATGATACTCATTAAAAATATTATTGTTTGTATTATCGTTTGTCAATATTCTCATAAAGAATGATACTCATTAAAAATATTATCATTTGTATTATCGTTTGTCAAGATTCTCATAAAGAATGATACTCATTAAAAATATTATCGTTTGTCAAGATTCTCATAAAGAATGATACTCATTAAAAATATTATCGTTTGTATTATCGTTTGTCAAGATTCTCATAAAGAATGATACTCATTAAAATATTATCGTTTGTATTATCATTTGTCATGATTCTCATAAAGAATGATACTCATTAAAAATATTATCGTTTGTATTATCGTTTGTCAAGATTCTCATAAAGAATGATACTCATTAAAAATAAATCTATCAAATATTTGATAAGTCAACTGGGTAAAAATTTGTTTTAGATTACCCAAGTAACATTTTAGAAAAAATGACTTTCACTGCTTATTATGGTAGTAGTGATAACATGCGATGTTGTGAAATGCAAATTCATTGATATGTGTATCAACCATGTCTGAAAATGATAAGATATATGGCTATTATTTAATTTGTGACAGCATATATGCAAGACAAATCTGTCAATAAAATCTGTTTTTTCACTATTTTGGCATCCTTCAGAATAGTACATTTTAGTTAAACATTATGAGTTTATTTTATTCTTTTCAAGACCATATCTTTAGCATCTACACATCTTTTTAGTCTAAATGAGATGACTGTTGTGTCAAAGTAAGACTAAAACAGTCTGTAAGAAAATTGAAATTTTTAAAATAAAAAAACAGCAAAGTAACAACAATTGCAAAAAAAGAAATGATTTCTGTTTGGGAATAATCAGGATTGACTTTTCAGAAACCAACATTTGCACAAAATACTTAAGTCCCCATTTCTCATGTGATAACTCACAAAATCCAACTTAGAACAAATTTGATACAAGTGTTTACCACAAAGTCTCCTCACAGTCCAAATTTCTTACGTGATAACTCACATGAGAAAATCCAACTTAGAACAAATTTGATACAAGTGTTTACCAAAGTCTTCTCAAAGTCCAAATTTCTTACGTGATAACTCACATGAGAATTTAGAACTTGTTAAATACATTTTTTTTCAGAATGATTTTCTAAGTTCTACTTTTTTATGTGAATATTCAAATTCTCATGTGAGCAGCATCTATACACGTGAGAATAGGTGAGGTTTTTCCCTTGCTCACAACATCTAACAAACTGCTAAGATGAGCCAGCAAAATCTACCCAGTTTGCATACATTTCTAACAAGGTTCTCATGTGCAGCTTATGAGTAGCTCGTGTGAATTGGCGAGATTTTTCTGTACGGGTAGCTGTGATTGGTGCATTATGTAAAAGTTTTACTTTCTGTTAGGCTTTTAAAAAAAGTTAAACTCCTTGGCAACATGTGAAATTAATTTAATTCATATCTAGATCATATTTTGTATTTTTTTTATGAATTTTTGGTAAAATATGATACACATGGGTGAAATTGTGTCTGTTATGATTAGATAACTCTTACCGCTGATTAGTTACAGCTGAGTTATCTCTCTTATATGCAATGGAATATCTGGTTCTGTCATTGTCAAATTGACAATCTAACATTGTTCTCTATGACAGTGTGTGACATGCATGCTGAGATAGGATAGAAAGTATATATTTATTTCATAAAAAATTAGCATTGAGGTGTATTGATAAATACTTGCTACAGTGATACTCGAGTTCAGGTTTTCAAAATGGCCACTATTTTACGTCTGGGGTCTTTAAAGCAATGGATGATGATGTTCTGTTTGCCTCATACACAAAGTATTTTATACATCATTCTTGAAAAGAAAGCTGTCATTTATATTTGTGGCATTGCCTTTCTCAGAACCCTTGGTTGTCTCCCTTGGTTGTCTCTGTGTGTCCACTAATACTGTATCAACAACAACACAGCCATTTTGTATCATTCTAGATATTCCCATATATCAACCATAATTAATACTGTATCAACAACAACACAGCCATTTTGTATCATTCTAGATATTCCCATATATCAACCATAATTAATACTGTATCAACAACAACACAGCCATTTTGTATCATTCTAGATATTCCCATATATCAACCATAATTAATACTGTATCAACAACAACACAGCCATTTTGTATCATTCTAGATATTCCCATATATCAACCATAATTAATACTGTATCAACAACAACACAGCCATTTTGTATCATTCTAGATATTCCCATATATCAACCATAATTAATACTGTATCAACAACAACACAGCCATTTTGTATTAGTCTTGATATTCCCATATACCAACAATAATTAATACTGTATCAACGACAATACAGCTATTTTGTATCATTCTTTATATTCCCAGATATCAACCATATTTAACGGCATATCAAATCAGGAATGTTATTACAATAAAGATCAAAAGACATGGAAACATCCCCACCCTGGGGACCAATAAATACCATATATACACGCATACATCTACAATCAACAACTATATAAATCTGTTTTGGACTGGTTTAAAGACTGTCTTATCATTTCTCTATAATCTTTCTTCCAGTTAATATTGAACAGACCAATAGAAGATTCAAGAATGTACTATTTATGGTACTGAATGATTAAACATAATGTACCATACTAAATGATTAGATATAATGTACCATACTGAATGATTAGACATGCAATGTACCATACTGAATGATTAGATATGCAATGTACCATACTGAATGATTAAACAATGTACCATGCTGAATGATTAGATATGCAATGTACCATACTGAATGATTAAACAATGTACCATACTGAATGATTTGATATAATGTACCATACTGAATGATTAGATATGTAATGTACCATACTGAATGATTAACATAATGTGCCATACTGAATGATTAACATAATGTGCCATACTGAATGATTTGATATAATGTACCATACTGAATGATTAGATATGTAATGTACCATACTGAATGATTAGACATAATGTACCATACTGAATGATTAGATATGTAATGTACCATACTGAATGATTAGATATGTAATGTACCATACTGAATGATTAGACATAATGTACCATACTGAATGATTAGATATGTAATGTACCATACTGAATGATTAGATATGTAATGTACCATACTGAATGATTAGATACACAGTATACCATACTGAATGTCTAGGTATGTGATGTTCCATGCTGAATGATTAGACAGAATGTACCATAATAAATGACAAGATGTACTGTGTATATCTAATGAGATGATAGACATGTAATGTATTGTGTATATCTAATGAGATGATAGACATGTAATTTATTGTGTATATCTAATGAGATGATAGACATGTAATTTATTGTGTATATATAATGAGATGATAGACATGTAATGTATTGTGTATATCTAGTGAGATGATAGACATGTAATGTATTGTGTATATCTAATGAGATGATAGACATGCAATGTATTGTGTATATCTAATGAGATGATAGACATGCAATGTATTGTGTATATCTAATGAGATGATAGACATGTAATTTATTGAGTATATCTAATGAGACGATAGACATGCAATGTATTGTGTATATCTAATGAGATGATAGACATGTAATTTATTGTGTATATCTAATGAGATGATAGACATGTAATGTATTGTGTATATCTAATGAGATGATAGACATGTAATTTATTGTGTATATATAATGAGATGATAGACATGCAATGTATTGTGTATATCTAATGAGATGATAGACATGCAATGTATTGTGTATATCTAATGAGATGATAGACATGTAATGTATTGTGTATATCTAGTGAGATGATAGACATGTAATGTATTGTGTATATCTAATGAGATGATAGACATGCAATGTATTGTGTATATCTAATGAGACGATAGACATGCAATGTATTGTGTATATCTAATGAGATGATAGACATGTAATTTATTGTGTATATCTAATGAGATGATAGACATGTAATGTATTGTGTATATCTAGTGAGATGATAGACATGTAATGTATTGTGTATATCTAATGAGATGATAGGCATGTAATTTATTGTGTATATCTAATGAGATGACAGACATGTAATTCATTGTTTATCTAATGCAATGAAAGATGTGTAATTCATTGTGTATATCTAATGAGATGACAGACATGTAATTTATCATGCATTACTAATGAGATGATAGACATGCAATTCATTATATAGATCTACTGAGATGATAGACATGCAATTCATTATATAGATCTACTGAGATGATAGACATGTAATTTATTGTGTATATCTAATGAGATGATAGACATGTAATGTATTGTGTATATCTACTGAGATGATAGACATGTAATGTATTGTGTATATCTACTGAGATGATAGACATGTAATGTATTGTGTATATCTAATGAGATGATAGACATGCAATGTATTGTGTATATCTACTGAGATGATAGACATGCAATGTATTGTGTATATCTACTGAGATGATAGACATGCAATTCATTATATAGATCTACTGAGATGATAGACATGTAATGTATTGAGTATATCTAATGAGATGATAGACATGTAATGTATTGTGTATATCTAATGAGACGATAGACATGTAATGTATTGTGTATATCTAATGAGATGATAGACATGCAATGTATTGTGTATATCTACTGAGATGATAGACATGCAATTCATTATATAGATCTACTGAGATGATAGACATGTAATGTATTGTGTATATCTAATGAGATGATAGACATGTAATGTATTGTGTATATCTAATGAGATGATAGACATGTAATGTATTGTGTATATCTAATGAGACGATAGACATGCAATGTATTGTGTATATCTAATGAGATGATAGACATGTAATGTATTGTGTATATCTAATGAGACGATAGACATGCAATGTATTGTGTATATCTAATGAGATGATAGACATGTAATGTATTGTGTATATCTAATGAGACGATAGACATGCAATGTATTGTGTATATCTAATGAGATGATAGACATGTAATTTATTGTGTATATCTAATGAGATGATAGACATGTAATTTATTGAGTATATCTAATGAGATGATAGACATGCAATGTATTGAGTATATCTAATGAGACGATAGACATGTAATTTATTGAGTATATCTAATGAGATGATAGACATGCAATATATTGTGTATATCTAATGAGATGATAGACATGTAATTTATTTTGTATATCTAATGAGATGATAGACATGTAATTTATTTTGTATATCTAATGAGATGATAGACATGTAATTTATTTTGTATATCTAATGAGATGATAGACATGTAATTTATTTTGTATATCTAATGAGATGATAGACATGCAATGTATTGTGTATATCTAATGAGATGATAGACATGTAATTTATTGAGTATATCTAATGAGATGATAGACATGTAATGTATTGTGTATATCTAATGAGATGATAGACATGTAATTTATTGTGTATATCTAATGAGATGATAGACATGTAATTTATTGTGTATATCTAATGAGATGATAGACATGCAATGTATTGTGTATATCTAATGAGATGATAGACATGTAATTTATTTTGTATATCTAGTGAGATGATAGACATGTAATGTATTGTGTATATCTAATGAGATGATAGACATGTAATGTATTGTGTATATCTAATGAGACGATAGACATGCAATGTATTGTGTATATCTAATGAGATGATAGACATGTAATTTATTGTGTATATCTAATGAGATGATAGACATGTAATTTATTGAGTATATCTAATGAGATGATAGACATGCAATGTATTGAGTATATCTAATGAGACGATAGACATGTAATTTATTGAGTATATCTAATGAGATGATAGACATGCAATGTATTGTGTATATCTAATGAGATGATAGACATGTAATTTATTTTGTATATCTAATGAGATGATAGACATGTAATTTATTTTGTATATCTAATGAGATGATAGACATGTAATTTATTGTGTATATCTAATGAGATGATAGACATGTAATTTATTTTGTATATCTAATGAGATGATATACTTGTAATTTATTTTGTATATCTAATGAGATGATAGACATGTAATTTATTTTGTATATCTAATGAGATGATAGACATGTAATTTATTTTGTATATCTAATGAGATGATAGACATGTAATTTATTTTGTATATCTAATGAGATGATATACTTGTAATTCATTGTGTATATCTAATGAGATGATAGACATGTAATTTATTTTGTATATCTAGTGAGATGATAGACATGTAATGTATTGTGTATATCTAATGAGATGATAGACATGTAATTCATTGTGTATATCTAATGAGATGATAGACATGTAATTTATTGTGTATATCTAATGAGATGATATACATGTAATGTATTGTGTATATATAATGAGATGATAGACATGTAATTTATTGTGTATATCTAATGAGATGATAGACATGTAATTTATTGTGTATATCTAATGAGATGATAGACATGTAATTTATTGTGTATATATAATGAGATGATAGACATGTAATTTATTGTGTATATCTAATGAGATGATAGACATGTAATTTATTGTGTATATCTAATGAGATGATAGACATGTAATTTATTGTGTATATCTAATGAGATGATATACATGTAATTCATTGTGTATATCTAATGAGATGATAGACATGTAATTTATTTTGTATATCTAATGAGATGATAGACATGTAATTTATTGTGTATATCTAATGAGATGATAGACATGTAATTTATTGTGTATATCTAATGAGATGATAGACATGTAATTTATTGTGTATATATAATGAGATGATAGACATGTAATTTATTGTGTATATCTAATGAGATGATAGACATGTAATTTATTGTGTATATCTAATGAGATGATAGACATGTAATTTATTGTGTATATCTAATGAGATGATATACATGTAATTTATTGTGTATATCTAATGAGATGATAGACATGTAATGTATTGTGTATATCTAATGAGATGATAGACATGTAATTTATTGTGTATATCTAATGAGATGATAGACATGTAATTTATTGTGTATATCTAATGAGATGATAGACATGTAATTTATTGTGTATATCTAATGAGATGATAGACATGTAATTTATTGTGTATATCTAATGAGATGATAGACATGTAATGTATTGTGTATATCTAATGAGATGATAGACATGTAATTTATTGAGTATATCTAATGAGATGATAGACATGTAATTTATTGTGTATATCTAATGAGATGATAGACATGTAATTTATTGAGTATATCTAATGAGATGATAGACATGTAATTTATTGTGTATATCTAATGAGATGATAGACATGTAATTTATTGTGTATATCTAATGAGATGATAGACATGTAATTTATTGTGTATATCTAATGAGATGATAGACATGTAATGTATTGTGTATATCTAATGAGACGATAGACATGTAATTTATTGTGTATATCTAATGAGATGATATACATGTAATGTATTGTGTATATCTAATGAGATGATAGACATGTAATTTATTGTGTATATATAATGAGATGATAGACATGTAATTTATTGTGTATATCTAATGAGATGATAGACATGTAATTTATTTTGTATATCTAATGAGATGATAGACATGTAATTCTAATGAGATGATAGACATGTAATTCATTGTGTATATCTAATGAGATGATAGACATGTAATTTTGTGTTGGTTACTAAAACGTTATCTCAAATTAGAAATACAAATTTATGGGACTGGCTTAGAGATGCTGCCTGTCTTACTTTTCTGAAATTTAAATCCTTTCAGTCTTCATTTATAGAATTATGCTATGTCTACTTCTTTCTTATGCTATGTCTACTTCTTTCTTATGCTATGTCCACTTCTTCCTTATCGGTGTTTTGTTTGCTAATTCAGTATACACACTATCCTCAAGTTCAAATGCTGAGGAGTGAATATGGGACATTTTTCATGAGTGAATTTGGGACCATTTTCATGAGTGAATTTGGGACCATTTTCATGCATCAATTTGGGACAGTCTTCATGAGTGAACTAGGGACAGTTTTCATGAGTTGCTTTGGGATAGTTTTCATGCATTAATATGGGAAAGTTTTCAGGAGTAATTTGGGAGTTTTCATGAGTGAACTTGGGAAAGTTTGCATGCATCAGTTTGGGACCATTTTCATGAGAGAATTTAAGATAGTTTTCATGCATGAACTTAGGACAGTTTTCATTGGGGAATCTGGGATAGTTCTTATTTAATAGCTCAAGTAAAATGTCCATCTGATTCTGGAAGAGTCTACACTGCCACCCATGAATCAAAGCATTCAAATTCAGCTGTATGAACCAAACTGATGATGGAACCTGCCCAAAATGTATGTTTGAAAGAAAAACTACTACTTGTAGAATAAATTATGTTTATAGTTGTTACTGCAGAAGCCTACATGGACTTTGTGCTATTCCCAAGGACACGTAAGGAAGTCATTTTTGGCTGGACATGGCAGGCATTGAAACTGCGTCCCTTGGAATCGTCATTTCAGACACTTTACAAACTGCTCGTGTGTCTGCCTGATATGCTAAGTATACAGTGTGGGAATTTGTAACATATAAATATTTTGGGAATTACAAAGAATGTATGAGTTGAAAGCACACATTTTGTGTGTCATATTGCTTGTGTTAAGTACACTGTGTATGCATTACACTGAATATGGCATAGATGTGTTACATGCACTGTGCATGCATTACAATGAATATGGCATAGGATGTGTTACATGCACTGTGTATGCATTACAATGAATATGGCATAGGATGTGTTACATGCACTGTGTATGCATTACAATAAATATGGCATAGGATGTGTTACATGCACTGTGTATGCATTACAATGAATATGGCATTGCATGTGTTAAGTGCACTGTGTATGCATTACAATGAATATGGCATAGGATGTGTTACATGCACTGTGTATGCATTAAAATGAATATGGCATAGGATGTGTTACATGCACTGTGTATGCATTACAATGAATATGGCATAGGATGTGTTTCATGCACTCTGTATGCATTACAATGATTATAGCATAGGATGTGTTACATGCACTGTGTTTGCATTACAATGAATATGGCATAGGATGTGTTACATGCACTCTGTATGCATTACAATGAATACGGCATAGGATGTGTTACATGCACTGTGTTTGCATTACAATGAATATGGCATAGGATGTGTTACATGCACTGTGTATGCATTACAATGAATATGGTATTGGATGTGTTAAGTGCACTGTGTATGCATTACAATGAATATGGTATTGGATGTGTTAAGTGCACTCTGTATGCATTACAATGAATATGGCATAGGATGTGTTACATGCACTGTGTATGCCTTACAATGAATATGGCATAGGATGTGTTACATGCACTGTGTATGCATTACAATGAATATGGCATATGATGTGTTACATGCACTGTGTATGCCTTACAATGAATATGGCATATGATGTGTTACATACATTGTGTATGCCTTACAATGAATATGGCATATGATGTGTTACATGCACTGTGTATGCCTTACAATGAATATGGCATATGATGTGTTACATGCACTGTGTATGCCTTACAATGAATATGGCATAGGATGTGTTACATGCACTGTGTATGCCTTACAATGAATATGGCATATGATGTGTTACATACATTGTGTATGCATTACAATGAATATGGCATGGCATGTTAGCAGTTTACAACACATCATCACAATATAGGCTATATGGTACCAGATAAAGTTAAAAAATATAAGTATTTATGAAGAATTGCATTAAAGCAATTAAAAGACTAACCCTTCTAATCAAATGCATGCAGTGGATATTACATCAAAATACATCTGTCACACAGGGTCAACACATTGTGGGTATTACATCAAAATGCATTTGTCACAAAGGGTTATACACTCAGAATTTGTGTAAAATATCTGTTCCCACTGTATCCCGTTAAATGTTGTAAAGAATGAAGACAGCAAAGTACAATACCATTGACAAGACATTCAAGGGCTTGGGTTAGCAAGGGCTTGGATTAGCGAGGGCTAAATAGCAGCCAATACAACAATAAAATGCATAGCAAGGCAAAGTGGCAACAGAAAGTTGTCACTTCAGATGCAACTGTTTTGCCTTGGATTTGCATGGGTTACAGTAATTGTCACTTCAAAGGCAACTGCATTGCTCTGGATTTTCATGGGTTACAGTAATTGTCACTTCAAAGGCAACTGCATTGCCCTGTATTTTGATGGGTTACAGTAATTGTCACTTCAAAGGTAACTGCATTGCCCTGTATTTTCATGGGTTACAGTAATTGTCACTTCAAAGGCAACTGCATTGCCCTGGATTTTCATGGGTTACAGTAATTGTCACTTCAAAGGCAACTGCATTGCCCTGTATTTTCATGGGTTACAGTAATTGTCACTTCAAAGGCAACTGCATTGCCCTGTATTTTCATAGGGTACATAACTGGTAGAACAGAAAAATGGGTACCAATGTAAAATTAGACAACAAACAACAGCCGGGGTGGGAAATCCGACAAAATTATTTTATTTTTTTCACCCAGATAATGATGACGCTGCTGACTTTTGGGTCTGACTTCTAATCTGCAAAACAGATTTCATTGCTTGGACAGTTTTAAACGCATAATGGAGTGGAGCATCCCAGGAAATTGATGAGTGAGATTCTGAAACAGTCAGGTGTGACTCCTTTGGTTGACTGCAAAAATGGTATATTAATTTATAAATGTCTTAAAAACAATAGGAAAAAAATTAGATTTGTGTCATTTTCACTTGGACTTATCTTAGCAAGTATATATGGTAAAAGATGTCATTTTCAGTTGGACTTAACTTATAAGCAAGTATATATGGTACAATATATAATTTTTTTTGGTTGGACTTATAAGCAAGTATATATGGTACAAGATATCATTTCAGAATATATAGATGTATATTTATCAAAATATATTATATTCAATTATATTTGTGCAAATAACGTATATACATTTATCTCCACTGCTGAACAGAAACTGTTACATACAATAAAGGTCCAAAAATTTAAAACTTTACTATTTACTTGTCTCTAGGCATTTGTGTGTGCTGTGTGTGGATATATATATATATATATATATATATATATATATATATATATATATATATATATATATATATATATATATATATATATATATATATACACATATAATGTGTAATTTAAGTAAGTACAGTACTATTAATATGTTACAGTGTATGAAGATAAAGATATAATTTTGTTCAGTACAGTGTATTAAGCTATAATGTACAAATTAATTTGTTACAGTGTATTAAACTATAATATATGGTATGATTTAATTTTTATTCCTATGAGGGAACCATTACTCCAAGCACTGGCTTAAAGAGAAATACTCTTAAGACTATACTTATATATGAGGAAGCATATTAAAATCCCTATGATTGACCAATCTATTGACCTTGACTACAACAAATATTGACCTTGACTACAACAAATATTGACCTTGACTACAACAAATATTGACCTTGACTACAACAAATATTGACGCCCTAGCGCTAAACAAGAAATATCAATAATTTTCTCCATTCAGTACAGTGTATTAAACTATAATATGTAATTTAATTTGTTACAGTGTATAATTTTTAGTTCAGTACAATGTATTTTGCTGTAATATATCAAACCACATACTATTTATAAATTATGCATTTTGTAAATTAAATAAAATGTATACCAAAGACAAAAAGTAAATGTACACTATATCTACAATCAATAACAGAATCCTTCTGCATGAAGCATAAATAAAAAGTTTATAATACATTTTATAAGCAATACCAATATTATGGAAAGCAGTGGGAACCAGTCTGCTGTATATTATACATTTTTATAAGCAATACCAATATTATGGAAAGCAGTGGGAACCAGTCTGCTGGGGACCATACATTTTATACCACTGCAATGATGTGTGGCTGAGTAATCAACTCAAAGTTATTGTTGTTGTGGAATTAATACAATACTATTAGACAATTCATGGCAGCAAATATAACTTACAGAGCAAGAACCCGGGGGGGTGGGGGTGGGGGGCACTTTAGACCACTTAGCTACCCAAAAAGAAACTAACATATGTACACAACAGTCTGTGTTGATTAATTTATTGTTTGTAATCTGGAGAGTTTAAGAACAAATGTGAAATGTTTATGAGATTTAAATATAAATAATATTGGGATCCAAGTTGATCCATGATGGCTTTCCAGTCTCTGAATAAAATTTGGCCTATCTTTTAGCATACATGAGAAAACAACGGAGAGACAAGACAACAATGATTTTGGTAGAATCACTTATATATTGTGAGTTTCATATTATTGTCATTGCTCTGTTCGCTGTGTTTTTAGAGCATATTTATGGGCAGCTCAACATTTTTTTCAATTTGTGTGAAAGTGTTTAAATATGTACCCTCTCCCCATGCTATGAAACCATCAGCTATGAAATATGATACTTCCTCCTCACAGTGAACCTAGCCATAAGAATACTAGCCTTAGGAATACTAACCATAGGAATACTAGCCATATTAATACTAACCCATAATAACACTAACCCATAATAATATTAGCCATAGGAATACTAGCCATAGGAATACTAGCCATAGGAATACAAACCATTGGAATACTAACCATAGGAACACTAGCCATAAGAATACTAGCCTTAGGAATACTAGCCATAGGAATACTAGCCATATTAATAATAGCCATAGGAATACTAGCCTTAGGAATACTAGCCATAGGAATATTAGCCATATTAATACTAGCCTTAGGAATACTAGCCACAGGAATACTAGCCATAGGAGTAGTAGCCATACGAATACTAGCCATAATAATAATAGCCATAGGAATACTAGCCATAATAATAATAGCCATAGGAATACTAGCCTTAAGAATACTAGCCATATTAATACTAGCCATAGGAATACTAGCCATAGGAATACTAGCCTTAGGAATACTAGCCATATTAATACTAGCCATATGAATAGTAGCCATATGAATACAAGCAATAGGAATACTAGCCATATTAATAATAGCCATAGGAATACTAGCCATAGGAATACTAGCCATATTAATAATAGCCATAGGAATGCTAGCCATATTATTACTAGCCTTAGGAATACTAACCATAGGAATACTAGCCATATTAATACCAGCCATAGGAATACTAGCCTTAAGAATACTAGCCATATTATTACTAGCCTTAGGAATACTAACCATATTAATTAATAGCCATAGGATTACTAGCCATACGAATACTAGCCATATTAATAATAGCCATAGGAATGCTAGCCATATTATTACTAGCCTTAGGAATACTAACCATAGGAATACTAGCCATATTAATACCAGCCATAGGAATACTAGCCTTAAGAATACTAGCCATATTATTACAAGCCTTAGGAATACTAACCATATTAATAATAGCCATAGGATTACTAGCCATAGGAATACTAGCCATATTAATAATAGCCTTAGGAATACTAACCATAGGAATACTAGCCATATTAATACCAGCCATAGGAATACTAGCCTTAAGAATACTAGCCATATTATTACTAGCCTTAGGAATACTAACCATATTAATAATAGCCATAGGATTACTAGCCATAGGAATACTAGTATTCCTAAGGATATTACTCCTATGGCTATTATTCCTATTCCTAGTATTCCTAAGGCTATTATTAATATTATTAATACACTTAATTAAAAATATACTGATGATATTGATTATTACTGGTATTCATGTTCACAAGTTGCTCTTTTTATTAGAGAATGAGAATATTGCGTATTTTGTCTAAAAATCCAACTTTTTTTCAATTCTTTAAAAAAAAGTAAATTTTATCTCAATAATTAGTATATTGGAGTACAAGTAAATCCATTGATTTATATTTATAAAACTACTGGTTTGATGTCCTTTTTGTGTCACATGTACATGTTCCCATGGTATTAATATTACAGACAAAATTACTAACACTGGCGGGGGGACACCATTCCAGGAAAAAGCCAACTTATTGAGGAAGCCAAATAAAGTTTCTAACGCTGAGAAAATCAACAACCAAACAATGACAAGAATGTTGACCTGTATAAAAAACACAAACCCCATCTACTGGCAGGAGATTTACAATAACAACTGTGTACACAATTAAAATCTATTTACAACCCACAACAATGGACTACAAACTGAATGAAGACCAGACCAGAACAGCAATGGAAATGATTACATGTTTTAAAAAAGGAAACAAATTACAGAACTAAACATAGAAAAACAATAATGAAATAAAGAACCAAACATTGAATCCAATAATGAATTACAGAGTCAAAAATTGAATCAAATGAATTACAGAACCAAAAAATTCAATCTATAATGAACTATAGAACCAAAAAATTCAATGTATAATGAACTATAGAACCAAAAAATTCAATCTATAATGAACTACAGAACCAAAAATTCAATCTATAATGAACTATAGAACCAAAAAATTCAATCTATAATGAACTATAGAACCAAAAAATTCAATCTATAATGAACTATAGAACCAAAAAATTCAATCTATAATGAACTATAGAACCAAAAAATTCAATCTATAATGAACTACAGAACCAAAAAATTCAATCTATAATGAACTACAGAACCAAACATTGCAACAAATAATGAATTACAGAACAAAACATATTTGGAAAATGAATTAATTTATACAAAGTGAATGAAAAAGATGAAAATGAAGAACTAAATAGCACAACTTAAGAAACGTTTTCAGTTCTACCATCAAAATTACAACTGAACATTACAAACATGCATATTGTACTAACTTGGCCAAAATGGCTTCAGCAATAGTTCTTGCCAGTCTCAGTTGAGCCAAATCATCCAGTTGTGGGGAGGTAGGGTCTTGCAAACAATGGGTGGAGAAAATATGTGATTTAGGGCTTTCATTTAAATTGGGGGAGATGGAATAGTCTGTGTTCAATGCCTGGAGAGGACTTATGCCCATCGGAGGGGATAAGGGTGTGGGTGGAGATGAGACATCTGCAAAAGTTCTGAAGAAATGAAGAAATTAGTATTAAGAAATTATACAAATGCATTTACAAAAATACAGACCAACTCATCCATTCAACAATCAAACTATCCATACATCCATCCATTCGTAGAATATTCTGTGAGAAAAACATCTCAGCAATATACTCTACAAGAGCTTCCCACTACATAACACAAAAAACATCTCAGAAATACACTCTACAAGAGCTTCCCACTACATAACACAAAAAACATCTCAGCAATACAGTCTACAAGAGCTTCCCACTACATAACGCTAAAAACATCTCAGCAATACACTCTACAAGAGCTTCCCACTACATAACACAAAAAACATCTCAGCAATACACTCTACAAGAGCTTCCCACTACATAACACAAAAAAATCTCAGCAATACACTCTACAAGAGCTTCCAACTACATAACACAAAAAAACATCTCAGCAATACACTCTACAAGAGCTTCCCACTACATAACACAAAAAACATCTCAGCAATACACTCTACAACAGCTTCCCACTACATAACACAACAAACAGCTCATAACATACATAACTACATAACACGACACAAAACGCACTAGCCTACATTGCTGCATTATAAAAAGTTAATTGTACTCTTACACTTTTACATGGGATATTGATTACATGGTAATGCTACACTATTCAATGTTAATGCTACACTGTTAATATTAGTGCTACACTATTAATATGGTAATAGTTACACTGCCAATGTTAATGCTACACTGTTAATATGGTAATGTTATATACAGTCAATAGTAATCCTACAGTCAATGGTAATGCTACACTGTTAACATGGTAATGCTACAGTCAATGATAATGCTACACAGTCAATGATAATGATACACAATGTTAATGCTACACAGTCAACGATATTGCTACACAGTCAATGGTAATGCTACACTGTTAATATGGTAATGCTACACAGTCAACAATAATGCTACACAGTCAATGTTAATGATACACTGTCAATATGGTAATGATACACTGTCAATATGGTAATGCTACACAGTCAATGGTAATGATACACTGTTAATATGGTAATGCTACACACTCAATTGTAATACTACACAGTCAATAGTAATGCTACACTGTTAATATGGTTATGCTACACAGTCAATGGTAAGGCTAAATTGTCAATGTTAATGCTACACTGTTAATATGGTAATGTTATACACAATGGTAATCCTACAGTCAATGGTAATGCTACACTGTTAATATGGTAATGCTACACAGTCAATGATAATGCTACACAGTCAATGTTAATGCTACACAGTCAATGGTAATGCTACAGTCAATGTTAATGATACAATGTTAATATGGTAATGCTACACAGTCAATGGTAATGCTAAATTGCCAATGTTGATGCTACACTGTTAATATGGTAATGTTATACACAATGGTAATCCTACAGTCAATGGTAATGCTACACTGTTAATATGGTAATTATACACAGTCAATAATAATGCTACACAGTCAATGTTAATGCTACACAGTCAATGGTAATAATACACAGTCAATGTTAATGATACACTGTTAACATGGTAATGCTACACAGTCAATGGTAATGCTACACAGTCAATGGTAATGCTACATTGTCAATGTTGATGCTACACTGTTAATATGTTAATGGCTACACTGCCAATGTTAATGCTACACTGTTAATATGGTAATGTTATACACAATGATAATCCTACAGTCAATGGTAATGCTAGACTGTTAATATGGTAATGCTACACAGTCAGTTTTAATGCTACACAGTCAATGGTAATGCTACACAGTCAATGTTAATGATACACTGTTAATATGGTAATGCTACACAGTCAATGGTAATGATACACTGTTAATATGGTAATGCTACACAGTAAATGGTAATGCTAAATTGCCAATGTTGATGCTACACTGTTAATACGGTAATGTTATATACAATGGTAATCCTACAGTCAATGGTAATGCTACACTGTTAATATGGTAATGCTATGGTCAATGGTAATACTACACAGTCAATGTTAATGATACACTGTTAATATGGTAATGCTACACAGTCAATGGTAATGCTACACTGTCAATATGGTAATGCTACACAATGGTAATGCTACACAGTCAATGGTAATGCTACACAGTCAATGTTAATGATACACTATTAATATGGTAATGCTACACTCAATGGTAATGCTACACAGTCAATGGTAATGATACACTGTTAATATGGTAATGCTACACAGTAAATGGTAATGCTAAATTGCCAATGTTGATGCTACACTGTTAATACGGTAATGTTATACACAATGGTAATCCTACAGTCAATGGTAATGCTACACTGTTAATATGGTAATGCTACACAGTCAATGGTAATGCTACACTGTCAATATGGTAATGCTACACAATGGTAATGCTACACAGTCAATGGTAATGCTACACAGTCAATGTTAATGATACACTATTAATATGGTAATGCTACACAGTCAATGGTAATGCTACACTGTCAATATGGTAATGCTACACAATGGTAATGCTACACAGTCAATGGTAATGCTACACAGTCAATGTTAATGCTACACTGTCAATATGGTAATGCTACACAATGGTAATGCTACACAGTCAATGGTAATGCTACACAGTCAATGTTAATGATACACTATTAATATGGTAATGCTACACTCAATGGTAATGCTACACAGTCAATAGTAATGCTACACTGTTAATATAGTAATGCTACACAGTCAATGGTAATGCTAAATTGTCAATGTTGATGCTACACTGTTAATATGGTAATGGCTACACTGACAATGTTAATGCTACACTGTTATTATGGTAATGTTGTACACAATGGTAATCCTACAGTCAATGGTAATGCTACACTGTTAATATGGTAATGCTACACAGTCAATGATAATGCTACACAGTCAATGGTAATGCTACACAGTCAATGATAATGCTACACTGTTAATATGGTAATGCTACACAATGGTAATGATACACTGTTAATATGGTAATGCTACACAGTCAATGGTAATGCTACACTGTCAATATGGTAATGCTACACAATGGTAATGCTACACAGTCAATGGTAATGCTACACAGTCAATGTTAATGATACACTATTAATATGGTAATGCTACACTCAATGGTAATGCTACACAGTCAATAGTAATGCTACACTGTTAATATAGTAATGCTACACAGTCAATGGTAATGCTAAATTGTCAATGTTGATGCTACACTGTTAATATGGTAATGGCTACACTGACAATGTTAATGCTACACTGTTATTATGGTAATGTTGTACACAATGGTAATCCTACAGTCAATGGTAATGCTACACTGTTAATATGGTAATGCTACACAGTCAATGATAATGCTACACAGTCAATGGTAATGCTACACAGTCAATGATAATGCTACACTGTTAATATGGTAATGCTACACAATGGTAATGATACACTGTTAATATGGTAATGCTACACAGTCAATGGTAATGCTAAATTGCCAATGTTGATGCTACACTGTTAATATGGTAATGTTATACACAATGGTAATCCTACAGTCAATGGTAATGCTACACTGTTAATATGGTAATGATACACAGTCAATGATAATGCTACACAGTCGATGTTAATGCTACACAGTCAATGGTAATACTACACAGTCAATGTTAATGATACACTGTTAATATGGTAATGCTACACAATGCTACATTATCAATGTTGATGCAACACTGTTAATATGGTAATGGCTACACTGCCAATGTTAATGCTACACTGTTAATATGGTAATGCTACACAGTCAATGTTAATGCTACAATGTCAATGGTAATGCTACACAGTCAATGTCAATGATACACTGTTAACATGGTAATGATACAGTCAGAGATGCAATGCGAAAAAGAAGACTGATAATGAAAGTTCAGAGAAGAAAAAAAGATATATCAAGTAAAAGAGGCGGAAAAAAAAGGAAGAAAAATGCCAAGGCCAAACGGCTGGTAAGATGCCTAAGAGGTAAGTACTGAAGGTAGGTTCTGTCTATAATTCAATTAAAATGTTTTGACAAGTATATCTCTTTGACTCATTTATTGAGATAAAGATTCTTTTTCCAGCTTTTTCTTCTTGTGAAGCTTAGCGTATATGGATACAAAAGCCAGACCCCCTTCATAAAACTTTAAATCCAAAATCTTACATAAAAATTCCACTCATACAAAGTCTGTATTATTTTCCAGTCTATGGAAACTGTTCTTAAATACAATTTGGATCCAAGTTTTATGACAAAGGGGCCAGTCTATATGAATGCTATATACAGACTGGTTTACTCTACTTACACCGAAAGTAAGACCTGTTTTGCCTCCACAAGAGGCTTGTCCCAGTCAATAACCTGCCCTGGGGGAACCACAAATTCAGCTGGGGAAGTCCTTCAAAAAACACAAGCAAAATTTGAACTTTCAATAGGCTACAAGTTCTGATGTCACCTGTTAGTGAACTGACATCAGTGAGACATTAAATGACATCAGTGAGACATTAAATGACATCAGTGAGACATTAAAGTAGTCTGCATTGTCCCCTGAACATTTTTGAAAACATCATGTATATACAGCACATGTATATACAGCACATGTGTGCTATAAATTCTGATGTCACCTGTTTGTGAACTGACATCAGTGAAACATTCAAGCAACATGTATATTAAAAACTACACGAATATACATGTATTTTGAAAACTACATAACAAATGTGTATGATATATAATAAATTAAAGAAAAACAAAATTATAAACTTCATGTTACAAACAGAAAGAAACAGCATTATTATTTTTTTAAAATCCTGAACACAAATTAGTACCTCAAAGGGAGCTGCTTTTTCTTCCTTAATAAAAGCTATTGAAACTCTCTAAATGTTAACTCCCTAAAAACTGACACATTGTTCTGTAAGAACTCCCTAAAAATTGACGCACTGTTCTGTAAGAACTCCCTAAAAATTGTCACACTGTTCCGTAAAAACTCTCTAAAAATTGACACACTGTTCTGTAAGAACTCCCTAAAAATTGACACACTGTTCTGTAAGAACTCCCTAAAAATTGACACACTGTTCTGTAAGAAGTCCCTAAAAATTGACACACTGTTCTGTAAGAAGTCCTTAAAAATTGACATACTGTTCCTTATGGGATGTTGACTCGGACATGAATATTGGTGGGGGACGATGTCTTACATTATAAGACAGTAATGTCTAGTGAAACTAACTGAAAATATTTTCCCTTGCTTCCTGTAAATGAAATTCTGTCTCCTTGTTCCTTAAAACCTCTAAAAGAGCCTCATATATCGAGAGCTCTGGATTTTTTATTTAGCCGTTGTTTTATTATGAAATTGTTTCTCAATACTAGGTACAAGTGTAAAAGTTTGTTCTACCAGGACTGCACACACTTCTATGGCTCCATCAAATTAAGGCAAATGCTCCCCCACCCCCTTTCTTGACCCTGACATCCCACTAGACTGACCCAAGAAGAATGACCATAGGTCAGTGTATTCCCTCTAGACTGTGACCCAGGAAAAATGACCATAGGTCAGTGTATTCCCTCTAGACTGTGACCCAGGAAGAATGACCATAGGTCAGTGCATTCCCTCATATAAATGTATGTAAAATGTTTGGAAGCAAAATATTAAAAAAATTATAACAGTTAATCACAGGCACTTGATTCTTGGTCAATTAATGTATACACTCACCATACTGTATGTGCAGTTATTGTATTTTTGTACACTACTACTACAGTCGACTCCATTTAACTGCACATCGGTCAACTGCACATGCCGGATAACTGCATGTAGTCATGCCGGTCCCATTTTTTCTCAATGCTTTTCAATGGGAACAAACTTCGGATAACTGCACTTTGCTTAAATGCACACTCCAGAAAATAGCACACCAAATTTCTGCCCGTGGCACATTATTCAATACAATTTTACTCCGGTTAACAGCACAATGTATATTCATGATCAGTTATTGCCAGTCCACTACTGTAGTGCTTCAAATAAGCCGACAATTAAGCCGGTAAATGCAACTTTGTAAATGATTGACATGTAAAGGACGCCTTATACATGTATATCTGCGACCATCAGGGAGCAGTAGCATGGGAAAAATCATATTACAGCATGAAAAAACATTGCTCTAAACCATTCGCATTTGAATGATTTCAAACCAAAAAATGGATGGTTGGAAAGATGGAAAATGCGCAACGGAATTCAGTTTAAACGACAACATGGCAAAAAACAGGAAGCAGACGGCTTCGGAGCTGAACGCTTTTTCTGTGGGAGATGAGCCATCAATGTCTGACACCAGTTTTCGAATAACCAGAGATCTATAGGATTTCTTAAAATTCACTATTATTCATTGATCCATTGGTTGAATCAGTGAAATTGTGTTCGGAGGAAGGCAAACAAGCTTAACATTTAAGTAAAGGTTGAAAGAGTGGATTCTAATCATTGTTTAAATTTATTCTTCATATATTCATGCCATGCTGATTAAAAATCTGTACTGTACTGTACTTCAGTTAACTGCACAGTCTCGTGGCAGGCCCGAGGGTGTGCAGTTAACTGGAGTCGACTGTACTACTATTACTGACTTTATTTAAAGAAGGTTACTTGAAGCATAACTCTTTCTTGAGATACTATTGTTTACATATTATTACATTGTTATAAAACTGCTTTCTTAAGCTCATACTAAAGACTAAATAAGTATGAGTAATATTATACTAAATTAAGTATGAATAATACTAAACTAAATTAAGTATGAATAATACTAAACAAAATTAAGTATGAATAATACTATACAAAATTAAGTATGAATAATACTAAACTAAATTAAGTATGAATAATACTAAACTAAATTAAGTATGAATAATACTAAACAAAATTAAGTATGAATAATACTATACAAAATTAAGTATGAATAATACTAAACTAAATTAAGTATGAATAATACTAAACTAAATTAAGCATGAATAATACTAAACAAAATTAAGTATGAATAATACTATACAAAATTAAGTATGAATAATACTAAACTAAATTAAGTATGAATAATACTAAACAAAATTAAGTATGAATAATACTAAACTAAATTAAGTATGAATAATACTAAACTAAATTAAGTATGAATAATACTATACTAAATTAAGTATAAATAATACTAAAAAAAATTAAGTATGAATAATACTAAACTAAATTAAGTATGAATAATACTATACTAAATTAAGTATGAATAATACTATACTAAATTAAGTATGAATAATACTAAACAAAATTAAGTATGAATAATACTATACTAAATTAAGTATGAATAATACTAAACTAAATTAAGTATGAATAAAAGTAAACAAAATTAAGTATGAATAATACTATACTAAATTAAGTATGAATAATACTATACTAAGTTAAGTATGAATAATACTAAACTAAATTAAGTATGAATAATACTAAACAAAATTAAGTATGAATATTACTAAACAAAATTAAGTATGAATAATACTATACAAACTTAAGCATGAATAATACTATACTAAATAGTAAATTGGAAACTAATTATATGTATATACAGTATAAAAATAGTAACACACCAAGTGGAAACTAGGTGAATGTATATGAAGTACAAAAATAGTAACACACCAAGTGGAAACTAGGTGAATGTATATGAAGTACAAAAATAGTAACACACCAAGTGGAAACTAGGTGAATGTAAATGAAGTACAAAAATAGTAACACAGTAAAGTGGAAACTAAGTAAACACACTTGTGTTAAACAGCCAGTACCAAACTAACGAGGCAACAAGTGGGAACTAGTCACCCTCATCTATGATAACTTGCACATATGTTGGGCAAAGTGCCAGAAAATACATAATAGGTCCCTTTTTAATGAATGGAATACCTAAACAATATAGCCCTGTTTGATGAATGGAATACCTTAACAATAAGACACTTTTTGATGAATGGGAATACCTTAACAAGAAGACCCTTTTTGATGTATGGTAATACCTTAACAATAAGACCCTTTTTGATGAATGGGAATACCTTAACAAGAAGACCCTTTTTGATGAATGGGAATACCTTAACAAGAAGACCCTTTTTGATGAATGGGAATACCTTAACAATAAGACCCTTTTTGATGAATGGTAATACCTTAACAATAAGACCCTTTTTGATGTATGGAATACCTTAACAAGAAGACCCTTTTTGATGTATGGGAATACCTTAACAAGAAGACCCTTTTTGATGTATGGTAATACCTTAACAATAAGACCCTTTTTGATGAATGGGAATACCTTAACAAGAAGACCCTTTTTGATGTATGGAATACCTTAACAATAAGACCCTTTTTGATGAATGTGAATACCTTAACAAGAAGACCCTTTTTGATGAATGGTAATACCTTGACAATAAGACCCTTTTTGATGAATGGGAATACCTTAACAATAAGACCCTTTTTGATGAAAGGGAATACCTTAACAAGAAGACCCTTTTTGATGAATGGGAATACCTTAACAAGAAGACCCTTTTTGATGTATGGAATACCTTAACAATAAGACCCTTTTTGATGAATGGGAATACCTTAACAATAAGACCCTTTTTGATGAATGGGAATACCTTAACAATAAGACCCTTTTTGATGAATGGGAATACCTTAACAATAAGACCCTTTTTGATGAATGGGAATACCTTAACAATAAGACCCTTTTTGATAAATGGGAATACCTTAACAATAAGACCCTTTTTGATGAATGGGAATACCTTAACAAGAAGACCCTTTTTGATGAATGGTAATACCTTAACAATAAGACCCTTTTTTATGAATGGGAATACCTAAACAATATAGCCCTGTTTGATGAATGGGAATACCTTCACAATAAGACCCTTTTTGATGAATGGGAATACCTTAACAAGAAGACCCTTTTTGATGAATGGGAATACCTTAACAAGAAGACCCTTTTTGATGAATGGGAATACCTTAACAATAAGACCCTTTTTAATGAATGGTAATATCTTAACAATAAGACCCTTTTTGATGAATGGGAATACCTTAACAATAAGACCCATTTTGATGTATGGTAATACCTTAACAAGAAGACCCTTTTTGATGTATGGAATACCTTAACAATAAGACCCTTTTTGATGTATGGTAATACCTTAACAAGAAGACCCTTTTTGATGAATGGGAATACCTTAACAATAAGACCCTTTTTGATGAATGGGAATACCTTAACAAGAAGACCCTTTTTGATGAATGGGAATACCTTAACAAGAAGACCCTTTTTGATGAATGGGAATACCTTAACAAGAAGACCCTTTTTGATGAATGGGAATACCTTAACAAGAAGACCCTTTTTGATGTATGGTAATACCTTAACAAGAAGACCCTTTTTGATGAATGGGAATACCTTAACAAGAAGACCCTTTTTGATGAATGGGAATACCTTAACAATAAGACCCTTTTTAATGAATGGTAATATCTTAACAATAAGACCCTTTTTGATGAATGGGAATACCTTAACAATAAGACCCATTTTGATGAATGGGAATACCTTAACAATAAGACCCTTTTTGATGTATGGTAATACCGTAACAAGAAGACCCTTTTTGATGTATGGAATACCTTAACAATAAGACCCTTTTTGATGTATGGAATACCTTCACAATAAGACCCTTTTTGATGAATGGGAATACCTTAACAATAAGACCCATTTTGATGAATGGGAATACCTTAACAATAAGACCCTTTTTGATGTATGGTAATACCTTAACAAGAAGACCCTTTTTGATGAATGGGAATACCTTAACAAGAAGACCCTTTTTGATGTATGGAATACCTTCACAATAAGACCCTTTTTGATGAATGGGAATACCTTAACAATAAGACCCTTTTTGATGTATGGTAATACCTTAACAATAAGACCCTTTTTGATGTATGGTAATACCTTAACAATAAGACCCTTTTTGATGTATGGTAATACCTTAACAAGAAGACCCTTTTTGATGTAAAGTAGTACCTTAACAAGAAGACCCTTTTTGATGTATGGGAATACCTTAACAATAAGACCCTTTTTGATGTATGGGAATACCTTAACAATAAGACCCTTTTTGATGTATGGAATACTGAAACAATAGGCTTTTTGATAAATGGGAATACTTACATAATAGGTTGATTTATGATCAATGGAATACCTAAACAATAGGCCCCTTTTTGATGAATCGGAATATCTAAATAATAGGTGAATGGGATGAGAAATAAATACCAGCTACATAAGTTTTGTCAAGTAACTTTTTGGTTTGAATATTATTTTTCAATTTGGTTTCAGTGTATAGTCATCAACAAATTTGATATGTTCTCTTATATTCTAAAATTAAAAGTATAAATTGATTGTCACACTGAACCCTGCAAGTGTTTTTATGAGAACCTAATTGAACACTTTAACAATGAAGCTGGCAAGTGTTTTCATGAGAACCAAATTATGACTGCCACAATGAAGGCTTCAAGTGTTTCCATGAGAACCTAATTAAATGCTGTATAAGAACCTCCAGCTAGCAAAAGTGTTGCTTGCATTGGTTAAAACTTGACCTGCATTGTATTTTTTTATATTTGTTTTTTTTTATCAATCAAAAACGCTATGGTAAATAAGAACAGTGACCTATGTAAGAGCTTGTTATCAGAGTAGTGTGTCAAGTCAAAACAGTTCCAATTAAAATATCTGACACTGAATCATTAGTTTATCACACTCATTTACATTTCTGATTACAGTCCAAAGGATTCACATTTCTGATTACAGTCCAAAGGATTCACATTTCTGATTACAGTCCAAAGGATTCACATTTCTGATTCCAGTCCAAAGGATTTACATTTCTGATTACAGTCCAAAGGATTCACATTTATGATTACAGTGCAAATGAACAAAGCAAAATGCATACTTGGTGCAAGAAAAGCTGTTTTACAAATGGGATTCATTATGTTTTACAAATGGGATTCATTATGGAGAATTTCCAATATATAGAGTGAAAATCAAATTCCCAAAATGGCACTTTGAAGTGCTTAAGGATGACAAAATTACAACCAATGAAATCACATTATCAACATTTTAGCTATATAACAAAAAAACAAATCAAATATCCAAGTTTTCCTCCTTCTCTAAATTACCAGCATCAGTATTAATGGTGGAGGAAGAACCCAGGAAAATCCCCCCAGAAAGAACCATCGATCCACGAGAAGCTAGTGGCAAGTTTTCTCACATATCCACATTCGCCGAATCTGAAAACTCAAATCCACGCAGACAGAGGTGAGATGGCAGTGATCCATAATGGAGAGTGCTTTAGACCACTCGACCACTTGGGGCCCCATGGTACTTTCTTTTGTAATATCCAGATATGAAATGATTTATGACATAACATGCTAATTCCACTGCAAATTGAAATCAACGATCATGCCAGGAATTTGTTCATTAATCACCATTAGTAACTATTTACAGAAAATTTCATTCAACTTAAAGGTTCTAATTTTTCCAGTTTAAATATTTTTTTGTTTGGTAGTTACTCATTAGTACGTTGTATTGTCCGTATTCCATTTCATGCTATTTTACCAGGAATCCAATCCATTTTACCTGGAATCCAATCCATTTTACCTGGAATCCAATCCATTTTACCTGGAATTCAATCCATTTTACCTGGAATCCAATCCATTTTACCAGGAATCCAATCCATTTTACCTGGAATCCAATCCATTTTACCTGGAATCTAATCCATTCTAAATAAGGCAACACTTCTACATTGCACTTTTAGTGTTTGAAATCTGACATGGTGGTTTATATTCTTCCTATTTTTTTACTTTTATTCTCTCCATGGGACACATTAGCTGAAACTTAAAACTTAAACTAATGACACAGATCGTCGCTTCATTGGTAACCAATGTATTGAGCTTGGCGACTTTTCTCCCAACAGTTTGGGAGGACATGAGGGTAATGAGACAGGCAAATGAACAGACAATATTCTCTTACTACTGTGTGGGTTAGTTATAAAAAAAAAACCAGAAAAAATGAATGCATCATAGGTCTCACCTATAACCAAAATACAAATTCTAACCGTTTGGAGGGATGGATGGATGGATGGATGGACAAATAAGCTATGATTACACATTGTAAACTTGTCATGTTCATGGAGGGTTAGATCAAAGAAAAGATTTTAAACTTACCTGGTAATGGAGTCATCAGCCATTTTTTCTTGCAACTGAAATATACATAACTTATGTAGAGAAGTATGCAAATTTAATTAGCCATTTACAGAAATACTTGTGCCCAAGTAATACAGGATACAAATTTAATTAGCTATCTACAGAAATACTTGTGCCCAGGTAAGACAGGATGCAAATTTAATTAGCCATCTACAGAAATACTTGTGCCCAGGTAAGACAGGATGCAAATTTAACTAGCCGTTTACAGAAATACTTGTGCCCAGGTAAGACAGGATGCAAATTTTATTAGCCATCTACAGCATTACTTGTGCTTAGTAAAGACAGTATGCAAATTACATTAGCCATCTACAGCATTACTTGTGCCCAGTAAAGACAATATGCAAATTACATTAGCCATCTACAGCATTACTTGTGCCCAGTAAAGACAATATGCAAATTCAATCAGCCATCTACAATACTGCATGTGCCCAACCTGTCATAATTATCACATTACTATCTTAATGTCATTTATCCAAAACTAATTTACACAAAGCATAGTCTAGTAAAAAATTTATTTACTTATTTTACCAAATGACACAAAAGAAATAATAGGACTACAGTTGTAATAGAAATTTAAAAAAAAACCCAGAAAATAATTGGAGATTTATGACTGGAATATAAATAAATCACTGGAAATTAATGATTTGATCGAAAATTTTAGTTGATGCAGAACTTGATGATCTCAAGTTATTTTAAGTACATATTGCATGGTTAAGCCTTAGAAATATTTGACTATTTTTCGTTGTGCATGTGTACAGCATTATCTAGGGTGAACAAGTGTTTTTCCAGGTAACCAACAGAACCAACATGTATCTCGCCAGAAATTACTTGCGACGAGGGACATTATAATCATGATATGCACTGTTTTTTTTAATACCTGAATATTACTCACTGTCCTACAGATTTAAGCAAGATCTATTTATAACCAATACACTGATTGCTTTGGATCTGGTTCAGGAGTGCACATTCTCCATTGTGTTCTTAACCCATAGGGGTGAGTGTTACATTTATATTTCATTTGATATGCAAAGCTTATTGAGTTTGTAATGTCATATCATGGTATGATTCATTTATTACAACACAGGTGTGAATTACAAGTCACTATTAGAGTTTAATGTATTTGCAATTTCCAGAATTCATTATTATTACCAGTTTGGTTTATTTTAGCTAACAAGTTCAGCTGACAAGTAGAGCTATCTTGAGCTGTCTATATTTATGTACATATATCTGTACATGTGGTCGAGCCATGACTGTATACATAGCTAATTCAAAGGTGCTGTATGCTGTCTGTATGTGTGAATACGTATGACAGTACATGTAGTGGATCCGTGAAGGTGTGTGTATATGTGTGAATACGTATGAAAGTACATGTAGTGGATCCGTGAAGGGTGCGTATATGTATGAATATGTATGACAGTACATGTGGTGGATCTGTAAAGGGTGTGTATATATGTGAATACGTATGACAGTACATGTGGTGGATCTGTAAAGGGTGCGTATATGTGTGAATACGTATGACAGTACATGTAGTGGATCCGTGAAGGGTGCGAGTGGCCGATACATGTGTGGACCAATCCATGGACTCTGTGAAACTCTGCAGTTTATCAGTTTATGAATCATACGACTGTACAAGAGTCAAGAAGCATGTTTGTTCAACTATTGTGTTCGAGTTATTCATTTAATCCAAAACCCACTCGGTTTCTATTCTGTGACACACATCACTGGTTTTTTAAAGGTACAGAGAATGAATGTAGGGTTTCATATCACTGAATTTTCATCACATTTTTCTTACAGATTAGTGTTGTATAGTTTCTTTTGTAAACCATACTAAAGTACATGTATATTATTCCCTAGTCTGGTTCCCATACTAAAGTACATGTATATTATTCCCTAGTCTGGTTCCCATACTAAAGTACATGTATATTATTCCCTAGTCTGGTTCCCATACTAAAGTACATGTATATTATTCCCTAGTCTGGTTCCCATACTAAAGTACATGTATATTATTCCCTAGTCTGGTTCCCATACTAAAGTACATGTATATTATTCACTAGTCTGGTTCCCATACTAAAGTACATGTATATTATTCCCTAGTCTGGTTCCCATACTAAAGTACATGTATATTATTCCCTAGTCTGGTTCCCATACTAAAGTACATGTATATTATTCACTAGTCTGGTTCCCTGCTTTGTACACTCCTAGCATTATTCTTCGCTATTCATACGAGTGTGTGTGATTTAGAATTTTTATGTAGCTGTAACAATTTTTCATTCATATCACTATGATGTCTGCAGTGAGGCAGTTAATAGTGATGTCTAGCACTATGGCATCGTGCCGCAGACACCACTGCCGACCAGTCATAACATTAACCTTTTAATGCTGACAGCCAAGTGAGACAGCAGTTAGTAGCATTATTGTAAGTCTTTGGTATGATTTGGCTGGGGATCGAACCCACAATCTCCTGTATCTAGCCACTAGGCCACCAGAGTGGTCGTATGAGGATAGCAATGCTGGGAACCAGACTAATTATTCCCACACTTAGTCATCTTCTTTGCCTTATATTAGATCACATGTATGAAAAGGACTCTGCATAGACAAACACCTCTGATATTATCATTTGTTAAAATGACCGCTTGAGTAGTAACAACTAATCTGATAAAGAACAAACAAAAATTAAGATTTTAAAAAACCCACAAAAAGTTCCCCACCACAAGAAAAACAAAAACAAAAAGAATTGTGGCTACCAGTGATAAGAGTCCATACACTATGCAATTACATGCCACAAATTGCCAATGTAACAATGAAACAGACAGTGTACATGTCACAAATTACCAATGTAACAATGGAACAGACAATGGTTGCATATATTGTTTGTATTTAGAGTTAATCCAGGTGTGAATAAGGTCATGGTCTGTTAAACCAGCAAGAGATAATTATTTGTGGGATTAAATTGGGTTCAAGATTTGTGAAGTTTGTTGTATTTTCGCCCGATGCTAAGTGTCTGATTACGTCCCAATACAACGCTATTATCTATTCAATGCAACCGCATTACACATTTTGTTTATAGAGTTAATCCCTTTATCTTTGAATGAAGCCACTGACTTTTGTCTCTGAGTAAATGGTTCAGTTTCTGGATGAGATAATTGTTTCTTTTTATTTCATTAACTGTTAGATATGCAATGCACATATATAGGATTTTCATATTTTCCCACACCCCAGTCAAAACTGTCATTATGTTCGATATTACAACTGAGCACAAATAATTTCAACACCTAGAACCTTAATAACAATGGATGAACCTCCAACTAAAAAAGAGAAAACTTGGAGAAAATAATTATTGTAACTGAAAGATGTGGATAAGAGTACACCACTCGCATAATATTGGTTTAAATGTTGGTAAAACAAATTTAGGTTATTTTAACAGAAAAGAGTAAATCTGGTTCAAATGATTTCATTGGCTAATATATGTGATCTTCAAATGTAAATGTGATTTCACGTTTAATGATAGAAGTAAATCTTTTTTTTCATATAATTTTGATTTTAGATTAATGCATACACATTCTCACATGTACTCACACATCTACACAAACAGGTCTAATCCTCACATGTACTCACACATCCGCACACATTCAAGCGGGTCTGATTATCACATGTTACCCACACATGTCCAAATAGGCAAGATAACGTAGTCCTCATATTTCCTCATTTTTATCTTTAGACAAAAGCAAAAAAGGTAATGACTTACTTCATCATAATAGCTACCCTCTCTTTCTGGCATCAACAGCTTGACCTCACCCATTTTCTTCATGTGTTCTATACGATCTTCTGAGACATCTGGTGGTTGAGGGGGTTTGGGGGCAGGTTTTTTCTTTTTTTCTGGAGAATCCTGTTGTGGGGGCTTTTTGTTGACCACTTCTACATGTGGCTCTATTGGAATAGACTGTGAAGGCTTCTGCTTGGAGTTTTGCAAGGTCATGGATGGGATAGGGACATTTGTCTTTTCTAATACAGCCAACATGTCTTTATTGTACTGCTCAACCTGTATAAAAATTAAAAGAATGGAAATAAATGTTAATATATTTGACAAGCACACTGATTTAATCATTGTTAGCTGTTAATGCCAATATGTGATTTCATAGAAATACAACGCAATTTATAATAATTATTGTGCATTTATTTATAAACAGACATGATTAAAATTTCTAAGCCTGCCATCTTATACAAGACCCATGCCTCAATATTTGTATTGCAAATTGCATTCAGACTGCAGAAGTCAATTCATTGCAGGCTTTCAGTTGAGATAAAAGCATCATATCCCAGAAATCAATTCATTGCAGGCTTTCAGTTGAGATAAAAACATGTTCCATAAGTCAATTCATTGCAGGCTTTCCATTGAGCTAAAAACAACATATCCCAGAGTGTTAACCTAACTCTTGATCTATTTTATACACCTTTCCATATGCTTACACAATGATATATGCATGCAATGTTATTACTGTCTTGGTGTACCTTATCTACATAACATTACTGTGTTATGACAATTTGCCTGCACACATGGAAATATAATAAACTGGTAAAATGTTGAAATAATGAAGTAATAGCTTTATAAAAATAATCTCCATTGTAAATGAATTTTGGTGTCCATCTTTTATTCCAATACTACTTCTTTGTCCCTGCCTAGTAAGGTTCTAACTCCTAAGTTTATTTTCCCTCATCAGTGAATAATATATTATGAGCCATAATATGCTTTTCTCTATCCCTCAAATGTGCATACAAATTGTGAACCATAAGTTCACACATCCTTCACCTGTACATACAAACTGTGACCATCAAATTGGCTTCTACATCCCTCAAATGTGCATACAAATTGTGAACCATAAGTTCACACATCCTTCACCTGTACATACAAACTGTGACCATCAAATTGGCTTCTATATCCTTCAACTGTGCATACAAATTGTGAATCATAAGTTCACACATCCTTCACCTGTACATACAAACTGTGACCATCAAATTGGCTTCTACATCCCTCAACTGTGCATACAAATTGTGAACCATAAGTTCACACATCCTTCACCTGTACATACAAACTGACCATCAAATTGGCTTCTACATCCCTCAAATGTGCATACAAATTGTGAACCATAAGTTCACACATCCTTCACCTGTACATACAAACTGTGACCATCAAATTGGCTTCTACATCCCTCAAATGTGCATACAAATTGTGAATCATAAGTTCACACATCCTTCACCTGTACATACAAACTGTGACCATCAAATTGGCTTCTACATCCCTCAACTGTGCATACAAATTGTGAACCATAAGTTCACACATCCTTCACCTGTACATACAAACTGACCATCAAATTGGCTTCTACATCCCTCAAATGTGCATACAAATTGTGAACCATAAGTTCACACATCCTTCACCTGTACATACAAACTGTGACCATCAAATTGGCTTCTACATCCCTCAAATGTGCATACAAATTGTGAACCATAAGTTCACACATCCTTCACCTGTACATACAAACTGTGACCATCAAATTGGCTTCTACATCCCTCAACTGTGCATACAAATTGTGAACCATAAGTTCACACATCCTTCACCTGTACATACAAACTGACCATCAAATTGGCTTCTAAATCCCTCAAATGTGCATACGAATTGTAGACCATAAGTACACACATCCTTCACCTGTACATACAAACTGTGACCATCAAATTGGCTTCTACATCCCTCAAATGTGCATACAAATTGTGAACCATAATTTCACACATCCTTCACCTGTACATACAAACTGTGACCATCAAATTGGCTTCTACATCCCTCAAATTTGCATACAAATTGTGAACCATAAGTTCACACATCCTTCACCTGTACATACAAACTGTGACCATCAAATTGGCTTCTACATCCCTCAAATGTGCATACAAATTGTAAACCATAAGTTCACACATCCTTCACCTGTACATACAAACTGTGACCATCAAATTGGCTTCTACATCCCTCAACTGTGCATACAAATTGTGAGCCATAAGATGGTTTTCTCTATCCATCAATTGTGCATCCAAATTGTGAGCCATAAGTTCACACTTCCCTCACCTGTACATACAAACTGTGACCATAAAATTGGCTTCTACATCCCTCACCTCTGCATACAAATTGTGACCCCTAAGTTGGCTTCTACATCCCTCACCTGTGTGTACAAATTGTGACCCCTAAGTTGAGTTTCCCTATCCCTCATTTGTGCATCTGATTCACTGCATTTAAGTCTCAATATGTCTTTTAAAGTAAGGTAAAACTAGTAATATATTTATTGATTCTGAATTGAGAAGTAAAGACATCATGCAGACAGGCAAAGAAGGTAAAGGTGTGCCGACAGGCAAAGAAAGATGATAAAGACATTCTGACAAGCCAAGAAGTAAAGACATGCTGACAAGGAAAGAAGCAGGTAAAGACATATGGACAGGCAAAGAAAGATGGTAAAGACATTCTGAGAAGCCAAGAATGTTTGAGGTAAAGACATGTCAACAGACAGTGTAGGAAGTAAAGACATGCTGACAAACAAAGAGGGAAGAACAGATATGCTGATATGCAATGTAGGTAAAGACATGCTGATGGGCAAGATAGTAGAAAAAGACATTTTGACAGGCAAAGAAGGAGGTAAAGACATGCTGACAGGCTAAGGAGGTAAAGACATGCTGACAGGCTAAGGAGGTAAAGACATGCTGACAGGCTAAGGAGGTAAAGACATGCTGACAGGCTAAGGAGGTAAAGACATGCTGACAGGCTGAGGAGGTAAAGACATGCTGAGAGGAAAATGAGGAAGTAAAGGCATACTGACAGGCAAAATATTAGGGAAAGACATGCTGACAGGCAATAATGGGAAGACATGCTGACAGGCAAAGATGGGGAAGATATGTGGACAGGCAAAGATGGGGAAGACATTCTGACAGGCAAAGATGGGGAAGATATGCTGACAGGCAAAGATGGGGAAGATATGCTGACAGGCAAAGATGGGGAAGACAAACCAGCAGATAATTTTGTAAACAAGCAGGAAATTGACTGACTGAGTGTGACAAATGCAATGAATTACACATATACATTTAGTGTGAACTATTTCAAACTTGATGTGTGTTACACAATCTACTACACATTTAGTGTGAACTATTTCAAACTTGATGTGTGTTACACAATCTACTACACATATAGTGTGAACTATTTCAAACTTGATGTGTGTTACACAATCTACTACACATATAGTGTGGACTAGATGACAAATGTGATGTATAACACACTGATCTACACATAAAGTGTATGCTAAAAAAAATTTAAAACTTTACACAATGTATTACATATTTTGCATTAACATCATAACAAATTGGATGTGTTACACATTGAATTATACATTTTGTTTAAGCTGGGTGACAAATGTTATGCATTACACACTGAACTACACAGTGCAAACTTGATGACAAATGTGATCTGTTGTACACTGAATCATGCATTTAGTGTGATCTATTGTACACTGAATCATGCATTTGGTATGAACTGTTGTATGCTGAATCATGATTTTAGTGTAATCTGTCATACGCTGAATCATGCATATAGTGTGATCTGTCATACACCGAATCATGCATTTAGTGTGATCTGTCATACACCGAATCGTGCATTTAGTGTGATCTGTTGTACACTGAATTGTGCATTTAGTGTGATCTGTCATACACCGAATCATGCATTTAGTGTGATCTGTCATACACCGAATCGTGCATTTAGTGTGATCTGTTGTACACTGAATTGTGCATTTAGTGTGATTTGTTGTACACCGAATCATGCATTTAGTGTGATCTGTCATACACTGAATCATGCATGAAGTGTGATCTGTCATACACTGAATTGTGCATTTAGTGTGATCTGTCATACATCAAATCATGCATTTAGTGTGATCTGTCATACACCGAATCATGCATTTAGTGTGATCTGTCATACACTGAATCATGCATGAAGTGTAATCTGTCATACACTAAATTGTGCATTAAGTGTGATCTGTTGTACACTGAATTGTGCATTTAGTGTGATTTGTTGTACACTGAATCATGCATTTAGTGTGATCTGTCATACACCGAATCGTGCATTTAGTGTGATCTGTTGTACACTGAATCATGCATTTAGTGTGATTTGTTGTACACTGAATCATGCATTTAGTGTGATCTGTCATACACCGAATCATGCATTTAGTGTGATCTGTCATACACTGAATCATGCATGAAGTGTGATCTGTCATACACCGAATCATGCATTTAGTGTGATCTGTCATACACTGAATCATGCATGAAGTGTGATCTGTCATACACTGAATTGTGCATTAAGTGTGATCTGTTGTACACTGAATTGTGCATTTAGTGTGATTTGTTGTACACTGAATCATGCATTTAGTGTGATCTGTCATACACCGAATCGTGCATTTAGTGTGATTTGTTGTACACTGAATTGTGCATTTAGTGTGATTTGTTGTACACTGAATCATGCATTTAGTGTGATCTGTCATACACCGAATCGTGCATTTAGTGTGAACTGTTGTACACTGAATCATGCATGAAGTGTGATCTGTCATACACCGAATCGTGCATTTAGTGTGAACTGTTGTACACTGAATCATGCATTTAGTGTGATCTGTCATACACTGAATCATGCATGAAGTGTGATCTGTCATACACTGAATTGTGCATTAAGTGTGATCTGTTGTACACTGAATTGTGCATTTAGTGTGATTTGTTGTACACTGAATCATGCATTTAGTGTGATCTGTCATACACTGAATCGTGCATTTAGTGTGAACTGTTGTACACTGAATCATGCATTTAGTGTGATCTGCTGAACACTGAATCATGAATTTAGTGTGATCTGTTGTACACTGAATTGTGCATTTGGTGTGATCTGTCGGACACTGAATCACACAATTGGTGTGATCTGTCATACACTGAATTGTGCATTTAGTGTGATCTGTTGTACATTGAATTGTGCATTTAGTGTGATTTGTTGTACATTGAATCGTGCATTTAGTGTGATTTGTCGTACACTGAATCGTGCATTTAGTGTAAACTGTTGTACACTGAATCATGCATTTAGTGTGATCAGTTGTACACTGGATCGCGCATTTAGTGTGATCTGTCGGACACTGATTGACAGCAAACATTATGTGTATATGTTATACACAAAATAACCCCATTATTCACACACATTAACTATTCATAAAGTGTGAAAATGATAGAAAACATGAAGTGTGTTACACACTGAAAAACATTTAGTGTACTTGACAAAACTGCCATATTTAGCATGAACTTGAAATCACACATACTTAGTGCAAACTTGATAACAGATGTCATGTCTATTACACTTTCAATTACACAAGTTTAGTGAGAATTTGATGACAGTCATGATATCAGATGTCATATCAATTACACTTTCAATTACACAAGTTTAGTGTGAATTTGATGACAGTCATGGTATCAGATGTCATGTCTATTACCGGTACACTTTCAATTACACAAGTTTAGTGTGAATTTGATAACAGACATGATATGTGTTACACATTCAACTACATTAAGCAAAGTACCTGTGGAACAATACATGTTTCGCCCTAAAAAAAGACATGAATATTTTCTATAACTTACAGGTTGCGTTTCTATCAATGATCAATTTCGAAAATTAAAAAAAAATACATTCAATATATTTCATTGTCATTTTAAACTGTAAATGCATCAGATATTATTTTAACAGATTGATCTCTCCAACATTACTCACCAACTTAATGTACTAATCAAAGTAATTCCCATGCAAAATAATAATAATAATAATAATAATAATAATATTAAAAATAATATTAATATTAAAAATAATAATAATAATATTAAAAATAATAATAATATTATTATTAAAAATAATATTATTATTAATAATAATAATAATAATAATAATAATAACATTAAATAATAATAATAATAATAATAATAATAATAATAATAATAATAATATCAAAAATATTATTAATACTACTACTACTACTACTAATAATAATAATGGGGACTTTGTATAGTGCCTAATCTCTAAGCACTTTACAACATTAGAAAACACCTATACATATAACATTAAAAAAACACATGAACATATAATGATATGATTACCAAAAAAAACCCAAAATAACCCCAAAACAACCCACCATGAAATTAGAAAACATAAAACATGCTGAAAATATTTAAGGCAGAAAAGATTATTAGGTCTTTAAGTTTGTTCATGCAGTCAAAATATAGGTGAGTTTTAAGAGTACTCATAACTGTGTCTTTGTGTCTAATTTCAATGGGCAATTCATTCCACATTGCTGGGCCCTGGTATGCAATAGAACATTGTCCATATGAATTCATTTTCATAGTGTAAACAATGAGTGTATGATTGTCAGAATAGGAGCATACTAAGTATCTTGCTGGTTTGTACACATGGGTGAGGTTGAATAGGTATGATGGATCCATCTGTGAAATGTAACATGGAGAACAAATTTTGTGTTTGATTCTGGATCCAAAGGATAGCCAGTGTAGGGTATAGAGCAGTGGGGAGGTATGCTCTGATCATTGTGCTTTAAGGATAATCGGAGCAGCTGTGTTGTGAACTTTTTTGAAGTTTCTGGAGTATATATTAAGACGAACCAGGCAGGATTGAATTATACTAGTCCATTATTGAATGTACTAATGAACATGCAAGTGTTTTAGTTGCATCAACTGCATCATTCATCTGCAGCTTGTAATAGGTCATCCATGATTTCACATCAGAAATGCACCTCTCTACACCTTAGATGGTAGCATCAACTTTAGTTGGGTGGCTAGATTTGTATATTTGGGTTTCATCAGCATACAATTGGTGAGACACTGGATGATGACCTGTGACACTTGAGAGTGGCTGAGTGTATAGAATGAAGAAAACAGGTCCAAAAACAGCCCTCTGTGGAACACCACAAAATAGACCAATTGGGCAGGAGTGTATTCCATTTGTGGACACAATTTGTGTCCTGTTCACCAAGTGGGACTTGAACCACAGTAAGGCTGTATTGTGAATGCCAAATACATGTTGGAGACGGTGAAGTGATATATCATGGTCTACTGTGTTATACTGCAGACAAATCAAGGAGGGTGCGGACTGTAATCTTTCTGCTATCCAAAGCAGAGATAATGTCATTAAATACTTTAAGAGTAGTTTCCGTACTGTGGCAAAGGTGATATGCATACTGTACACTGCTAAAAAGACTGTTTGGATTCAAATAAGATACAAGTTGGGTTAGAACAATTTTTCTTAAGATTTTTTTATATTAATGGGAGATTAGAAACTGGGCAGTAGTTCTATCATTATGGTCAAGTGTTGGTTTCTTCAGCAGAGGCTTTACAATGGCAGTTTTGAAAAATGATGGGATTTCCCAGATGAGAGAGAGAAGTATTAATGACATCCCAAGTATTTATACGTTACACATTTCTGGAACGATAAAAATCCCAAGATTATGCAACATTTATGTTTTCTCAATGGGAAGCAAAATTATGAAATCTAGATTTCCTTGTAACTTCACATACCAACTCCTATAAACACATGGAAGAAAATATCTTTCAGTATTTGAAGCATTCAATTTCAAACAGTTTTAAGAATTTTCCAAGAAATTTTAATGTAAACAAAACAAAATGCATCAAAAGTTATTATTGTTTCATCTCTCAATTTAAATGGATTCTTGCTGACGGGACATAATACATATGTTTACATTTGTGTTTGTCTCTTTGATTGACAGAACAAAAATTTAATAGTTTGTGTTTGTCTCTTTTATAGACAAATTTTTTTTAATAGTTTGTGATTGTCTAACAGAAAAAGTGAATATTTTGTGTTTTTCTTTTATATTGAAAGAGAAATCTTAATACAAAGTTACATGCTTACAAAGCAATATAATTAGCCAACTATCATACCTAATGATGTAAATTCTGTGTTGTTTAATTTGAGTGTTGCTGAGTGTAGTTCATGTATACAAATTAGTAAAATTATCTGCTATATACACTCCTTACCTTAGTGATGTAAATTCTGTGTTGTGTTTAATTTGAGTGTTGTTGTGTGTAGATCAAGTATACAAATTAGTAAAATTATCTACCTTCCATAACTCAATGAAGTAAATTATGTTTCATTTCATTTAAGTGTAGTTTATGCATACAAATTAGTACAATTATCTACCCTCTTTAACTTAACGATGTAAATTCTGTGTTGTGTTCAATTTTAGTGTTGTTGAGTGTAGTTCATGTAATACAAATGAGTAAAATTATCTACCTTTTTCCCCTAACCCTGTTACCCTAGTGCGGTGTTGTAGAATTTATTTCAGTTAAAGGTGTAAAAATTCAAATCTCTTATCTATAATAACACCTAGTAATTAGACCATATGGCTCAATTACATACAAATCAGTCATGCAATTCAACCAAGGGTTGGGGCTGTATGAATCAGAGAGATCTGAAGGGTCTGCCTTTAATTTAATGATCATTGCCAATACCACCTGTCTGTGTGTCTTGAGCTGAGACAATGTGGGTATGTGAGATTGTTTGCCAATAGCTTCCTGTAGGTAAGTAGCTCTTATGTTTTCCCTAGTTCTTTCTTCACCATTGATGCTGGTTGCCATGTATCGTTATCAGGGTGCATGTAACTGTTGTGTGGTATTTTGTTGATTAGTATTTTGCATGTAACTGTTGTGCTGTATTTTGTTGATTAGTATTTTGCATGTAACTGTTGTGAGGTATTTTGCTGATTATTATTTTGCATGTAACTGTTGTGCTGTATTTTGTTGATTAGTATTTTGCATGTAACTGTTGTGCTGTATTTTGTTGATTAGTATTTTGCATGTAACTGTTGTGCTGTATTTTGTTGATTAGTATTTTGCATGTAACTGTTGTGCTGTATTTTGTTGATTATTATTTTGCATGTAACTGTTGTGAGGTATTTTGTTGATTAGTATTTTGCATGTAACTGTTGTGCTGTATTTTGTTGATTAGTATTTTGCATGTAACTGTTGTGCTGTATTTTGTTGATTATTATTTTGCATGTAACTGTTGTGCTGTATTTTGCTGATTATTATTTTGCATGTAACTGTTGTGCTGTATTTTGTTGATTAGTATTTTGCATGTAACTGTTGTGCTGTATTTTGTTGATTATTATTTTGCATGTAACTGTTGTGCTGTATTTTGTTGATTAGTATTTGCATGTAACTTGTTGTGTGGTATTTTGTTGATTAATATTTTGCATGTAACTGTTGTGTGGTATTTTGTTGATTAGTATTTTGCATGTAACTGTTGTGCTGTATTTTGTTGATTATTATTTTGCAAGTAACTGTTGTGCTGTATTTTGTTGATTAGTATTTTGCATGTAACTGTTGTGCTGTATTTTGTTGATTAGTATTTTGCATGTAACTGTTGTGTGGTATTTTGTTGATTATTATTTGCATGTAACTTGTTGAAATAGTTACAAGATTTATTCCATCATTTGATGTCGCTCAGTATGTACAGTTCTAAAAATGTGCCAAGAAAAATCAACAACTAGTCTGACTGACATATCATATTTGAACCAATCAGAAATGAATATTATATTTGAACCAATCAGAAATGAATATTATATTTGAACCAATCAGAAATGAATATTATATTTGAACCAAAAATGAATATTATATTTGAACCAATCAGAATTGAACATTATTTTTGAACTGACCAGAATTGCATATTATTTTTGAACTGATAAGAACTGCATATTATATTTGAAACAGTGAGAGTTTTATAACATATTTGCAATAGTAAGAACAGCATATTTTATCTGAACTAACCTTCATTTTTTCAACCAGACAGAATTAAATATCACATCTAGAGAAAAAATTGCATATCATATCTAACCAGCCAAAACTGCATATCTTAAAAGCCCACAAATGCATATTTGATAGCTTTATCTTTGTTTACTTCATTAAGTTGGGTTTTTATTGTCCAGCTTTCCAGTCCTTAAGATCCCCTGGGTCAAATTGAAGGGGCCCATCCTCAAGACCTCTTGGGTTAAATTTATGGGGCACAGACCTTAACACCCCCATGGTCAAATTTATGGGTGCCATCATTAACATCCCATGGGTAAAATTTATGGGTGCCATCCATAAGATCCCCTGGGTCAAATTTATGGGGGCCATCTCAATTTGTCGGGACCAGCCACTAAATACCTGCCCATCAATCATTATCACTGACATAGGCTTACTCCATGCCAAAATCCATTATTCTTTAATTCTTTATGACTTGCTTACTTGGTCATCTATCAAAACATGATTAATCTTGAGCAATGAGAATACTACTCTGCAGCCAAAATGTTATTACAAAACCTCTTGATGACTTGGAGACCTTGAATACTTGGCACAGAGCAGATAGTTTCCAAATGAACAAGACATTTTTTCTAATGAACTCTTTACAATACAATACTGAAGACTATGTACACCTTTAAAATTGTATTGTGCTAATGGGCACAAGGGTGCAACTTGGTTATAGCACTGCAAGATTCCCTTATATTAAAAACATTGACCCTTATATCAAGCAAAGGGGGTAAATTGTACCCTAAATTTTCTGTTGGAAAGTAGACAACGTTGTTTTAAGTACAACCTCTCGTAAAAGAGAATTTTGATATTTGATGCTCGCACAACTACTTTCAAGCAAAATTCCACGAACTCGATAAGGATGCTAACTTACTTTCAAGCGAAATTCGACGAACTTGATAAGGATGCTAACTTATTTTCCAGCAAAATTCCATGAACTTGATAATAATAATAATAATAATAATAATAATAATGAGGACTTTGTATAGCGCCTAATCTTTCGAAGCTCTAAGCACTTCACACCATCAATAATGATATGACTACACTACAGAACAACAAATGGCAAAAACAATGAAATTGGAAAACATAAAAGCATGCTGAAAACATATAAGATACAAAACATGATTAGGTCGCTAAGTTTGTCCCTGATAAGGATGCTAACTTACTTTCAAGCAAAATTCCATGAACTTGATAAGGATACTTGCTTACTTTCAAGCAAAATTCCACGAACTTGATAAGGATGCTAACTTACTTTCAAGCAAAATTCCATGAACTTGATAAAGATGCTAACTTACTTTCAAGCAAAATTCCACGAACTTGATAAGGATGCTAACTTACTTTCAAGCAAAATTCCACGAACTTGAAATGGATGCTAAATTACTTTCAAGCGAAATTCCACGAACTTGAAAAGGATAACTTACTTGTTGTCCAAAGTAAATCAGTTGAACCTCCTTCTGTTCTCTGTATTTAATTAACTGATGGTAGACAGTCCTACAACGCCACATTCTAAAATAGGTCTGGAGTACGATGGTGGCATGCAGACGAGACTCATTATCCTGCTTCAGCTGTTTGACCAACTTTTTAGCACGATGAGATCGGAAGACTGGAGAAAAAAAACAATGAATGAAGTTAACTATCAGATGATTACTGATATTTATATGTGCATGTAATCTGTAATATTACTGATATTTATATGTGTGTGTAATTTATGTAATTTTATTGATATTTATGTATGTGTAATCTGTCATACTATAGATATTTTATTGTGTGCAATGTATGTAATATTATTAGGTGTGTGTGTGTGTAATTTATGTCATTTTATTGATATTAGTTGTGTGTGTAATTTATGTGATCATACTGATATAGTTCAACAAACAATCTATGCATTGATACATTGTCTATTCCGGATGCTGTTTGATACAGTCCAATAGCCAATCTATGCATTGATACATTGTCTATTCCTGCTGCTCTATGATACAGTCAAATAGCCAATATATGCATCGATACATTGTCTATTCCTGCTGATGTTTGATACAGTCCAATAGCCAATCTATGCATTGATACATTGTCTATTCTTGCTACTGTTTGATACAGTCCAATAGCCAATCTAATTATTGCTACATTTAATTATTGGTACATTGTCTTTCTTGAATGTAATACATTTCAATAGTTGATGCTTTATTGAATGGTAAATCAAACAAATGCAAGCTGCTTCCAATACATTTTCCAACTTTAGTGTTAGACGTGTGATTAATCTTTGCCCTGCCATCATACCATGTCATTGGGATATGACTAGCTACACAATTAATCCATGCATTGGGATATGGTTCACTACACAATTATTCCATGCCATCATTCCATGCAATGGGATATGACTTGCTTCACAATTATTCCATGCCATTATTCCATGCAATGAGATATGATTAGCTACACAGTTATTCCATGCCATCATTCCATGCAATAGAATATGATTAGCTACCCAGTTATTCCATGCCATCATACCATGCAATGTGATATTTGCTACACAGTTATTCCATGCCATCGTACCATGCATTGGGATATGATTAGCTACACAATTATTCCATGCCATCATACAATGCTATGGGATATGATTAGCTACAGTTATTCCATGCCATTATTCCATGCAATGGGATACGATTAACTTAGTACCTTAGTACTTGCAAAAAAAGTGTGTTAATACTGTCAACCTTAGTACTTGCAAAAAAAGTGTTTTAAATACTGTCAACCTCAGTATTTGCAAAAATACTGTCAGTACTCAGTAATTAATTTGTGTTGAGCATGAAAACTATTTCACTGTAACCTCAATTAATCTTTTTAATGAAGCTTCATGAGTGTATCATGCAACGTTGTCTGAGAAACGGTGCTAAAAGCAAAAATTAACGCTAGTGCCTAAAATAACAATGTATAAGTCACTCCAAGATATCGGGAAATTGGCATCCATGTCTATTCTACACTTTATAGGTAAGACAAAAATGGAGGAAGTAAAGTACCATTCTGTATGAATTTTGCACTCTTTTCTTCTTTGGAATGACGCATCTGTTTTACTCTTTTCCGTTCCCGGTGGCCCCTGTATACTGACTGTATCTTCAAAGCTGCCATCTGCCGTCGACTAAAGAGTGGACGTGTTCTGTTCCGTGTTAGAAGCCCTCTGACATCTGCGAGAAAGATTTATTTTAATTATTTAACTGAGATTGTTTAAAAGTCACGTTACCCAGCTGTACATACCTGAATTTGAACCTATTTATTAATTGTTATTAACTCTCAAGTGTCATAGATCATCTCCCAGTGTTGCACCAATTGTATGCTGATGACACCCAAATATACAAGTCTAGCCACCCAAATGAAGTTGATGCTACCATCCATGGAGTAGAGAGGTGCATTTCGGATGTGAAATCATGGATGACATGTAACAAGCTGCAGATGAATGATGATAAAACTGAGGCTATTCTGATCACAACAGAAAGACTTTCTCATTCACATCCTTTACCTCAGACAATAAATATCAGCAACACCAACATTAAATTCTCATAATCAGTATGAAACCTAGGAGTTACTCTTGACAGTACTCTCACATTGCACCAACATGTCATGAACATATGCAAGGCTGCATATCTTGAATTGAGATGCATCAGTTCCATTTGCAAATATCTTTCAGTTGATGCCACTAAAACACTTGTGTGTTCATTAGTACTTTCAAGACTAGACTATTATAACTCAATTCTGTCTGGTTCGTCACAATATTTACTCCAGAAACTTCAAAAAGTTCAAAACACAGCTGCACGGATCTTTAGAGTACCTCGATCAGAGCACACCTCACCACTGCTCTGAAACCTACACTGGCTATCGATTCGATACAGAATCAAACACAAAGTTTGTTCTCTGTGCTATGTTTCAATGACAGACTCCAGTCCAGCATACCTATCCAGCCTTACCCATGTGTATACACCAGCTAGATACTTCCGCTCTTCTTCTGATAATCGTATATTCATTGTTCCCACAGTGAAAACAAAGTCATATGGAGATGTTCATTTGCATACCAGGGCCTGGCGACGTGAAATGAATTGCCCATTGAAATTAAACACAAAGACACAGTGGTCCCTTTTAAAAGTGCTCTTAAAACTCACCTGTTTCGACTGCAGGGACAAACTTAGAGACTTAATTGTGTTTTGTATCTTATATGTTTCCAGCATGTTTTTATGTTTTCCAATTTCATTGTTTTTGTCATTTGTTCTGTAGTGTAGTCATATCATTATTGATGGTGTAAAGTGCTTAGAGCTTCGAAAGATTAGGTGCTATACAAAGTTCTCATTTTTATTATTATTATTATTATTGTTCTAAAGTCACACTACCCAGCTATACATACCTGAATTTGAACCCATTATTATTTTTTTAAAACTGAGTCGTACTCTAATTGTATAGTTTCAAATGTCCCCAGAATTATAAACACATTAGATTTTCAACTTTTATCGTACAAAATATGTTTCTTGCACAACACTGGTGTCCTAGATGACAAATGTACTGTACAAAAGCATATATCATACAAAACACCTGTATTATACAAAAGTACTGTATCCTGCAAAACACCTGTATTATACAAAATTACTGTATCGTACAAAACACCTGTATTATACAAAATTACTGTATCGTACAAAACACCTGTATTATACAAAATTACCGTATTGTACAAAACACCTGTATTATACAAAATTACTGTATCGTACAAAACACCTGTATTATACAAAATTACTGTATCGTACAAAACACCTGTATTATACAAAATTACTGTATCGTACAAAACACCTGTATTATACAAAATTACTTTATCCTACAAAACACCTGTATTATACAAAATTACTGTATCCTAGAAAACACATGGGGGCCCCGAGTGGCCGAGTGGTTTAAAGCGCTGTCCATTAATGATCACTGCCATATCACCTCTGTCTGCGTGGGTTCGAGTCTAAGATTCATCTAATGTAGTTATGTGAGAAAGCTTGCCAGTAGCTTCTCATGGGTCGGTGGTTCTTTCCTGGGGTTTTCCCGGTTCTTCCTCCACCATTAATACTGGCCGCCATGTATAGCCTATACTGTGCTTAAAAATGGCGTTAAACCATAAAAAACAAACAAACAAAACATGTATTATACAAAATTACTTTATCCTACAAAACACATGTATTATGACAAAATGACAAATTCCTGAAGCCTGTAAAACACCTGTATCCTATAAAACACCTTTATCTTACCAAATTTGGTTAATTTAATTAAGCAGGTATGGTTCCCACAACGTCCCATATTCAAAGTGGATGCTGTAACCACTTAGACCCCTTGACTGTACACATGTAGACATTTCAGCAAACATTTTATCCATGCAGACAGAATTTGTCAAATTGTTTTAAATTTCACATCTAACACTAGTGTTGTTCCGATTATCGATTATAATCGATAATCAGTTGGTTGAGTGAACCAATTCGCCAATCGATTGTGAAACGTCATAATCGATTGCATGGTAAGGGAGACAACTGTGACGCGCTCGGCACAGACTAGTTCAATCCCTTGGTTTGTTGGGAAGAAAACCGAGGATTCCGAACAAAATGTTAAAACCCTGCTAAATATCATACACGTGCCATGGATGAAAATGATCGCAAAACAATATATCCATATCCTGGAGGAAAAGCTCGTTCTCGTGTATGGACATATTTTGGATTTTACAAAATACAGGAAGGTCCACCGACAAAGGAGAATTTAGATACAACGAAGGTCATATGCAAACTCTGCAGAAAGGAATATGCAAACAAAGGTAGGTCCAGCTATTCTCATTGAATCAACGCGGGGATACATTTATTTTTGGCAAACACATTCTCCAATACATAGTGAAAAAAATTAACAGTATTCTAATTTTTTTGTGGTGCTACACGAAAATAAAATAATCATGTGATACGCTTTACATTTTAGGATAGTGGAACCATGATATTAGCCTTCCGATCCACAACAGTAGAGCTAAATTATTTATTCCCTTCATAACTTCCAAATATATAAACTTACTCCATAGTTAGAATTTTTTTGGATAATTTGGAAACAAATAATGTCGTCAAACACGAATGCAATTATTAGGAGACAGAACAACCTCGTATAAAATAAATGAGCTGCACGCACGCACACGGAAAAACGTTTCATGGCATTCTAGTGTCAAAAATTTTTAATCAAGAATTTTATTTTCATTAAATCATTTGTGTGCTTTCCTCTAATATAGCATGTGTTGTTGTTGTTAAAATACTTCAAATTTCTTTTCATAATAAAGCTCCATGTCATGATTATGCTTGAAATACATAAATAATCAAAAGATTATCCTTCTATTTAGGCATATATGATAATTATGGAAAAGTGATCTCTGAGGTTTGTTACAGATATTCCCTGAGACATGTGACTATTTAAAAGCATAAAATAACTTTTTTTAAAATGTTGCAGATTAAATTTAAAATACATGTACAAATTTAATATTAATTTTAATCCTCATTTTCTTTAAATAATTTGATTCCATTCATTTAAGATACTTGTGCATACAGAATTTGTTGTTTGCTCCTTTTCTCTTCTCAATATAAAAATATTTATTTCAAATACATTCCAGGCAATACTACAAATTTGGCCTTTCATCTTGATCATGACCATAAGGAAATGGGATCAACAAGAGGTGCTGATGTTTCCCCCCACCCACCCAAACAGACTAAGATTGATGAACAATTTAAGAAGCCAACAGAGAGGATGTCAGCTACAAAGCAGAAAGAAATTGATGATGCACTCTTGAAACTTATTGTTGGCAAAGTTCTTCCGCTAAGCCTTGTTGACCATACATATTTTAGAAACTTTGTGATGCTTCTTAATCCAAGGTAAATTTTGAATGATAACATTAAAAATTATTCATATTTATTTAAACTAACAGTGAGAAAAGAAAAAGAGTGTTAATCCATTTGATTCTAGATGTCAACACTTGAATTTTGAATTTTCATACCTAAATTAAACAATATTTAATTAAATATAATGCTGTCCTGTCTAAATAAGCATTAAATAAATTCATTGTTTTCACTATATTTAGACGTAGTAAATATTCCAAATACATGTCTTGTTTGACTACCATGACTAAATGTTTCAAACTTTACATTTTCAGGTATGAAATTCCAGGTCGTAAATTAGTGTCCTCCAAACTAGATGAGAAGAAAGACCAGGCTGAGAAAAAAGTGAAAGAGGAACTACATGATGTTCTTGATATAGCTGTTACTCACGATGCATGGACTTCATTAAATACAGAAGTTATAGTACAGTGACTGCACATTATATTTCCAAAGATTGGGAATTGAAAAGTGTTGTCTTAGAAACACGAAAAGTTGAAGGCAGTCTGGGGAAAATATAAAAGAAAGCCTGTTGGCCACTCAGAGGCGATGGAATCTTCCAACACCAACTGGAGTAACTGATAATGCAGCCAATGAGATCAAGGTTTTTGATTTACTTCAATGGACTCGATTTGGTTGTTATGGTCACAGATTCAACCTTGTTGTGAAAAAAGCTTTAGCTATACCAGAACTGTCACGAATCATTGCAAAGGGGCGTAAACTGGTGACTTTTTTCCATCAAAGCACGAGCATAAATGATTTGTTAATGAGAAAGCAGCAGTTACTACTTGACATAGGTGCTAGAGGACACAAGCTCAAGATGGATGTTCCAACTAGATGGAATAGCACTCATGACATGCTTGAACGACTACTTGAGCAAACACCTGCTATTATGGCTGTTATCAGTGACCCAAACATAAGCAAGTCAGCAGCCACAACATTGAGAAATTATGTCTACACATTTGACGAACAAGTTCTCTCACCGTTCCTGAATGCAACAGTGTTTGCAGAAACAAATCACCAACCCTTCATAAAGTTATCCCAATACTTCTTAAACTTACCAAATGTATAGAAACAAATGTTGATGATCTACCTTCAATTGCCAAACTTAAAGATGTAATGAGACAAGAACTTGACAATAGAACACAGGACAAAGATCTAGCTCTGTTGGGCTGTTTATTGAATCATACTATGAAGGATCTGAGTTTCTACCTGACAGTGAGCGAGCATATGGACATGCTCTGCTTTTGAATGTTGCTCTTGATATGGCTGATGTTAAAGTGAATGTCCAAGTGGAGCCAGGGACTAGTGATGAACAGCCTTCAGACTCATTGCCACCTCTACCAATTGCACCATCACTACTAAATGTCAGAGATGACAACACTAAAACTGTGGTTACACTTAGTCCACCAAACAAGAAAGCAAAGGTCAATGTTGACATGGATGATTGGTTGCAAGATGTTGTTTGCCTTGGTGAAAGTCAACAGCCAATAACAGATGTCATCCACCAGTAGGTTTCTAGATATCTAGTTGCTGCTCCATATGATACCAATCTCACAATGTTACATTGATGGAAACAAAACTGCCAGTTCTACCCCCATCTTAGCTTACTAGCTCGGAAGTACCTAAGTATTCCGGCATCATCAGTATCCAGTGAGAGGGTATTTAGTCTGGCTGGACATTTTGTCAGCAAGAAACGGGCTCGTTTAAGTTGTGACAATGTGGACCTGATAATATTCTTAAACAAAAACATTAACTATTGGTAGTGTCAGTGTAACAAGCACAAGAAGAAACAGTATTCTGAAAAATGATTTTTGTGTTCAGCATTGCTCAAACATTTGATTTGTATTTTATTGTACCTTCTGTTTAACTTGTAATATGGATAACATTTGATCATTTAAGAATTCTAGTCATAGATTTTATAAACCATTATGGGACTTTGCTGTTAAACTGTTAGGTTAATAAATGTAAACAGTTTTTGGTGTATTGTTTCAGTTTAAATGTAAAATGTAGATTATTGATACATTCTTATTACAATAATCAGTATTCTGAAAAATGACATGATCTGTACTAGTCAAACCTTTGATTTCGTTTAACGTGGAGGACATTTTAGTCAAGTTTTAAGAATTTTAACTTTAGATGTTCTGTCTTTACATAATTACATGATTTTGCTGATAAATAGTTCAGTTAATTTTAAAGTTCTTGTAAGTGGTGTTTTTATGTTTTGTTTAAACTGCTTTGATTGTAATATTAGTAAATAATGACAAGCAAGAAAAACATTTCTTTCTATACTTGAAACAATTGAAAAATCACATATGAATAAAAGTGTTCTGGGGGATTGTAAGTCTTTCAGCTACATAAAACTGATAAGCCAAATAAAGTTGCTTTTGAGGTTAAAGTATATATATATATATATATATATATATATATATATATATATATATATATATATATATATATATATATATATATATAAAAAGGGAGAGAGAGAGAGATTACTCCTATACATTTTTTTTACATTTTAAACTTTTGAACAAAGATATAACTGTAACAAACAAAAATTAAAACTTGTAGTAAGTTAGCAACCGATTATAATCGATTATCGGTAAGTTGTGTGCAACCGATGATCGATTATGAACTTCTAACCGATTCCCATCACTATCTAACACTCTAAAATTATCTTTCTCGCAGTCTTGTAAAAACGGGGTTCGAGTTAGTATGAAGGGGGTTAGGGTTAGTATAAAAGGGGCATCAAAATCCAAAATGACGTATCACAGATATTAATACAGCATTTAAAGCAGCAAAATATCCATAAAAAACATTCCTCATCTAAGAAAAAACAAAAAATTCAATGAAATCATGTTTAAAAACGTATTTAAAAATTGATCTGAAACTATGTCAACAACATCCAATCCATAATGGAATGATAGCTTTCAAAATGATATTAATGTATAATAGGATTAGGGTTAGTATACAGGTAAAATAATCATATTAATGGTAACTTTAAAAATATTATTAATGTATACAGGTAAAATAATCATAATAATGATAACATTCAAAATTATATTAATGTATACAGGTAAAATAATCATAATAATGATAACATTCAAAATTATATTAATGTATACAGGTAAAATAATCAACTCCTATCCTTAGCTTTACATGAGACAGGTAAAAAACCTATCCTATTGTCTTAATTCAGCTTCTACCAGAATTGGTTTTACTTCCATAAATAATGAGATTAATTAGTTTTAAAAAAGTATTAATAATTCTTTCTGACTCCAAAGCAAACCATACAAAACTTGCCAGTGGCAAAGCTGATAGTGCGAACTGCAACGAACAATGCATACATAATCATTTATCTTTATTGATAGTGTGAACAGTAACGGACAATGCATACAAAATCATTTATCTTTATTGATCTGGAAAATAGATGGGTTTTATTAGTCTGCATGCAATTTTATAGGTAATAAAAAACTGCAGTTATATGATGACAGATTGCAGTCATGTGATTAACGACAGCAGTCATGTGATATATGATAGCAGTCATGTGATGAAAGAGCAGTCGTGTGATTAAAGGCAGCATTACTTTGAACTGTTGTTCGAGTGATGTATGTACAGTGAAGTTGTTTGCATTTAAAAGATGCACAGTGGAGAGAGTGTTGGCAAACGTCCATTTTACACTGATGTAATGTAGTTGTCATTTCTTTGGATATTCTAAATTTATCCACAAGCGAAACAATTTTCAAGATTTAATTAGAACCAATTATAAAATGAGTAAGACTGGTTTTGAAAAATATATGGAGAATTGATACTACTTTGAGTCACTTTATCTCTTTTACATACATTTCTGTAAAACAATTGCTGCTCTCTTTCTCTTTGTCCTCTGAGGGCCATATCTCCTTCTTGCCAGCCAACCCCTGACGCCTGAAATTTAAAACAATTATGTTGACAAACTGTGCATAGAATTTTATATAATTATCTAAAACATGAGTGATTATATAGGAATAATTCATGTTTTGCTGTGTACAGACATTTGACAGTGTACAGACATTTGACAGAGTTTGATCCCATGGATGATGCCTAAAGAATGATTTTGTTTGTTTGTTTGATTAGGATTTTTAATGTTGCTTTAACAATTTTTCAGTCATATCGCTACAATGTCTGTAGTGAGGCAGTTTTTAGTGATGTTTAGCACTGGGACATCATGCCGCAGACATGTAGCATCATGTCTCACCCAGTCACATTATCCTGACACAAGGCTGACCAGTCATAACACTAACCTCTTACTGATGAGCACCACAGGAGGCAGCTGTTAGTACCATTTTTGTAAGTCTTTGGTAAGACTTGGCCAAGGATCTAACCCACAACCTCCCGCTTATTACATTCTATCTTAGAATTCTTTCACACTATTGTTACATTACTACATTCTATACCGCTCCGGTGGCCTAGTATTTAGAGCGTCCGCCCGGAAGCGGGAGGTCGTCGGTTCGATCCCCGGCAGAGTCATACCAAAGACTTACAAAAATGGTACTAACAGCTGCCTCGCTTGACGCTCAGCATTAAGAGGTTAGTGTTAGGACTGGTCGACCTGGTGTCAGGATAATGTGACTGGGTGAGACATCATGCTACATGTCTGAGGCATGATGTCTCAGTGCTAGACATCACTATAAACTGCCTCACTGCAGACATCGTAGCGATATGACTGAAAAATTGTTAAAGCTACGTTAAAAATCCTAATCAAACAAACAAACAAACTACATTCTATATTGGAATTCTTTCAGATTATTGTTACATTACTATTTTCTATATTGGAATTCTTTCATATTATTGTTACATTACTATATTCTATATTGGAATTCCTTCACACTATTGTTACATTACTACATTCTATATTGGAATTCTTTCTGATTATTGTTACATTACTATATTCTATATTGGAATTCTTTCACACTATTGTTACATTACTATATTTTATATTGGAATGCTTTCAGACTATTGTTACATTACTATATTCTATATTGGAATTCTTTCAGATTAGTGTTACATTACTACATTCTATATTGCAATTCTTTTAGACTATTGTTGCATTAGTACATTATATATTGCAATTCTTTCAGACTATTGTTACATTACTACATTCTATATTGCAATTCTTTCAGACTATTGTTACATTACTACATTCTATATTGCAATTCTTTCAGACTATTGTTACATTAGTACATTCTATATTGCAATTCTCTCAGAACTTTATACTTTAGGAGTTAGAAAGCCAGATCTATCATCATATAAAACACATAATTCAGAATTGTATTTTTTATATACAGCATCAAACCCATAATGGAAAGTCAGATCTTGTTCTATGTTATTTGTAGTTGGAAGCATATTACACGTTACTATAAGCTAATATAACACAGCCATCTTAGTACATCACAGCCTAGAATTTGGAAGCATATTACACTTTACTATAAGCTAATATAACACGGCCATCTTAATACATGACAGCCTAGAATTTGGAAGCATATTACACTTTACTATAAGCTAATATAACACGGCCATCTTAATACATGACAGCCTAGAATTTGAAAGCATATTACACCTTACTATAAGCTAATATAACACAGCCATCTTAATACATGACAGCCTAGAATTTGGAAGCATATTACACTTTACTATAAGCTAATATAACACAGCCATCTTAATACATGACAGCCTAGAATTTGGAAGCATATTACACTTTACTATAAGCTAATATAACACAGCCATCTTAATACATGACAGCCTAGAATTTGGAGGCATATTACACAGTACTATAAGCTAATATAACACAGCCATCTTAATACATGACAGCCTAGAATTTGGAAGCATATTACACTTTACTATAAGCCAATATAACACAGCCATCTTAATATATGACAGCCTAGAATTTGGAAGCATATTACACTTTACTATAAGCTAATATAACACAGCCATCTTAATACATGACAGCCTAGAATTTGGAAGCATATTACACTTTACTATAAGCTAATATAACACAGCCATCTTAATACATGACAGCCTAGAATTTGGAAGCATATTACACTTTACTATATGCTAATATAACACAGCCATCTTAATACATGACAGCCTAGAATTTGGAAGCATATTACACAGTACTATAAGCTAATATAACACAGCCATCTTAATACATGACAGCCTAGAATTTGGAAGCATATTACACTTTACTATAAGCTAATATAACACAGCCATCTTAATACATGACAGCCTAGAATTTGGAAGCATATTACACTTTACTATAAGCTAATATAACATGGCCATCTTAATACATGACAGCCTAGAATTTGGAAGCATATTACACTTTACTATAAGCTAATATAACACAGCCATCTTAATACATGACAGCCTAGAATTAGGAAGCATATTACACGTTACTATAAGCTAATATAACACAGCCATCTTAATACATGACAGCCTAGAATTTTGAAGCATATTACACTTTACTATAAGCTAATATAACACAGCCATCTTAATACATGACAGCCTAGAATTTGGAAGCATATTACACTTTACTATAAGCTAATATAACACAGCCATCTTAATACATGACAGCCTAGAATTTGGAAGCATATTACACTTTACTATAAGCTAATAAAACACAGTCATCTTAATAGATGACAGCCTAGAATTTGGAAGCATATTACACTTTACTATATGCTAATGTAACACAGCCATCTTAATACATGACAGCCTAGAATTTGGAAGCATATTACACCTTACTATATGCTAATATAACACAGTCATCTTAATACATGACAGCCTAGAATTTGGAAGCATATTACACTTTACTATAAGCTAATATAACACAGCCATCTTAATACATGACAGCCTAGAATTTGGAAGCATATTACATTTTACTATAAGCTAATATAACAGCCATCTTAATACATGACAGCCTAGAATTTGGAAGCATATTACACTTTACTATAAGCTAATATAACACAGCCATCTTAATACATGACAGCCTAGAATTTGGAAGCATATTACACTTTACTATAAGCTAATAAAACACAGTCATCTTAATACATGACAGCCTAGAATTTGGAAGCATATTACACTTTACTATAAGCTAATATAACACAGCCATCTTAATACATGACAGCCTAGAATTTGGAAGCATATTACACTTTACTATAAGCTAATATAACACAGCCATCTTAATACATGACAGCCTAGAATTTGGAAGCATATTACACTTTACTATATGCTAATATAACACAGCCATCTTAATACATGACAGCCTAGAATTTGGAAGCATATTACACAGTACTATAAGCTAATATAACACAGCCATCTTAATACATGACAGCCTAGAATTTGGAAGCATATTACACTTTACTATAAGCTAATATAACACAGCCATCTTAATACATGACAGCCTAGAATTTGGAAGCATATTACACTTTACTATAAGCTAATATAACATGGCCATCTTAATACATGACAGCCTAGAATTTGGAAGCATATTACACTTTACTATAAGCTAATATAACACAGCCATCTTAATACATGACAGCCTAGAATTAGGAAGCATATTACACGTTACTATAAGCTAATATAACACAGCCATCTTAATACATGACAGCCTAGAATTTTGAAGCATATTACACTTTACTATAAGCTAATATAACACAGCCATCTTAATACATGACAGCCTAGAATTTGGAAGCATATTACACTTTACTATAAGCTAATATAACACAGCCATCTTAATACATGACAGCCTAGAATTTGGAAGCATATTACACTTTACTATAAGCTAATAAAACACAGTCATCTTAATAGATGACAGCCTAGAATTTGGAAGCATATTACACTTTACTATATGCTAATATAACACAGCCATCTTAATACATGACAGCCTAGAATTTGGAAGCATATTACACCTTACTATATGCTAATATAACACAGTCATCTTAATACATGACAGCCTAGAATTTGGAAGCATATTACACTTTACTATAAGCTAATATAACACAGCCATCTTAATACATGACAGCCTAGAATTTGGAAGCATATTACACCTTACTATATGCTAATATAACACAGCCATCTTAATATATGACAGCCTAGAATTTGGAAGCATATTACACCTTACTATATGCTAATAAAACACAGTCATCTTAATACATGACAGCCTAGAATTTGGAAGCATATTACACTTTACTATATGCTAATATAACACAGCCATCTTAATACATGACAGCCTAGAATTTGGAAGCATATTACACCTTACTATATGCTAATATAACACAGCCATCTTAATATATGACAGCCTAGAATTTGGAAGCATATTACACCTTACTATATGCTAATATAACACAGTCATCTTAATACATGACAGCCTAGAATTTGGAAGCATATTACACTTTACTATAAGCTAATATAACACAGCCATCTTAATACATGACAGCTGAGAATGTTTCACAATAGAAAATCACCGACTTGCAAAGCATGAAATTTTCATAAATCTGGACATCATTTACATGCAAATCGGGGAATTTCAAATATCTAGAAATCATTTACAACTGTGACATTCAAATGGAAATATTTAAATATTTCACATAGATGGGTAATAAAAATGGAAATTTGACAAGTAAACAATATTAGTTTGCATACATACATGCTTGAATACGGATAACAGCCTTTTCCCTCTTCCATTTCATCTCAAAGAACTTTGTACGTGTAATGAACATCCGAATCACTGACTGAATCTGAACAATTTTCCTTTGGAGAGTCTCATATTGTCGTGTCAGCTGTTCCACATGGTAATACTTCAGAAAGACCTGGCACAGACATCACAGTCATATATATGTAGCATTTTACCAATTCAAGTCATTCTACAAGTTACCCAGATAAAACTTCAGCTGGCATTTTAACAATTCAAGTCAATTCTTCATGTTACCCAGATAAAACTTTAGCTGGCATTTTAACAATTCAAGTCAATTCTACATGTTAACCAGAAAAAACTCTAGTCAGCAACCAGTGATAATTATTACCTAATTAGCTTTAACAAAACATACTGATGTGAATAATACTCATCTGTTTTAGCATAAAATACTTTGCTAATTAACTAGTGATCACTAACTCATCAGTTTTAGCATAAATATTTGACTAATTAACTAGTGAAGAACACCTCATCAATTTTAGCATAACATATTTTACTAATTAACCAGTGATCACTACCTTATCAGTTTTAGCATAAAATATTTTACTAATTAACTAGTGAAGAACAACTCATCAATTTTAGCATAAAATATTTGACTAATTAACTAGTGATCACTACATCGTTAGTTTAAGCATAAAATATTTGACTAATTAACTAGTGAAGAACACCTCATCAATTTTAGTTTAAAATATTTTACTAATTAATGAGTGATCACTACCTTATCAGTTTTAGCATAAAATATTTTGCTAATTAACTAGTGATCACTACCTCATCAATTTTAGCATAAAATATTTGACTAATTAACTAGTGATCACTACCTCATCAGTTTTAGCATAAAATGTTTTACTAATTAACTAAAGAACACTACCTTATCAGTTTTAGCTAAAATTGTTGTAATGGGTAACTAGCAATTACTACCTTATCAATATTTGCACAACTTATTTTTAGTAAGTATCTAACGATTGCTACCTTATCAGTTTTAAAATAAAATATTTAAGTGAATACTGAATATAATTTTCTTCATTAGTGCCAAACCCTTGGTATTCCCCAGAACCCAGTCATAAAGGCCTAACATTATAGACCAATCACAAACCATTGGTATTCCACAGAACCCTGTCATAAAAGCCTAACATTATAGACAAATCACAAACCATTGGTATATCCCAAACCCCAGCCCTGAAGGCCTAACATTATAGAGAAATCACAAACCTTGGTATTCCCCAGAACCCAGTCATGAAGGCCTAACATTATAGATAAATCACAAACCCTTGGAATTCCCCAGAACCCAGCCCTGAAGGCCTATCATTAGAGATAAATCACAAACCATTGGTACTCCCCAGAGCCAAGCCCCAAAGGCTAAACATTATTGATAAATCACAAATGTTGGTATTCCCAAGAGTCAAGCCCTGAAAGCCAAGATAAATTACAAACCTTGGTATCCTCCAGACACCAGCCCTGAAAGCCAAGCATTAAAAATAAATTACAAACCTTGGTATTCCTCAGAACCCTGCTATGAAAGCCTAACATAATAGATAAATCACAAACCTTGGTATTCCCTAGAGCCCAGCCCTGAAGGTCTAACATAAAATAAATCACAAGCGTTGGTATTCCTCAGAAACCAGCTGTGAAGGCTTAACATCATAGATAAATCACAAATATTGGTACTACATTGAGCCCAGCCCTAAAGACCTAAAAGATAAGTCACAAACCTTGGTATTCCCCAGAGCCCAGCCCTGAAGGCCTAATTTCTCCAGCAACTCTCGAGATCCTACTTTGTCATATTGAATCGGTTTACCCGACTGGAAGGACAGCACAGAGTACCTGACAAAAAAACGTTATGACAGAAATTTAATTGCATATTTCTATTGTTTCGTATGACAGCACAGAGTACCTGACAAAAAAGTTAGGACAGAATTTGAATTGCATATTTTTTTAAATTAATTACTGTGTCTTAACAATTCCAATAATTGCAAACTACAAAAGTCCCAGAATATACTGCTGTCCATATAAGTTACATAACACGACTATCTTATAATGAAGCATTCTCTCTCTCTCTCTCTCTTTCTCTCTCTCTCTCTCACCACTACTTCAAAATAAAATGGGATTCCAGTATACCCTCTTTATAATACTCTATGTTAAACTGAGGTATGTTTTATTGAGTGTGTTATGCTAATGATTCTTGAATATTACAATGACTTATAAACTTTGTACTAACAGCTGCTTTTTGCTTGGTGTTTAGCACTAAGAAGTCAGTGTTAAGACCAGTTGGCCTGGGGTCAGGATAATGTGACTGGATGGGACATCATGCTACGTGTATACAGCATGATGCCCTATTACTGGCCATAACTATAAACTGCCACACTGCAGACATCATAGCAATATGCCTGAAAGCTATGTTAAAATCCAAATCACACATGTATGTACCCACATACATGCATGCAAACACATGCACATGTGAACACATGCATACACACACACATGCACACACACAAAATCCTATGTTGGAAGCATGCAAAAACATTGGTCTTTACATCTTAAAAAGTCATAATAATAGGTTGATATCCAGCATTACATAGTCCATTCATGGAGTGACATCATTACATAGTTCATGCATGGAATAGACATCCAGCATTAGATAGTCCATGCATGGAGTGATATCCAACATTACATAGTTCATGCATGGAGTGATATCCAGCTTTAGATAGTCCATTCATGGAGTGACATCATTACATAGTTCATGCATGGAATAGACATCCAGCATTAGATAGTCCATGCATGGAGTGATAGTATTAGATAGTTCATGTATAGAGTGGACATCCAGCATTAGATAGTCCATGCATGGAGTGATATCCAACATTACATAGTTCATGCATGGAGTGATATCCAGCTTTAGATAGTCCATTCATGGAGTGATATCCAGCATTACATAGTTCATGCATGGAGTGATATCCAGTTTTAGATAGTCCATTCATGGAGTGATATCCAGCATTACATAGTTCATGCATGGAGTGATATCCAGCATTACATAGTTTATGCATGGAGTGGACATCCATCATTACACAGTTCATGCATGGAGTGATATCCAGCTTTAGATAGTCCATTCATGGAGTGATATCCAGCATTACATTGTCCATGTATTGAGTGGATATCCAGCATTACACAGTCCATGCATGGAGTGGACATCGATCATTACACAGTTCATTCATGGAGTGATATCCAGCATTACATAGTTCATTCACGGAGTGACATCCAGCATTACATATTTCATGCATGGAGTGATATACAGCATTAACCCTTTGAACCCGACAAGCTGGTTTACCGGCCTTTTGTAATGGTGTATATACCCGAAAAGCTGGTATACCGGCCTAGCTATCTACCGTCATAACCCGACAGGCTGGTATACAGGCCTGTATTATGTGCAAAATTTTACTTTTTATAAAATTTTCAAAAATTGCCGGGGGAGGCACGGGTTATTGTGCCGAAATATGGGAGAGATTAGGGTTTAAAGCGTTAAATAGTTCTATAATGGAATGACAGTAAACAGACAGCATGCCAGTATGCAGACAGCAGGCAAATATGCAGACAGCATGACAACTGAAGCAAATTATAATGACAACAGAAGTAAATCAATATGACAACTGAAGCAAATTATAATGACAACAGAAGCAGATTATTATGACAATAAAAGCAAATCATTATGACAACTGAAGCAGATTATTATGACAATAAAAGCAAATCATAATGACAATTGAAGCAAATCATAATGACAATAAAAGCAAATCATTATGACAACTGAAGCAAATCATTATGACAATAGAAGCAAATCATAATGACAACTGAAGCAAATCATTATGCCAATAGAAGCAAATCATAATGACAATAGAAGCAAATCATAATGACAACTGAAGCAAATCATAATGACAATAGAAGCAAATCATTATGACAATAGAAGCAATTTATTATGACAACAGAAGTAAATCATTATGACAATAGCAGTAGATTGTTATGACAATAGAAGCTAATCAATATGACAATAGAAGCAGATTATTATGACAATAGAAGCAAATCATAATGACAATAGAAGTTAATCATTATGACTATAGAAGCAAATCATAATGACAATAGAAGCAAATCATTATGACAATAGAAGCAATTTATTATGACAATAGAAGTAAATCATTATGACAATAGCAGCAGATTATTATGACAATAGAAGCAAATCATAATGACAATAGAAGCTAATCATTATGACAATAGAAGCAAATCATTATGACAATAGAAGCAAATCATTATGATGATATAAGTAAATCATTATGACAATAGAAGTAAATCATTATGACAATAGAAGCAGATTATTATGACAATAGAAGTAAATCATTATGACAATAAAAGCTGATTATTATGACAATAGAAGTTAATCATTATGACAATAGAAGCAAATTATTATGATGATATAAGTAAATCATTATGACAATAGAAGTAAATCATTATGACAATAGAAGCAGATTATTATGACACTAGAAGTAAATCATTATGACAATAAAAGCTGATTATTATGACAATAGAAGTTAATCATTATGACAACAGAAGCAAATTATTATGACGATATAAGTAAATCATTATGACAATAGAAGTAAATCATTATGACAATAGAAGCAGATTATTATGACAATATAAGTAAATCATTATGACGATATAAGTAAATCATGGTTATAATATAATAATGAGTTATATATCAGTATCGTCACCTTTTCATAAACTCCATAAACGGAATTCTATGTGAATAACCCTCACGACGAATACGTGTTGTCTCCAAAACACCTGTATATTTGAGCTGAATTTTGACCTTCTTCATGTCAAACTGGTCAGCTAATTTTCCTTCATTTGGACGAATACATCTTGAAAAGAAAAAGATAAGTTACCATAGTGATGACCATTGTATCTAATATTGACAAAGTTATATTCAGATTAGTTAACACATTAAAAACTTGTGCAAATTTTACAGGGCATGAGGTAGTAGCCTACTTCCGAGGTCCGTAGCATCGAGGTCATGCACGATACACTAAAAGTGGGTGGCATAATAGAATGGTAGAATTTGCTCTACAATGATACCAACTAATCTGCACATTTTAGTTGCAGTTAATTGTAGTTAATTGTTTGGACCTGGGGTTTTTTTCCACCCAAAAATTCACCCATGGTCTGAATCTGATTTTGTGTCCAGATTTTAGACTTTATGGCCTCTAAGGCAGACCAGTCTGATGTGCACACAGACAGGTGAACCTGTGTATAAGTAGGATAAAATGGACATTTGGAATAATGAGTCTTCTCCATACGAAAATTATGGGTCTGTTAAGCAAAAAAAACTCACAAAAAAACAACTCCAGACCTACAGGGGTTAATGTGTTAAGTAACAGCTATCTGTATAACCTATATTATAAACAGCCAGGTACTTATAGATATGACATGCCTATGTTATAAACAGACAGGTACTTATAGATACGACATGCCTATGTTATAAACAGACAGGTACTTATAGATACGACATGCCTATGTTATAAACAGACAGGTACTTATAGATATGACATGCCTATGTTATAAACAGACAGGTACTTATAGATATGACATGCCTATGTTATAGACAGGTACTTATAGATATGACATGCCTATGTTATAAACAGACAGGTACTTATAGATATGACATGCCTATGTTATAGACAGGTACTTATAGATATGACATGCCTATATTATAAACAGCCAGGTACTTATAGATACGACATGCCTATGTTATAAACAGACAGGTACTTATAGATACGATATGCCTATGTTATAAACAGACAGGTACTTATAGATACGACATGCCTATGTTATAAACAGACAGGTACTTATAGATATGACATGCCTATGTTATAGACAGGTACTTATAGATACGACATGCCTATGTTATAAACAGACAGGTACTTATAGATACGACATGCCTATGTCATAAACAGACAGGTACTTATAGATATGACATGCCTATGTTATAAACAGACAGGTACTTATAGATATGACATGCCTATGTTATAGACAGGTACTTATAGATATGACATGCCTATGTTATAAACAGACAGGTACTTATAGATATGACATGCCTATGTTATAAACAGACAGGTACTTATAGATATGACATGCCTATGTTATAGACAGGTACTTATAGATATGACATGCCTATGTTATAGACAGGTACTTATAGATATGACATGCCTATGTCATAAACAGACAGGTACTTATAGATATGACATGCCTATGTTATAAACAGACAGGTACTTATATATATGACATGTCTATGTTATAAACAGACAGGTACTTATAGATATGACATGCCAACATGAGCCCAAGAGTCGAACTCCAACTGTACATTTCAGAAGAGAATCTCTGGAGATCGATGTACCCAAAAGTTGTATGACTGTACATGTGTCTGCACGGTGTCTTTTAGTATCCCTAGAAAAAATTGTACCTAATATAGGGCTGTACATGCAACTGTACAGTGTCAGAATAGCATCCCTGGTGACATATACCCACAGAATAGCATCCCTGGTGACATATACCCATAAAGTTTTATGACTGTACAAGCGTCTGCACAGTGTGTTGTAGTATCCCTAGAAACAAATGTTCCCAATGTATGACTGGACATGCAACTGTACAGTGTCAGAATAGCATTTCTGTCATGAAAGAGAGCAGTCATGTGATTAAACATGCAACTGTATAGTGTCAGAGTAAAATCCATCGAGACTGATGTACCCATAATGTTTTATGACTGTATATGCAACTGTACAGTGTCATAATACATAACTGTCAACAAATGTATCCATAACATTATATGACTTCATGCAACTGTACAGTGTCAGATTCACATCCGTGGAAACCAATGTAACCATAACACTGTCGGGGGGCCCCAAGTGGCTGAGTGGTCTAAAGTGCTTTCTGTTACTGATCACTGCCATCTCACCTCTGTCTGTGTGGGTTCGAGTCTAAGATTTGGCTAATGTACTTATGTAAGAAAGCTTGCCATTAGCTTCTTGTGGATCAGAGGTTCTTTCCGGGGGTTTTCCTAGGTTCTTCCTCCACCAATAATATACTGGCCGCCATGTATAGCCTATTGTGTGCTGAAATATGGCGTTAAACCGTAAAAAAACAACAGCAATAACACTGTCAGACACTGTCATCAAACAATGTGAGAAAGACATTGTCATCCAAAAACAATATCAGATATCCAGCCATCCAAAACTGATATCAGATATCCAGCCATCCAAAACTGATATCAGATATCTAGCCATCCAAAACTGATATCAGATATCTAGCCATCAAAAACTGATATCAGATATCTAGCCATCCCACATGACTACATGCAACTGTATGGTATCAGAGAGAATGGAAAACCTAATGCAAACATTTTCAATCAATTCTATACCAATTACATCAGTCAAATCATTGAACAATTATATATTTTACAATTACATCAGTCAAATCATTGAACAATTATATATTTTACAATTACATCAGTCAAATCATTGAACAATTATATGTTTTACAATTACATCAGTCAAATCATTGAACAATTATATATTTTACAATTACATCAGTCAAATCATTGAACAATTATATATTTTACAATTATATCATCAGTCAAATCATTGAACAATTATATGTTGTACAATGTTACCTGACAAAGTGTGGAGATCCAGCCACCATTTTTGCTAGAAGATCCATCAATGAAAACCTGAAGTATGTGGCAACCGTTTGCTGTACCCGTGTCATACTGGTTGAGGCAGAACCCTGCTTAAGAAAATCAAGAAATAACTTTCCAAACAGAATAAAATACAGATTTCTAGTAAACAAGGCACTTTAAATAGATATAAGTTCAAGTTTTCTTTTTATTTTCCCTTTATTTTTTACATTTTTATAACGTGATTATGACAAGACATGGATAAGAGAGACTGTGTGCTGGACCAATATGTACTTTTATATTCCCACAAATGGCATCATAAATTTCTTTGTTCTGAAATGGTGTAAATTACTCTCTCTGTAACTATATGATAACGACATGCATTGTACATTATAAAAAAGTATATATAAAACATCTGACTTGTTCACCCACCCCATGCTTTTTTAAGTGATTAAAAAAATGAGTATAATACTTTTAAATTGCATGTTTGGTGGGATATACCCCTATTGTCAAGGTGGGATATGCCCATACTTTTGTTAAGGTGAGATATATGCCTATTGTCAAGGTAGGACAAGCTCCTACATTGTCAAGGTGGGACGGGCCTACTTTGTCAAGGTGGGATTTATCCCTATTGTTAAGGTGGGATATACACCTTTTGTCAAGGTGGGACATGCTCCTACTTTGTCAAGGTGGGATGGGCCTACTTTGTCAAGGTGGGATTTATAAATATCTCTATTGGTAAGGTGGGATATAAAATTTTTGTCAAGGTGGGGCATGCTCCTACTTTGTCAAGGTGGGACGGGCCTACATTGTCAAGGTCGGATTTATCCCTATTGTTAAGGTGGGATATACACCTTTTGTCAAGATGGGATATGCTCCTACTTTGTCAAGGTGGGACAGGCCTACTTTGTCAAGGTGGGATTTATCCCTATTGTTAAAGTGGGATATACACCTTTTGTCAAGGTGGGACATGCTCCTACTTTGTCAAGGTGGGATGGGCCTACCTTGTCAAGGTGGGATTTATTCCCAATGTTAAGGTGGGATATACACCTATTGTCAAGGTGGGACATGCCCCTACTTCTGTCAAGGTGGGACATGTCCCTTCTTTGTCAAGGTGGGACATGTCCCTATTTTGTCAAAGTGGGATATACCCCTATTGTTAAGGTGGGATATGCCCCTATTGTCAAGATTGGATAGGCCCCTACTTTTGTCAAGGTGGGATATACCCCTATTGTCATGGTGGGATATGCCCCTACTATTGCCCCATTATATGCATGTTGCCACTGTCATATTATGATTTAACACTATCAATTGTCTGAATACAACATAAAAAAAGAACATAAACTATGAGATTATTTTTAATGAATGTATAATGATTGAAAACTACAAGATTTTAGAACACAGGAAATGTCCAATGAATGAAAACTACAAGATTTTAGAACACAGGAAATGTCCAATGAATGAAAACTACAAGATTTTAGAACACAGGAAATGTCTAATAAATGAAAACTACAAAATATTAGAACACAGGAAATGTCCAATGAATGAAAACTACAAGATTTTAGAACACAGGAAATGTCTAATGAATGAAAACATTACAAGAGTTTAGAACACATGAAATGTCCAATGAATGAAAACTACAAGATTTTAGAACACAGGAAATGTCCAATGAATGAAAATTACAAGATTTTAGACCATAGGAAATGTCTAATGAATGAAAACTAGAAGATTTTAGAACACAGGAAATGTCCAATGAATGAAAACTACAAGATATTAGAACAAAGGAAATGTCTAATAAATGAAAACTACAAGATTTTAGAACACAGGAAATGTCTAATGAATGAAAACTACAAGATCTTAGAACACATGAAATGTCCAATGAATGAAAACTACAAGATTTTAGAACACAGGAAATGTCTAATGAATGAAAACTACAAGATTTTAGAACACAGGAAATGTCTAATGAATGAAAACTACAAGATTTTAGAACACAGGAAATGTCTATTGAATGAAAACATTACAAGAGTTTAGAACACAGGAAATGTCTAATAAATGAAAATTACAAGATTTTAGAACACAGGAAATGTCTAATGAATGAAAACTACAAGATTTTAGAACACCGGAAATGTCTAATGAATGAAAACTACAAGATTTTAGAACACAGGAAATGTCTAATGAATGAAAACTACAAGATCTTAGAACACAGGAAATGTCTAATGAATGAAAATTACAAGAGTTTAGAACACAGGAAATTAATACATAAAAAATATATCATTTTAAAACACAGGAAAATACTACATCGAAACTACAAGATTTTAGAACACAGGAAAAGTCTAATGAATGAAAACTACATGATTTTAGAATACAGGATATGTCTAATGAATGAAAACTACAAGATTTTAGAACACAGGAAATGTCTAATGAATGAAAACTACAAGATTTTAGAACACAGGAAATGTCTAATGAATGAAAATTACAAGAGTTTAGAACACAGGAAATTAATACATAAAAAATATATCATTTTAAAACACAGGAAAATACTACATCAAAACTACAAGATTTTAGAACACCGGAAATGTCTAATGAATGAAAACTACAAGATTTTAGAACACATGAAATGTCTAAAAAATGAAAACTACAAGATTTTAGAACACAATAAATGTCTAATAAATGAAAATTACAAGATTTTAGAACACATGAAATGTCCAATGAATGAAAACTATAAGATTTTAGAACACAGGAAATGTCCAATGAATTAAAACTACAAGATTTTAGAACACAGGAAATGTCCAATGAATGAAAACTACAAGATTTTAGAACACAGGAAATGTCTAATGAATGAAAACTACAAGATTTTAGAACACAAGAAATGTCCAATGAATGAAAACATTACAAGAGTTTAAAACACAGGAAATGTCTAATGTATGAAAAAATTACTAGAGTTTAGAACACAGGAAATGTCTAATAAATGAAAATTACAAGATTTTAGAACACAGGAAATGTCTAATGAATGAAAACTACAAGATTTTAGAACACAGGAAAAGTCTAATGAATGAAAACTACAAGATTTTAGAACACAGGAAATGTCTAATGAATGAAAACTAGAAGATTTTAGAACACAGGAAATGTCTAATGCAGGAAAACTACATGATTTTAGAAAATTACTAGAGTTTAGAACACAGGAAATGTCTAATAAATGAAAATTACAAGATTTTAGAACACAGGAAATGTCTAATGAATGAAAACTACAAGATTTTAGAACACAGGAAAAGTCTAATGAATGAAAACTACAAGATTTTAGAACACAAGAAATGTCCAATGAATGAAAACATTACAAGAGTTTAAAACACAGGAAATGTCTAATGTATGAAAAAATTACTAGAGTTTAGAACACAGGAAATGTCTAATAAATGAAAATTACAAGATTTTAGAACACAGGAAATGTCTAATGAATGAAAACTACAAGATTTTAGAACACAGGAAAAGTCTAATGAATGAAAACTACAAGATTTTAGAACACAGGAAATGTCTAATGAATGAAAATTACAAGAGTTTAGAACACAGGAAATTAATACATAAAAAATAAATCATTTTAAAACACAGGAAAATACTACATCAAAACTACAAGATTTTAGAACACAGGAAATGTCTAATGAATGAAAACTACAAGATTTTAGAACACAGGAAATGTCTAATAAATGAAAACTACAAGATTTTAGAACACAGGAAATGTCTAATGAATGAAAACTACAAGATTTTAGAACACAGGAAATGTCTAATAAATGAAAACTACAAGATTTTAGAACACAGGAAATGTCTAATGAATGAAAACTATAAGATTTTAGAACACAGGAAATGTCTAATGAATGAAAACTAGAAGATTTTAGAACACAGGAAATGTCTATTGCAGGAAAACTACATGATTTTAGAATACAGGAAATGTCTAACGAATGAAAATTACAAGAGTTTAGAACACAGTAAATTAATACATAAAAATATATCATTTTAAAACACAGGAAAATACTACATCAAAACTAGAAGATTTTAGAACACAGGAAATGTCTAATGACTGAAAACTACATGATTTTAGAACACAGGAAATGTCTAATGAATGAAAACTACAAGAGTTTAGAACACAGTAAATTAATACATAAAAAATATATCATTTTAAAACACAGGAAAATACTACATCAAAACTAGAAGATTTGAGAACACAGGAAATGTATAATGAATGAAAACTACAAGATTTTAGAACACAGGAAATGTCTAATGAATGAAAACTACAAGATTTTAGAACACAGGAAATGTCTAATAAATGAAAACTACAAGATTTTAGAACACATGAAATGTCTAATGAATGAAAACTACAAGATTTTAGAACACAGGAAATGTCTAATGAATGAAAACTAGAAGATTTTAGAACACAGGAAATGTCTAATGCAGGAAAACTACATGATTTTAGAATACAGGAAATGTCTAATGAATGAAAATTACAAGAGTTTAGAACACAGTAAATTAATACATAAAAAATATATCATTTTAAAACACAGGAAAATATTACATCAAAACTAGAAGATTTTAGAAAACAGGAAATGTCTAATGACTGAAAACTACATGATTTTAGAACACAGGAAATGTCTAATGAATGAAAACTACAAGAGTTTAGAACACAGTAAATTAATACATAAAAAATATATCATTTTAAAACACAGGTAAATACTACATCAAAACTAGAAGATTTTAGAACACAGGAAATGTCTAATGACTGAAAACTACATGATTTTAGAACACAGGAAAGGTCTAATGAATGAAAACTACAAGAGTTTAGAACACAGGAAATTAATACATAAAAAATATATCATTTTAAAACACAGGAAAATACTACATCAAAACTACAAGATTTTAGAACACAGGAAATGTCTAATGTCTGAAAACTACATGATTTTAGAACACAGGAAATGTCTAATGAATGAAAACTACAAGAGTTTAGAACACAGGAAATTAATACATAAAAAATATATCATTTTAAAACACAGGAAAATACTACATCAAAACTACAAGAGTTTAGAACACAGGGAATGTCTAATGAATGAAAAGTACAATATTTTAGAAGACAGGAAATGTCTAATGAATGAAAATTACAAGAGTTTAGAACACAGTAAATTAATACATAAAAAATATATCATTTTAAAACACAGGAAGATAATACATCAAAACTAGAAGATTTTAGAACACAGGAAATGTCTAATGACTGAAAACTACATGATTTTAGAACACAGGAAATGTCTAATGAATGAAAACTACAAGAGTTTAGAACACAGGAAATTAATACATAAAAAATATATCATTTTAAAGCACAGGAAAATACTACATCAAAACTACAAGATTTTAGAACACAGTAAATGTCTAATGAATGAAAACTACAAGAGTTTAGAACACAGGAAATTAATACATAAAAATATATCATTTTAAAACACAGGAAATTACTACATCAAAAGTACAAGATTTTAGAACACAGGAAATTACTACATCAACATTATATATGATTTTAGAACACAGGAAATTACTACATCAAAAATATATGATTTTAGAACACAGGACATTACTAAATCAAAACTACAATATTTTAGAACACAGGAAATTACTACATCAAAAATATGATTTTAGAACACAGGACATTACTACATCAAAAATGTATTATTTAGAACATGGGAAATTACTGCATCAAAAATGTATTATTTTAGAACACAGGAAATTACTACATAAAAGTACATAATTTTAGAACACAGGAAATTACTACATAAAAGTACATAATTTTAGAACACAGGAAATTACTACATAAAAACTACAAGATTTTAGAACACAGGACATTACTACATAAAAAATATATTATTTTAGAACATGGGATATTATTACCTAAACAATATATAACACAGGAAATAACAATTGTTTCATAAACTATGGAATACTTTAAGATTTTTATTACTGCAACTTAAGAGACAAATTATACAATTATTGCCTACTCTATGTAAATTATTATATTTCATAATACAAATTAAAAAGGAAAAAAAAAAACTATTTATTCATTCAATCATTAATTAGGAATCTCACTCATGAAGAAGAAAAAACAAGAGATATTGCTATTTATGGTCCTCTTCAATATTGTAAACATACTGATATATATATATATATATATTATATATATATATATTTTCTTTTTTCCTTTCTACGTTTTCTTTTTATTTGTTTGTTAAGAGAGCATTTTTACTGACTGAAATATAATTTTCAAAATTTTTTAATCATAATGGTCATTTGACTATAACAGAATTTTCTACTTTTGTTTGAAGTATATTATGTAATATCATAATCAGTGGAATAATTTACAAGGAATTAACTCAGATCAAAGACAATAATTTATTTTCATGGTACTTGGTAGAAATTAGTAAGCTGCTCTCACAAAAAAATGTGTCTCTGATTAGTTAGCTGTGTAGTGGATTGTGTTAGAAGGAAGCATGCAAAGATGAGAACCAGACTGTTGGGTGTAGTGCATTATGGGAACAACAGCAGAGTGATTAGTGATTTCACTAAGACAAAGGATGTTAGTGTTTTACTGTCTCACAAGCACCTGCTAATTATCAGCAAAATTATCTACCTATACCAGTGACAAAAATCTGACCTGCAAGGGTCATTGGATTTACACTTTGTCACTAAATTTAGTAAGACCATGATGTCTGTTACTATTATTAGTAATACAAACTACATTAAATAATAAAGAATAGACACAATGCCATTGACATGGATTGATCTAAAGCCTTACAAATTTAGAAAACAATGTAGATTTGAATCAATTAAAATGCACATGAACAAAAAGAATAAAAAATATAGTTAATGAATATTCAATGTCAAATGCCCCAAAAATCAGTGCTTCACATGAGACAAACGTAAAGTGAGTTTGAGTTTATGATCTCAAAAGCTAAGCCAATGATTAGTATGCAAATACAGTGAGTTAGTGGAGAAAATGGAGATAAAACTCCAACATCAGTCAAATATTATCAATAAACATACTTACGAGAGCACCATAAATCTGTAAATTTGCAACAGCAACAAAAAAGGACCAATCATTTATTTCAATACAAAAGAACATGCAGTGAACAATCTTTGTAATTATTCATCAATGCCTGAAATAAAAATTACTCATCAATGCCTGAAATAATAATTACCCATCAATACCTGAAATAATAATTACCCATCAATACCTGAAATAAAAATTACCCATCAATACCTGAAATAATAATTACCCATCAATACCTGAAATAAAAATTACCCAAACTACTGCTGAATAGTTAACTGGCAGCAAGATAGTCTAAACAATACATGTATAGCTGATTTTGTTTGTTTGATTAGGATGTTTAATGTAGCTTTAGGAATTTTTCAGTCTTATCGCTATGATGTCTGCAGTGAGGAAATTTATAGTGATGTCTTGTACTGGGGTTCATGTCACAGACATGTAGCATGATGTCCCACCCAGTTACATTATCTTGACACCAGACTGACCATTCCTAACACATCTTGCTTCAGTTGTGGATACTCTACCACTTGGCCAACAGAACGGTTGTATAGCTGATTAAAGATTTCTTTTAACAGTACCTTTTCTCATATCACATAATTACAGTATAACTAGTAAAAAGCGACACCAGACTTTGACAAAGTTAGTTACATAAAGTACACACAATTACAGAAAAACTGACCAGATTTTGACAGACAAAGTTAATTACATAAAGTACACACAATTACAGAAAAACTGGACCAGATTTTGACAGACAAAGTTAATTACATAAAGTACACACAATTACAGAAAAACTAGACAAGATTTTGACAAAGTTAATTACATAAAGTACACACAATTACAGAAAAAATAGTCCAGATTTTGACAGACAAAGTTAATTACATAAAGTACACACAATTACAGAAAAACTGGACCAAAAAGACACAAAACTTTGACAGAAAATTGCCCATAATGGAAAGATTTCATACTATAACATACAATTATACTAGAATAAAGCACCATACTAACAGCTAAATTATCAATCACTCATGTACATGACATGACATGAAACATTGGAAGCTGAATGGACTTAAATCTGAATCAGACATACAGTTAAAAAAGACTCAAGTCAGACTGTCATCACTGAGAAAGACATTAAGTCATCCAAAACTGATATCAAATATCCAGCCATCCAAACCTGATATTAGATATCTAGCCATCCAAAACTGATATCAGATATCCAGCCATACAAAACTGATATCAGATATCTAGCCATCCTAAACTGATATCAGATATCCAGCCATTAAAAACTGATATCAGATATCTAGCCATCCAAAACTGATATCAGATATCTAGCCATCCTAAACTGATAACAGATATCTATCCATCCAAAACTGATATCAGATATCCAGCAATCTAAAACTGATATCAGATATCTATCCATCCAAAACTGATATCAGATATCCAGCCATCCAAAACTGACATCAGATATCTATCCATCCAAAACTGATATCAGATATCCAGCCATCCAAAACCGATATCAGATATCTAGATATTCTAAGCTGATATCAGATATCCAACCATACAAACTGATATCAGATATCCAGTCATCAGAAAATGAGGTACAGCACTGATATTAGGGTCAGACATTCATCAGAAAGAAAGGTCACACAATGTCATCCAAGATGGAGGTTTGATATTCAGTAAGTAGACTTTGTGGCAAGACAACTGTCATCTGGCATTGCTACTCTATAGACACTCAGGCAAGACATTGCCATCTGACACTGATACTCTATAGACACTTAGGCAAGACAACTGTCATCTGACATACTTTACACTCAGGCAAGACGTTGCCAAGATGACACTGATACTAATTACTCATTGAGATCAGATATACTTTTGTCATCTTGAGTCAAATAATGTCTTAGACATTCACCTCAGGATCTGTCATCAGACAATGAGGTTAACCATTCGGTCATCAGGCAATGGGATCAGATATTGCAATCATTAAGGGTATATATTGTCATCAGACACTAAGTTTACAAATGCCCACATCATAGACTGACATATGGGATGGCCAATAAAACTCAAGTTTGTTATAGTTGAGAAACATATGAATCTGAGATAGTATTTGCTTACTCTTTGTCTGTTTATACCTCCCTACTGGGTGTAATGAAATGCATCAAGGATATTAACCAATGCTCATAATATAGTCATTTCATTGACCAATTTATAATTTTAACCTGGTGGTCACAAGGTAGTCCCTAACTCTGTTATTATATTTTAGGTGTTGTCAAGGTCAAGTTTTAATATTTGTAAAAAATCTGACCAAAATATAAAAAAAACAAAAACACTTACTTAATCATGTTAGAGTGGATGTAATTCTTAAAGTTACAGAATTATTAAGACCTTATCAAAGGTGATAAATTAAGTCACATCAGTTGTCTGAAGAAAATAAAACCAAACTTGCCAAATATGGCAACTGTGTTAGAAAAGAAACTCCTGTGTCATTTAAAAAATGAACATGATGACAGTTAAAGAGTGATCCCCCACCCCAATGGAAGGATGGAAAGTCAGGTTTAAAATTATAAAACTGATGAAATAATGATTATATTTGTGCATTTTTGTATTTCCTTGAATCTTTGGTTTATAAACATGGGGTGTGGTGGGGTGTTACAAATGTTAGAGTGTGCAAAGACTATAAGGTATGCTATATTTTGACAAATGCCATATAAAACTTCCATTTACAATGGTGTCAAATTTGATCATTACAAATGGTTGAAAATCTACAGCAGTGACTGGGTAGAATTGACATTAACTGTAATGTCAAGTGATTGCATTGAAAAGTGTGAGACCATGTGATGGAGGAATTTAATAGGAAAAGACCATGTTATTTCAAAGTACATTATAGTAATGTACCATGTTATTTCAAGATACTTTATAGTAATGGACCATGTTATTTCAAGATACTTTTTAGTGAAGGACTATGTTATTTCAAAGTACATTATAGTAATGGACCATGTTATTTTAAAGTACATTATAGTAATGTACCATGTTATTTTATTCAAGTTCTTGTGATGTTTTTACTTGCAGATCATGTCCAGTGTTTGCATATCATGTCTTATCTTTGCAGATGATGTCCAATGTTCATATAACATGTCCAATGTTCATATATCATGTCCAATGTTTGTATATCATGTCCAATGTTTGTATATCATGTCCAGTGTTTGAATATCATGTCCAATATCTGAATATCATGTATGATGTTTGCACATCATGTCCAATGTTCACATATCATGTCCAGTGTTTGCAGATGACTATTGGTAGATTTTTAAATAAATTAAATGAAACAGTCATTGTATGAAAATAGATAGGTCAGCTTTTATGACATGCATTTTGACAACTTTCTGACAAATTACATCTGCTGAAGCATGGCATTAGTATATAATATGTATATTATCAGTATATTCAGGTGTAAAAAGTTAATCAATTACTCTTCTATAATAATGATGAAGGTAAGCAGAATAATTAGTCAATTTGTTTATATTTTCCATCTATACTAGTATATGTAAGACTTACTTTACTTCCGCCCATACCAGATGCAGCATTACTTTTGGCACCAAGGCTTTTGATGCTAATGCCACCTGTACTACCATGGGAGGTAACTGTGCTTGACAGCCCACTTGTGGCTTTCGAAGCCCATGATCCTTCTGCTAGATTTCCTACAGAATACAAAAAAGATTTACGTTTTCAGATTTGTCAGAAATAACTTGATTTCCTACAGAATACAACAAAGACTTTCATTTTTAGATATAGTACATCGAATTTATAACTCTATACTCATTTTTACCTATTGTGACACAAAATTGTTTAGAACCAATTTATTTTTAATTATATCTATTGCTGTTCTTATCATCCCTAATCATGCCTTAATCCGTGAACATAATAATACAATGTGCATGTGTAATGGACTTGTCTAGGTCATCAAAAAGGTATACTTTAATAAAGAATTACAAATTACAAATGTTATTTATTGTTAGGTATGTATTAACTGTAATGTGATATAATGTCTATTGTTAGGTATGTATTAATTGTGATGTGATATGATGTCTATTGTTTGGTATGTATTAACTGTAATGTGATATGATGTCTTTAGTTAGGTATGTATTAACTGTAATGTGATATAATGTCTATTGTTAGGTATGTATTAACTGTAATGTGACATAATGTCTATTGTTCATCATCATCACATGTGCCTTGTGTGCCCAGTGTATTACCATGTCTCTTTTGTGCCAAGTGTATTACTTTACAACTGTTTCAGACATACTATCCAGATGAAGTATATATAAAGGATATATTCCTATTCCAGAATTTATGTTGTTTTATTAAATGTCTGATGTACAAATAAATATGTACAAGCAAAGTATTTCCCAATTTACATACGAATAATATAATATAATAATAATGTCAGTTGGCAAATCATCCATCCTTCATATCGTCATGAAGATCCTACAGGTCTACATTCTTCTTACATTTCATATGCCACAGACAATATCAAAAAGAGGTCAGACATTTCATATGCCACAGACAATATCAAAAAGAGGTCAGACATTTCATATGCCACAGACAATATCAAAAAGAGGTCAGACATTTCATATGCCACAGACAATATCAAAAAGAGGTCAGACATTTCGAGAAGCAACAACACCTTGATAAATTTTTAAACATTTTTAAAGGACAGTAATGAATGGAATTCTGGCTTTCTATGAATAAACTCTATAAACAAAGTACAGCAAGAAATGGAATTCTACTTTTCAGTGAATACCTATATATAAAAAGACAACAAGAAATGAAATTATGGTTTTCTGTGAACAACCTCTATTTAAATAGGAAAGCAAGGGATGTAATCCTTCTGTACACAGAATACCCAGGTATACATTTTATCTGCCTAACCTAGATGCCATATATTCTTGAATGGAACAGACCTTAATACTTTTGTATTGCATGAACAATTATGACACAAAATAATTTTAAACTTTGAAGAGTGATGTTGCATCACAAATCTTGAACTAGATTCTAAAATTGATATATGAAATCTAAAGTATTTTAATTAACATCTATTTTCAAATGTACATCATATATGCAAATCAGTGTGAAAAATAACTAAATCCACTACAGAACATCTTCATTCTGGCTTCAAAGAAGACCTCACCTGTTTTTGTTAGTGGAGTCTGAAAAAGCGATTGGACAACTTTGTTACTTGAGGAACGCAAGACATTTACAAGTTCCACAGGTAGACGATCACGATTTTTCTCCAGAAATCCTATTGCATCATAAACAACAGCTCCAGCATAGTGATCGATACAAAATACCAAGTTGTTCCCCTTGGGGCGTGTGTAGTATGCACTCTTAATATTCTGATGAAATTTGTCTGTGGATAAAAGATGAAGAAAATGTTCATATTATTTTAATAGAATATTGTCAACTGATGATAATCCAACCTGTATAAACCCACCTGTATAAACCCACCTGTATTTATACAACATTGTCAAAAAATGATAATCATACCTGAATCAACTCACCTGTATTTATGGAAGATATTAACAGATATTTACTTGAGATGTCTTTCTCTGAAAATAAACCCAACCTATCATTTATAAACTTATCAATGAAAAACACATCAAGGGTTTGATCATACAGATTAGCAACAAGGGGTTAGTCATACAACTTACCAAGAAGGGTTTAGTCATACAACTTACCAAGAAGGGTTTAGTCATACAACTTACCAACAAGGGTCTAGTCATACAACTTACCAACAAGAGTTTAGTCATACAATTTACCAACAAGGGTTTAGTCGTACAATTTAGCAACAAGGGTTTGTTTGTACAACGTACCAACAAGGGTGTGATCATATAGCTTAGTAACAAGGGTTTAATCATACAATTTACCAACAAGGGTTTAGTCGTACAATTTAGCAACAAGGGTTTGTTTGTACAACGTACCAACAAGGGTGCGATCATATAGCTTAGTAACAAGGGTTTAGTCATACAACATACCAACAAGGGTTTGGTCATACAACTTACCAACAAGGGTTTTGTCATACAACTTACCAACACCGGTTTGGTCATACAACTTACCAACACCGGTTTGGTCATACAACTTACCAACAAGGGTTTGGTCATACAACTTACCAACACCGGTTTGGTCATATAACTTACCAACAAGGGTTTGGTCAAACAACTTACAAACAAGGGTTTAGACATCCAATTTACTAGCAAGGGTTTAGTAATATAATTTACCAACAAGGGTTTAGTCATACAACTTACCAACAAGGGTTTGGTCATACAACTTACCAACACCGGTTTGGTCATACAACTTACCAACAATGGTTTGGTCATACAACTTACCAACAAGGGTTTAGTCATAAAACTTACTAGCAAGGGTTTAGTCATACAACTTACCAACAAGGGTTTGGTCATATAACTTACCAACAAGGGTTTGGTCATACAACTTACCAACAAGGGTTTAGTCAAACAACTTACAAACAAGGGTTTGGTCATACAAATTACTAGCAAGGGTTTAGTCATACAATTTACCAACAAGGGTTTAGTCATACAACTTACCAACAAGGGTTTAATCATATAACTTACTAGCAAGGGTTTAGTCATACAACTTACCAACAAGGGTTTGGTCATACAACTTACCAACAAGGGTTTAGTCATACAACTTACCAACACCGGTTTGGTCATACAACTTACCAACACCGGTTTGGTCATACAACTTACCAACAAGGGTTTGGTCATACAACTTACCAACACTGGTTTGGTCATTTAACTTACCAACAAGGGTTTAGTCATACAACTTACCAACACCGGCTTGGTCATACAACTTACCAACAAGGGTTTGGTTATATAACTTACCATTACCGGTTTGGTCATACAACTTACCAACAAGGGTTTGGTCATACAACTTACCAACAAGGGTTTGGTCATATAACTTACCAACAAGGGTTTGGTCATACAACTTACGAACAAGGTTTTAGTCATACAACTTACCAAAAAGGGTTTGGTCATACAACTTACCAACAAGGGTTTAGTCAAACAACTTACCAACACCGGTTTGTTCATACAACTTACCAACAAGGGTCTAGTCGTACAACTTACCAACAAGGGTTTAGTCATACAACTTACCAACAAGGGTTTAGTCATACAATTTACCAACAACGGTTTAGTCGTACAATTTAGCAACAAGGGTTTGTTTGTACAACGTACCAACAAGGGTGTGATCATATAGCTTAGTAACAAGGGCTTAGTTGTACAACCTACCAACAAGGGTTTGGTCATATAGCTTAGCATCAAGAGTTTAGTCATACAACTTACCAACAAGGGTTTGGTCATACAACTTACCAACAAGGGTTTAGTCATACAACTTACCAACAAGGGTTTGGTCATACAACTTACCAACAAGGGTTTAGTCATACAACTTACCAACACCGGTTTGTTCATACAACTTACCAACAAGGGTTTAGTCATACAATTTACCAACACTGGTTTGTTCATACAACTTACCAACACCAGTTTAGTCATATAACTTACCAAAAAGGGTTTAGTCATACAACTTACCAACATCGATTTGGTCATACAACTTACCAACAAGGGTTTGGCATACAACTTACCAACACCGGTTTGTTCATACAACTTACCAACAAGAGTTTAGTCATACAACTTACCAACACTAGTTTAGTCATACAACTTACCAACAAGGGTTTGGTCATACAACTTACCAACAAGGGTTTGGTCATACAACTTACCAACACCAGTTTAGTCATACAACTTACCAACAAGAGTTTAGTCATACAACTTACCAACACCAGTTTAGTCATACAACTTACCAACAAGGGTTTGGTCATACAACTTACCATCAAGGGTTTAGTCATACAACTTACCAACAAGGGTTTAGTCGTACAATTTAGCAACAAGGGTTTGTTTGTACAACGTACCAACAAAGGTGTGATCATATAGCTTAGTAACAAGGGCTTAGTTGTACAACCTACCAACAAGGGTTTGGTCATATAGCTTAGCATCAAGGGTTTAGTCATACAACTTACCAACAAGGGTTTGGTCATACAACTTACCAACAAGGGTTTAGTCATACAACTTACCAACAAGGGTTTGGTCATACAACTTACCAACAAGGGTTTGGTCATACAATTTACCAACACCGGTTTATTCATACAACTTACCAACAAGAGTTTAGTCATACAACTTACCAACACCAGTTTAGTCATACAACTTACCAACAAGGGTTTGGTCATACAACTTACCAACACCGGTTTGTTCATACAACTTACCAACACCAGTTTAGTCATACAACTTACCAACAAGAGTTTAGTCATACAACTTACCAACACCAGTTTAGTCATACAACTTACCAACAAGGGTTTGGTCATACAACTTACCAACAAGGGTTTAGTCATACAATTTACCAACAAGGGTTTAGTCAAACAACTTACAAACAAGTGTTTAGTCATACAAATTACTAGCAAGGGTTTAGTCATACAATTTACCAACAAGGGTTTAGTCTTACAACATACCAACAAGGGTTTAGTCGTACAACCTACCAAGAAGGGTTTAGTCATACAACATACCAACACCGGCTTGGTCATATAACTTACCAACAAGGGTTTGGTCATACAACTTACAAACAAGGGTTTAGTCATATAACTTACTAGCAAGGGTTTAGTCATACAATTTATCAACAAGGTTTTAGTCATACAACTTACCAACAAGGGCTTAGTCATATAACTTACTAGCAAGGGTTTAGTCATACAACTTACCAACACCGGTTTGGTCATACAACTTACCAACAAGGGTTTGGTCATACAACTTACCAACACCAGTTTGGTCATACAACTTACCAACACCGGTTTGGTCATAGATCTTACCAACAAGGGTTTGGTCATACAACTTACCAACACTGGTTTGGTCATATAACTTACCAACAAGGCTTTGGTCATACAACTTACCAACAAGGGTTTTAGTCAAACAACTTACAAACAAGGGTTTGGTCATACAACTTACTAGCAAGGGTTTAGTCATACAATTTACCAACAAGGGTTTAGTCATACAACTTACCAACAAGGGTTTAGTCATATAACTTACTAGCAAGGGTTTAGTCATACAACTTACCAACACCGGTTTGGTCATACAACTTACCAACAAGGGTTTAGTCATACAACTTACCATTACCGGTTCGGTCATACAACTTACCAACAAGGGTTTGGTCATACAACTTACCAACAAGGGTTTGGTCATACAACTTACCAACAAGGGTTTGGTCATATAACTTACCAACAAGGGTTTGATCCGTGGCTTTGGGAAAGTGGCTCTCCTCATCGAGCAATGCCAGAAGTCCTAACGGTTTCATCAGGAACATGTCCAGCAAGTTCCGATTGTCTATAAATGTCACATTACTTCCGTCAACTCCCTCATTCTTGTATTCTTGCTGAAGTGACACAACAATAAACATCAAAACAAATGCAGTAATTAACATTGGTTTTAAAAAACAAAATAAACAAGCCCAAAAGTTGTACTATAATAGAAAAAAAACAAGCCCAACAATTGCACTATAATAGAAACAAGAAGAAGAAAACCAAACGATTGTACTATAATAGAAAACAAAATAAACAAACCCAACAATTGTACTATAATAGAAAACAAACAAAACTAAAAATTGTACCTAATAAAAACAACATATAAATAAGCCCAACAATTGCACCTAATAGAAAACAAAATTAAACAAACAACTGTACCTAATATAAAACAAAATAAACAAGCCTAACAAGTGTACCCTAATTGAAAACTAGACTTAATAACTATCAAGTGCAGACTGGGTATTTAGAAAATTATTTGTTTTAAAACATTACATGCAATGAATATAGAAAAATTAAATATTCCTTTGTTAAATTTTCACAATATGCAGAAAACCATTTGAAAATATGCTACAATATGGTCTCAAATCATCTTTACTTCAAAGACAGCCTTAATTCAACATTTGAGCTGACAACAATTAGCTCAAATTGTTATCAGGCTTCTATGGTACAGCAGACTAGATACTCTAAGCAATGATTTATGTGTTGCCATAGTAACCAGGAGTTACAAAATGGAATTCAATACAAGTTGTATGTGTGTGGCCATAATAACCAGGAATTACAAAATGGAATGACTGTTTGAGGTTGAAAACATGAATGGAATCGGAGTTTTGATGTGTATGGGTTTCCTGGACAAAGTGAAGGTTGAAATCTCCAAGACTAATCAGGCTGCCACATATCAAATTAGCATACTCCTGGAGATTTGGAAAACTTCTCCAAAAAGAGAGTTACAGTCAGCTTGTTTTTTCTACAAGGATGAGGGCGGTAGATGTATAAAAAAATGGATTCATCATTTGTTCCAGTGTGGTTTGGACTAGTTAAAACGATGTGTGGTAGAAATTGAAGGTTGTGGTGTGATTAAGATGTTTTATTATGGAATTCTTTGTGATGACAGCAATTCAACCTCACTTGATGTAGTAGCCAGTAGGTGTTAGATCCAAACACTCATTCCTTAATTATTTTGTCAGGATATTGATACTATGATCATTGATAAAGTTAACTATTTCTGTGCATTTTTGCTGTAGTCCTACCAAATGGGTATTGAATAATGCAATATGCAATGGTATCTCTGGGATAGTTGACAAAAAGGTTCTTGAGTTAATAAAAATTTGAATCAGGAAATCTAAAATAATGGCTGAATTTTTAAATTGTTGTGCCCCTAAGGGCAAAACAGATATAACTGGAATTCGTCCTGTTCTACACTGGCCTACATTCTTACATTCACATTTATGTAATGTTAAATGTAGTCCCAGTTTGTTTAGTCTAGACCACAGTGTAGTGTGGAGAGCCGCAGAGTGGTCATTTAAAGCCATTAATGAGGGTCCATCATAGCATAAACGGGTTGACTGGTGATCACATGATGCTGGTTTGTGAAAAACAAAGGACGTTGTAGCAGTGGAGCAAGACAGGTGAGAAAAAGTCTAATTGTTCTAGTTTTCAAAAACAGGAGATGAAGAAGTACATATGAACTGAACAGCCAATGCATGATAAAAACAATAACAAAGGTGCTGACAGACAACAAGCACATGTATCATGAAAAATGGCACAAGAAATGAAACATCTGCTTCAAGACAGTTAAGCGATAGTGGCCAACTTGTATCAATACATATTTTTCAAATCAGAAAGTACTGAAATGAAATGAAAAAAAATGTGCAAAAAATATTTACCAATAATTTTCTATATTTCAGACTTAATTTTATAAATAACTAAAATATATCTAGATAATAAATGACGTATTCCCATTTCCCAGGCAAAGATGTGCTCATTGAAGTAGTACTGAATCTGTTATAAATAACTAAAATATATCTAGATATTAAATGACATATTACCAGTTCCCAGGCAAAGATGTGCTGATTGAAGTAATACTGAATCTGTTCATTGGCTATGTTGATGCAAAGCTGCTCAAAAGAGTTCTGGGGAAAATTCTCAAATCCAAAGATGTCCAGCAGTCCAACTATGACAAAGTCATCTCTAGCAGAGAAGGAAATATCATTACTATTTTGTGATTACAACATTGTTTCATACAATTTGCAAAACACTGATAAAAATTACAAAATAGATGTTAATTAGGACAGATACATTTGTTTATACTACACAAATATCTCGCATCATTCAAGCTAACTACAATACACTGTCCTTCACATACCTATCATAGTCTTACACATATCTATCATAGTCTTACACATATCTATCATAGTCTTACATAATCACAGTCTTACACATAACTATCATAGTCTTACACATAACTGTCATAGTCTTACACATAACTATCATAGTCTTACACATATCTATCATAGTCTTACACATAACTATCATAGTCTTACACATAACTATCATAGTCTTACATAATCATAGTCTTACACATTACTATCATAGTCTTACACATATCTATCATAGTCTTACACATATCTATCATAGTCTTACACATATCTATCATAGTCTTACACATAACTATCATAATCTTACACATAACTATCATAATCTTACACATTACTATCATAGTCTTACACATAACTATCATAGTCTTACATAATCAAAGTCTTACACATAACTATCATAATCTTACACATAACTATCATAGTCTTACACATTACTATCATAGTCTTACACATAACTATCATAGTCTTACACATAACTGTCATAGTCTTACACATAACTATCATAGTCTTACACATATCTATCATAGTCTTACACATAACTATCATAGTCTTACACATAACTATCATAGTCTTACACATATCTATCATAGTCTTACACATATCTATCATAGTCTTACATAATCACAGTCTTACACATAACTATCATAGTCTTACACATAACTATCATAATCTTACACATAACTATCATAGTCTTACACATATCTATCATAGTCTTACACATATCTATCATAGTCTTACATAATCACAGTCTTACACATAACTATCATAGTCTTACACATAACTATCATAATCTTACACATAACTATCATAGTCTTACACATATCTATCATAGTCTTACACATAACTATCATAGTCTTACACATAACTGTCATAGTCTTACACATAACTATCATAGTCTTACACATATCTATCATAGTCTTACACATAACTATCATAGTCTTACACATAACTATCATAGTCTTACATAATCATAGTCTTACACATTACTATCATAGTCTTACACATATCTATCATAGTCTTACACATATCTATCATAGTCTTACACATATCTATCATAGTCTTACACATAACTATCAAAGTCTTACACATAACTATCATAATCTTACACATAACTATCATAGTCTTACACATATCTATCATAGTCTTACACATATCTATCATAGTCTTACATAATCACAGTCTTACACATAACTATCATAGTCTTACACATAACTATCATAATCTTACACATAACTATCATAGTCTTACACATATCTATCATAGTCTTACACATAACTATCATAGTCTTACACATAACTATCATAATCTTACACATAACTGTCATAATCTTACACATAACTATCATAGTCTTACACATAACTATCATAGTCTTACACATAACTGTCATAATCTTACACATAACTATCATAGTCTTACATAATCATAGTCTTACACATTACTATCATAGTCTTACACATATCTATCATAGTCTTACACATAACTATAAAAGTCTTACACATTACTATCATAGTCTTACACATAACTATCATAGTCTTACACATTACTATCATAGTCTTACACATATCTATCATAGTCTTACATAATCACAGTCTTACACATATCTATCATAGTCTTACACATAACTATCATAGTCTTACACATAACTGTCATAATCTTACACATAACTATCATAGTCTTACACATAACTATCATAGTCTTACACATAACTGTCATAATCTTACACATAACTATCATAGTCTTACATAATCATAGTCTTACACATTACTATCATAGTCTTACACATAACTATCATAGTCTTACATAATCATAGTCTTACACATTACTATCATAGTCTTACACATAACTATCATAGTCTTACACATAACTATCATAGTCTTACACATTACTATCATAGTCTTACACATTACTATCATAGTCTTACACATTACTATCATAGTCTTACACATAACTATCATAATCTTACACATACCTATCATAATCTTACACATTACTATCATAGTCTTACACATTACTATCATAGTCTTACACATTACTATCATAGTCTTACACATAACTATCATAGTCTTACACATAACTATCATAATCTTACACATAACTATCATAGTCTTACATAATCATAGTCTTACACATTACTATCATAGTCTTACACATAACTATCATAGTCTTACACATAACTATCATAGTCTTACACATTACTATCATAGTCTTACACATAACTATCATAGTCTTACACATAACTATCATAGTCTTACACATTACTATCATAGTCTTACACATTACTATCATAGTCTTACACATTACTATCATAGTCTTACACATAACTATCATAATCTTACACATACCTATCATAATCTTACATAATCATAGTCTTACACATTACTATCATAGTCTTACACATAACTATCATAGTCTTACACATAACTATCATAGTCTTACACATTACTATCATAGTCTTACACATTACTATCATAGTCTTACACATTACTATCATAGTCTTACACATACCTATCATAATCTTACACATAACTATCATAGTCTTACATAATCATAGTCTTACACATAACTATCAAAGTCTTACACATAACTATCATAGTCTTACACATAACTATCATAGTCTTACACATAACTATCATAATCTTACACATAACTATCATAATCTTACACATATCTATCATAGTCTTACACATAACTATCAAAGTCTTACACATAACTATCATAATCTTACACATAACTATCATAGTCTTACACATATCTATCATAGTCTTACACATAACTATCATAGTCTTACACATATCTATCATAATCTTACACATATCTATCATAGTCTTACACATAACTATCAAAGTCTTACACATAACTATCATAGTCTTACACATAACTATCATAGTCTTACACATAACTATCATAGTCTTACACATTACTATCATAGTCTTACACATAACTATCATAATCTTACACATAACTATCATAGTCTTACATAATCACAGTCTTACACATTACTATCATAGTCTTACACATAACTATCATAATCTTACACATAACTATCATAGTCTTACACATAACTATCATAATCTTACACATACCTATCATAATCTTACATAATCATAGTCTTACACATTACTATCATAGTCTTACATAATCATAGTCTTACACATAACTATCATAGTCTTACACATAACTATCATAGTCTTACACATAACTATCATAGTCTTACACATTACTATCATAGTCTTACACATTACTATCATAGTCTTACATAATCATAGTCTTACACATAACTATCATAGTCTTACACATAACTATCATAGTCTTACATAATCATAGTCTTACACATAACTATCATAGTCTTACATAATCATAGTCTTACACATAACTATCATAGTCTTACACATAACTATCATAGTCTTACACATTACTATCATAGTCTTACACATTACTATCATAGTCTTACACATTACTATCATAGTCTTACACATAACTATCATAGTCTTACACATAACTATCATAATCTTACACATAACTATCATAGTCTTACATAATCATAGTCTTACACATAACTATCAAAGTCTTACACATAACTATCATAGTCTTACACATAACTATCATAGTCTTACACATTACTATCATAGTCTTACACATAACTATCATAGTCTTACACATAACTATCATAATCTTACACATAACTATCATAGTCTTACATAATCATAGTCTTACACATAACTATCAAAGTCTTACACATAACTATCATAGTCTTACACATAACTATCATAGTCTTACACATAACTATCATAGTCTTACACATTACTATCATAGTCTTACACATTACTATCATAGTCTTACACATTACTATCATAGTCTTACACATTACTATCATAGTCTTACACATAACTATCATAATCTTACACATAACTATCATAGTCTTACACATAACTATCATAGTCTTACACATAACTATCATAATCTTACACATAACTATCATAGTCTTACATAATCATAGTCTTACACATTACTATCATAGTCTTACACATTACTATCATAGTCTTACACATAACTATCATAATCTTACACATAACTATCATAGTCTTACACATAACTATCATAATCTTACACATAACTATCATAGTCTTACATAATCATAGTCTTACACATAACTATCAAAGTCTTACACATAACTATCATAGTCTTACACATAACTATCATAGTCTTACATAATCATAGTCTTACACATAACTATCAAAGTCTTACACATAACTATCATAGTCTTACACATAACTATCATAGTCTTACACATTACTATCATAGTCTTACACATAACTATCATAGTCTTACACATAACTATCATAATCTTACACATAACTATCATAGTCTTACATAATCATAGTCTTACACATAACTATCAAAGTCTTACACATAACTATCATAGTCTTACACATAACTATCATAGTCTTACACATAACTATCATAGTCTTACACATTACTATCATAGTCTTACACATTACTATCATAGTCTTACACATTACTATCATAGTCTTACACATTACTATCATAGTCTTACACATAACTATCATAATCTTACACATAACTATCATAGTCTTACACATAACTATCACAGTCTTACATAATCATAGTCTTACACATTACTATCATAGTCTTACACATAACTATCATAGTCTTACACATTACTATCATAGTCTTACACATAACTATCATAGTCTTACATAATCATAGTCTTACACATAACTATCAAAGTCTTACACATAACTATCATAATCTTACACATAACTATCATAGTCTTACATAATCATAGTCTTACACATTACTATCATAGTCTTACACATTACTATCATAGTCTTACACATAACTATCATAATCTTACACATAACTATCATAGTCTTACATAATCACAGTCTTACACATAACTATCATAGTCTTACACATAACTATCACAGTCTTACACATAACTATCATAGTCTTACACATAACTATCATAATCTTACACATAACTATCATAGTCTTACATAATCATAGTCTTACACATAACTATCAAAGTCTTACACATTACTATCATAGTCTTACACATTACTATCATAGTCTTACACATATCTATCATAGTCTTACACATAACTATCATAATCTTACACATAACTATCATAGTCTTACATAATCAAAGTCTTACACATAACTATCATAATCTTACACATATCTATCATAGTCTTACACATAACTATCAAAGTCTTACACATAACTATCATAATCTTACACATATCTATCATAATCTTACACATATCTATCATAGTCTTACACATAACTATCAAAGTCTTACATAATCACAGTCTTACACATAACTATCATAGTCTTACACATAACTATCATAATCTTACACATAACTATCATAGTCTTACACATATCTATCATAGTCTTACACATATCTATCATAGTCTTACATAATCACAGTCTTACACATAACTATCATAGTCTTACACATATCTATCATAGTCTTACATAATCACAGTCTTACACATAACTATCATAGTCTTACACATAACTGTCATAATCTTACACATAACTATCATAGTCTTACACATAACTGTCATAATCTTACACATATCTATCATAGTCTTACATAATCACAGTCTTACACATAACTATCATAGTCTTACACATAACTGTCATAATCTTACACATAACTATCATAGTCTTACACATATCTATCATAGTCTTACACATATCTATCATAGTCTTACACATAACTATCATAGTCTTACACATAACTGTCATAATCTTACACATAACTATCATAGTCTTACACATAACTATCATAGTCTTACACATAACTGTCATAATCTTACACATAACTATCATAGTCTTACATAATCATAGTCTTACACATTACTATCATAGTCTTACACATAACTATCATAGTCTTACACATTACTATCATAGTCTTACACATAACTATCATAGTCTTACACATAACTGTCATAATCTTACACATAACTGTCATAGTCTTACACATAACTATCATAGTCTTACACATAACTATCATAATCTTACACATAACTATCATAGTCTTACACATAACTATCATAGTCTTACATAATCATAGTCTTACACATAACTATCAAAGTCTTACACATAACTATCATAGTCTTACACATTACTATCATAGTCTTACACATTACTATCATAGTCTTACACATAACTATCATAGTCTTACACATAACTATCATAGTCTTACACATAACTGTCATAATCTTACACATAACTATCACACATAGCTATCATAGTCTTACACATAACTATCATAGTCTTACACATAACTGTCATAATCTTACACATAACTATCATAATCTTACACATAACTATCATAGTCTTACACATAACTATCATAGTCTTACACATAACTATCACAGTCTTACACATAATTATCATAGTCTTACACACAACTGTCATAATCTTACACATAACTATCTTAGTCTTACACATAACTATCATAGTCTTACACATAACTATCACAGTCTTACACATAATTATCATAGTCTTACATATAACTATCATAGTCTTACACATAACTGTCATAATCTTACACATAACTATCATAGTCTTACACATAACTATCATAGTCTTACACATAACTATCACAGTCTTACACATAATTATCATAGTCTTACATATAACTATGATAAGTTTCTATCACTATCATGATCAGTTTTTTATGACTTCTTTGATCATAATAGAAATGTGTGATTTCATGATTTTCCTTTTTCCACTGTATTCCAGGGTTTTACTCATGAATAAACCAGGATATGAAATCATGAAATTTTCAAGTTCATGAAATAAAATACACAGAGAATAATGCATCTCCTGCCATGTATTTGACTTGCCATTTGCTTACAAACTTTTATCATAGGGTTTTAACACATAATATAAAAGCTAACCAAAAGGCATCATAAGTGATACAAATGCTGTCCGACACAAATCAAAAGAACTTACATAGATCCATCCTTAGCTTGCTCTGGCTTGAATAGCGTATTTATCCGATTCACAATCCAACTGAATAAACGGCCATACAAAGATTTGGCCATTGCGTCTCGGGCATCAATCGCTTCAGGGACAGAATTTTCACGAATGATGACCTCACCACGAGCTACCATCCCTGTTGTAGTGAGTACCTCGACAATGTCTTTAGTTTCAAGACCTAAGAGGTCACAGGCTGAAGAAAAAAAATTATTATGGCTGTACTTGTACAATTTTGGCTTATAACAATAAACAAATAGTAAAAGAAAGCAGTATTTTAAGTTTAAGCAATACCAATCTTTCATAACCAGCAAGCAAAAAGCGGAGGGTCTTGAAGATTTCCAAGATGGCTGCCACGGTGGTACTGATGGGCTTCAAAACAGCACTATTTTCATTTAGTAAAAAAGGAGTCAAATCAAAACCATTTTAATTTAGAACACACCAGGTATTGAGACGTAGTGATCCAAAGTTTTTTCAAGATGGCTGCCATGGTGACCATATTGAATCACAGATTGGCACCATATTTATTTAGAACCAAAATGTTACCTCTAAGCGAGTTCTGTAAAAAAAGGTAAAATTTCCAAGATAGATGCCATATTTATTATGTCCGATCAGCTCAATTTTTTCAATTAGGACCAGCCTAGGCATCGTAAGTAGTCTTTTCGTGAAAATCCGATGTTGATAAGACATTCAGGATGGCATCTGTGGTAGCAATTATGGAGATCTGAACAGCATCATTTGGTTAAGAACCAGCCAGACACCACTGAAAACATTTGTGAAAACCCCATGTCAGTGACATTCTATTCCGGAGGTGTGGCCATAATGAGGTTTTCAAGATGGCAGCTGTATTACATTCCCATACTGCATCATTTTGGATTAATTGGACTCTGTGTGTGTGTGTGTGTGTGTGTGTGTTTGTGTGTGTTTAAAGTTTCATGGCAATCCTTCACGTAGTTGAGGAGTTATTATTAAAAATACTTGTGCAGACATTGAATGCTGATTACAAAAGAAACACAAAATCCCATATACTCTTCCTTTATATTATAAGTATATTTAAAAATGAGCAATAACTATGCTTCCCCATTACAAATCTCATTATCTCAACAACTATGCTTCCCCATTACAAATCTCATTATCTCAACAACTATGCTTCCCCATTACAAATCTCATTATCTCAACAACTATGCTTCCCCATTACAAATCTCATTATCTCAACAACTATGCTTCCCCATTACAAATCTCATTATCTCAATAACTATGCTTCGCCATTACAAATCTCATTATCTCAACCACCCAGATCCCAAACAGGGACTTATTACACTTTATTTAAACCACACTGTTTCTCACACAGTGACATTTTTTATGTATCTCAACCACCCCATTATTTAATCAAACCTATTCCAGACAGTGATTCAAGGAGTCAAAATGCAAAATATGCTAAACTACTAAGACTTTATAGTCTGATTAAAATATTCTTGTAATTAAACTACTGATTCATTTAACCTTTAACCCCTTCACTGAAAGAAACCACCAAACACACACACACACACACACACACACACACACACACACACACACACACACACACACTGCATTTTGAAATAATTTGGAAATAGAATGATGGGTTCAATATGATTTTCCCTAAAAATGAGTCAAGTTCCAATAAATTTAAATGTCCCAAACTTAAACCTTGGATTGTGTACTTACAAAAGTCAATGAGATTATCCACAAATTACTTGAAATATTCAGTCAAGTCAAGAGTAAATTTTGTATTATGTTTTTTATTATTACCTTTATTATAAAGTTATTATATTTTATATTATTACCTTTATTATAAAGTTATTACATTTTATATTATTACCTTTCTTATCAAGTTATTATGTTTTATATTATTACTTATTATCAAGTTATTATGTTTTATATTCTTATTTTAATTATAAAGTTATTATATTTTATATTATTACTTTTATTATCAAGTTATTATGTTTTATATTTTTACCTTAATTATAAAGTTATTATGTTTTATATTCTACCTTAATTATAAAGTTATTGTTTTATATTATTACCTTTATTATAAAGTTATTATGTTTTATATTATTACCTTTATTATCAAGTTATTATGTTTTAAATTATTACCTTTATTATAAAGTTATTATATTTTATATTATTTTTTTAATTATCAAGTTATTATGTTTTATATTCTTACCTTAATTATAAAGTTATTATGTTTTATATTATTACCTTCATTATAAAGTTATTATATTTTATATTATTACCTTTATTATCAAGTTATTATATTTTATATTATTACTTTTATTATCAAGTTATTATGTTTTATATTATTACCTTAATTATATTGTCATTATGTTTTATATTCTTACCTTAATTATAAAGTTATTATGTTTTATATTATTACCTTTATTATAAAGTTATTATATTTTATATTATTACCTTATTATCAAGTTATTACATTTTATATTATTACCTTATTATCAAGTTATTATGTTTTATATTATTACTTTATTATCAAGTTATTATGTTTTATATTCTTACCTTAATTATAAAGTTATTATATTTTATATTATTACTTTTATTATAAAGTTATTATGTTTTATATTACCTTTATTATAAAGTTATTATGTTTTATATTATTACCTTTATTATCAAGTTATTATGTTTTACATTATTACCTTTATTATAAAGTTATATTTTATATTACCTTTATTATCAAGTTATTGTTTTATATTCTTACCTTTATTATAAACTTATTATGTTATATATTATTACCTTAGTTATAAGTTATTATGTTTTATATCATTACCTTTATTATCAATTTATTATATTTTATAGTATTACCTTATTATAAAGTTACGTTTTATATCATTACCTTTATTATCAAGTTATTATGTTTTATATTATTACCTTAATTATAAAGTTATTATGTTTTATATTCTTACCTTTATTATCAATTTATTATGTTTTATATTATTACCTTTATTATCAAGTTATTATGTTTATATTATTACATTTATTATAAAGTTATTATGTTTTATATTATTACCTTTATTACCAAGTTATTATGTTTTAAATTATTACCTTTATTATAAAGTTATTATATTTTATATTATTTTTTTAATTATCAAGTTATTATGTTTTATATTCTTACCTTAATTATAAAGTTATTATGTTTTATACTATTACCTTTATTATAAAGTTATTATATTTTATATTATTACCTTTATTATCAAGTTATTATATTTTATATTATTACTTTTATTATAATGTTATTATGTTTTATATTCTTACCTTAATTATAAAGTTATTATGTTTTATATTATTACCTTTATTATAAAGTTATTATATTTTATATTATTACCTTATTATCAAGTTATTACATTTTATATTATTACCTTTATTATCAAGTTATTATGTTTTATATTATTACTTTATTATCAAGTTATTATGTTTTATATTCTTACCTTAATTATAAAGTTATTATATTTTATATTATTACTTTTATTATCAAGTTATTATGTTTTATATTCTTACCTTAATTATAAAGTTATTATGTTTTATATTATTACCTTTATTATCAAGTTATGTTTTATATTATTACCTTTATTATAAAGTTATTATGTTTTATATTATTACCTTTTTATCAAGTTATTATGTTTTACATTATTACCTTTATTATAAAGTTATTATATTTTATATTATTACCTTTATTATAAAGTTATTATATTTTATATTACCTTTATTATCAAGTTATTATGTTTTATATTCTTACTTTAATTATAAAGTTATTATGTTATATATTATTACCTTATTATGAAGTTATTATGTTTTATATTATTACCTTTATTATCAAGTTATGTTTTATATCATTACCTTTATTATAAAGTTATTATGTTTTATATTACCTTTATTATAAAGTTATTATGTTTTATATTATTACCTTTATTATCAAGTTATTATGTTTTACATTATTACCTTTATTATAAAGTTATTATATTTTATATTACCTTTATTATCAAGTTATTGTTTTATATTCTTACCTTTATTATAAAGTTATTATGTTATATATTATTACCTTAGTTATAAAGTTATTATGTTTTATATCATTACCTTTATTATCAAGTTATTATATTTTATAGTATTACCTTATTATAAAGTTATGTTTTATATCATTACCTTTATTATCAAGTTATTATGTTTTATATTCTTACCTTTATTATCAAGTTATTATGTTTTATATTATTACCTTTATTATCAAGTTATTATGTTTATATTATTACATTTATTATAAAGTTATGTTTTATATTATTACCTTTATTTTTACATGGAAAAAAAGACTTAAAGGAAAATATAAAAAAGTCCCTACATTAGTGAAGCAATGTTTATAATTACATGGAAAAATAGACTTAAAGGAAAATATAAAAAAAGTCCCTACATTAGTGAAGCAATGTTTATAATTACATGGAAAAATAGACTTAAAGGAAAATATAAAAAAGTCCCTACATTAGTGAAGCAATGTTTATAATTACATGGAAAAATAGACTTAAAGGAAAATATAAAAAAGTCCCTACATTAGTGAAGCAATGTTTATAATTACATGGAAAAATAGACTTGAAGGAAAATATAAAAAAGTCAACAGAGAACTGTATTCATGAAAAACAGATGGCTCTCCACACTACCAATATGACCTAAATACAAACATGTGACAAATTCATGAACCAGTACTGACCAATGCCATGTAAGGCAGACCATCCTACCAAATGCTTACCCAATTATCATGTATATAATATCAATCCAGACATAGCTGACCAAACCATTGTTTTAAAAATGATTGGACAATAAAACATAACTGTTCAAAGCATTGTTTTAAAAATGATTGGACAATAAAACATAACTGTCCAAAGCATTTTTTAAAAATGATTGGACAATAAAACATAACTGTCCAAAGCATTGTTTTAAAAATGATTGGACAATAAAACATAACTGTCCAAAGCATTGTTTTAAAAATGATTGGACAATAAGACATGACTGACCATAGCAAAGTTTAAAAGATGATTGGACAATAAGACATAATTGACCATAGCAAAATTTAAAAAAATGATTGGACAGTAAGACATAAGTGACCAAAGCATTGTTTTAAAAATAACTGGACAGTAAGACATAACTGGCCAAAGCATTGTTTTAAAAATAATTGGACAATAAGACATACAGACATCCACAAGAGCCATATCAGCAACTTTGCAGGCATCCCCCGCATAAACTTCTGACTGCTTCTCCTTAAACTCGATATTGCCAATGTGAAGTATGGCAGCTATTATTCCGTACACTGAAGACACTTCCTGTATAAAACAAAGTTTATTAGGAACATTAATAAGCATGTTATTTTTTATTAGAATCATACAACATTAATATAATGTAAACCGTAAACCTGATTCAGACAAGCAGTCGACCCAGATAACTTTATACCTGCAATTTTTGTATATTTACCTGATTCCAAATAAATCTACTTTGAAAATAAATTTTACAAAACTTCAATTTGAGTATTTTCTAACATAATGACCACTTTTAGAGACTGTATCCATAAAAAAAAAACAAGGACATTATGCAAAATGATTGTGTGCTAAGATTCCCCCCAATCGATTCTGGAACATAAATAGTGGCCAGATTAATATACTTAGTACATGGATGGATCAATGCAAACATTATCTCTATGGAACATAAATAGCGGCCAGATTTAATTAGTACATGGATGGATCAATCAAACATTATCTCTGTGTTGTGCTACCATGAAGGTAACCTAAAATATTTAGATATGAGTGAACCCCAAACCCCTTTAGCTTGTGTCTAAATGACATGGATTCCCAAACCCCTTTAACTTCTGTCTAAATGACATGGATTCCCTAACCCCTTTAGCTTCTGTCTAAATGACATGGATTCCCAAACCCCTTTAGCTTCTGTCTAAATGACATGGATTCCCAAACCCCTTTAGCTTGTGTCAATATGACATGGATTCCCAAACCCCTTTAACTTGTGTCAATATAACATGGATTCCCAAACCCCTTTAGCTTGTGTCAATATGACATGGATTCCCAAACCCCTTTAGCTTGTGTCTAAATGACAGGGATTCAAAAACCCCTTTAGCTTGTATCAATATAACATGGATTCCCAAACCCCTTTAACTTGTGTCAATATAACATGGATTCCCAAACCCTTTAGCTTGTGTCAATATAATATGGATTCCCAAACCCCTTTAGCTTGTGTCAATATAACATGGATTCCCTAACCCCTTTAGCTTGTGTCAATATGCCATGGATTCACAAACCCCTTTAACTTGTGTCAATATGACATGGATTCCCAAACCCCTTTAACTTGTGTCATTATAACATGGATTCCCAAACCCCTTTAGCTTGTGTCAATATGACATGGATTCCCAAACCCCTTTAGCTTGTGTCAATATGATATGGATTCCCAAACCCCTTTGTGATGCAGATTATTGATAAAGTGTCTTCCAACATAACTGCAAAGTTGTAACTCAAATAGGGGCCATATTATCATTCTCTTAAAATCTTTTGTAAACTGGTGAAAAAGCCGTGTCTATTCTTTACAAATTTCTGCTTGAAGCTTCTTTCAAAAGTTATGAAATTAAATTTTTGTAAGTTCCATGACAAACAAGTATTATAAATTTGAATGGAAAAATGATGAGAATTAGACTGGATCCTGTGTAGTATTATAACTTTGGTAAATTTCAATGGAAAATGGTGAGAATCAGACTGGATCCTAAGTAGTATTATAACTTTGGCAAGTTTCAGTGGTAACTAATAACATAAGACCTTCTGATCACACACACAATATTGTACTGTAACGAATAACATGAGACCTTCTGATCACACACTCAATATTGTACTGTAACAAATAACATGAGACCTTCTGATCACACACACAATATTGTACTGTAACAAATAGCATGTGACCTTCTGATCACACACACAATATTGTCTTGTAACTAATAACATCAGACCTTCTGATCACACATGCAATATTGTCTTGTAACTAATAACATCAGACCTTCTGATCACACACGCAATATTGTATTGTAACTAATAACATGAGACCTTCTGATTACACATGCAATATTGTACCGTAACTAATAACATCAGACCTTCTGATCACACACGCAATATTGTATTGTAACTAATAACATCAGACCTTCTGATCACACATGCAATATTGTCTTGTAACTAATAACATCAGACCTTCTGATCACACATGCAATATTGTATTGTAACTAGTAACATGAGACCTTCTGATCACACACATAGTATTGTATTGTAACTAATAACACGAGACCTTCTGATCACACACACAATATAGTATTGTAACTAATAACATGAGACCTTCTGATCTCACATGCAATATTGTATTGTAACTAATAACATGAGACCTTCTGATCTCACATGCAATATTGTACTGTAACTAGTAACATGAGACCTTCTGATCACATACAATATTGTACTGTAACTAATAGCATGAGACCTTCTGATCACACACACAATATTGTACCGTAACTAATAACATCAGACCTTCTGACCACACACGCAATATTGTACTGTAACTAATAACATGAGACCTTCTGATCACACACACAATATTGTATTGTAACTAATAACATGAGACCTTCTGATTACACACACAATATTGTACCGTAACTAATAACATCAGACCTTCTGATCACACACGCAATATTGTATTGTAAATAATAACATCAGACCTTCTGATCACAAATGCAATATTGTATTGTAACTAATAACATCAGACCTTCTGATCACACACACAATATTGTACTGTAACTAATAACATGAGACCTTCTGATCACACACACAATATTGTATTGTAACTAGTAACACGAGACCTTCTGATAACACACACAATATTGTACTGTAACTAGTAACATGAGACCTTCTGATCACAAACGCAATATTGTACTGTAACTAGTAACATGAGACCTTCTGATCACACACACACACAAGAACGAAAACATGTTAATTGGTACTGTAACTGTTATAGTATTTGTACATGAGATGTCAAGGTGTGCAAGACAATAAGGAAAGTAACAATATCGGTAATGTAACCAAACAAAGTTAGCATGTAATGAAGAATTTTGTTTACCTCTGGCTTGAATCCGATGATATCAAAACAGTGCTGAATGGCCTTAAACTTGCTTCGGTTAACAGATACAGTGCTAATATCTGGAGTCTTGCTTGTGTATTGGGTGATATAACTGAAAATTATATATTGAAAGTTAATTTGTGTAATTTGGGTAATATAGCTGAAAATTATATATTGTAAGTTAATTTGTGTATTGTGTCATATAGCTGAAAATTACATATTGTAAGTTAATTTATGTAATGGGTAATATAGCTGAAAATTATATATAGCAAGTTAATTTGTGTAATGGGTAATATTGTTTAATATTACAAATTGCAAGTTTTAACAACTTTTCTAATTATGGTGAAGAAAGTAAGTGACAAGATTCATATAAAAATTAAAGTTCTTTATTTGGGTCACTCTGATGTTTATTTAGGAACTGTTGAAATATGGTAACAGATGGATGAATGGACAATGGATAACATCAGTACATATAAGGGATGAATGGACAAATTGATGGATAACATCTGTACATATAAGGGATGAATGGACAAATTGATGGATAACATCAGTACATATAAGGGATGAATGGACAAATTGATGGATAACATCAGTACATATAAGGGATGAATGGACAAATTGATGGATAACATCAGTACATATAAGGGATGAATGGACAAATTGATGGATAAAATCAGTACATATAAGGGATGAATGGACAAATTGATGGATAACATCAGTACATATAAGGGAAGAATGGACAAATTGATGGATAACATCAATACATATAAGGGATGAATGGACAAATTGATGGATAACATCAGTACATATAAGGGATGAATGGACAAATTGATGGATAACATTAGTACATATAAGGGATGAATGGACAAATTGATGGATAACATCAATACATATAAGGGATGAATGGACAAATTGATGGATAACATCAGTACATATAAGGGATGAATGGACAAATTGATGGATAACATCAGTACATATAAGGGATGAATGGACAAATTGATGGATAACATCTGTACATATAAGGGTTGAATGGACAAATTGATGGATAACATCTGTACATATAAGGGATGAATGGACAAATTGATGGATAACATCAGTACATATAAGGGATGAATGGACAAATTGATGGATAACATCAGTACATATAAGGGATGAATGGACAAATTGATGGATAACATCAGTACATATAAGGGATGAATGGACAAATTGATGGATAACATCAGTACATATAAGGGATGAATGGACAAATTGATGGACAACATCAGTACATATAAGGGGCATACACAAACATTTACACAATGCAACCATCACTAATGCCAATGAAAGCGAGACATTCAGTCAAGACAAAAATGCAATGATAAAGTCAATTATTCAACTATCATTTAGATGAAATTTCAATTAGTAATAACATCTTGGACTCTATTTATATTTAATTAGCATTGTACATGTTTACTCACCTGTATTTGTGTCTGTCCTTCAGGTGATACACCTGGTTTTTGTCATCTGTACTCAAACCATCATGCACGTAGTAAAAAATGTGGAAATTTTGTTCTCCACTGTAAAGAAAATAAAAATGATCTTACTGAATATATTATTAAATTTAACCAACAGCTCTTAAGCTTACTCCTAAAAATAATATTCCTGCTCTCTGATTGGCTAAAAGTTAGGTCGGATTTAAAATTGACTAATCAAATGTCAAGACTTAATTAAAGCATTGGGGAATACTTTGTCTTAACCTTGTTAGGGCTGTTCCAGTAAAATATACATGGGACCCAGGGAAGGCACTTCTAAAGTGGGGTACTCACCAATAGATGCAATTTACAATTTACAATTTTCAAAACTTATTAACCTATGGTGCCATGTTTACATGGCAGGAGGTAGTAATCTACAGCTGAGTTTTGTAGCATCAAGGTCATGAATGATACACTAAAGTGGGTATTTATTATAGAAAGGTTGACAGATGTAGACTTACAATGACACCAAATCAACTGGATCTTTTAGTTGCACTACAAAATACTGAGAGAACAACCTAATGTTTTGGACCATTTTTTTTTTCTCACTCGAAATTTGTTCATGGTTGGCATCTGATCTTGTGTTCAGATTTTAGACATTGTGGCCTCAGAACTAAGGCTGACCAGTCTGAAGTGCACACAGACAGATGAAAGCATTCAAAAAGTAGAATAAGGTGGTCACTTATAATATAGAGTGGTCTCCATATGAAATAATGGGTCCAACTTTTCCTCTTCTGCTCATACGCGAGCAAAATAACCGATGGAAAACAATGTTTCTAACACAACTAGGCATTACCCGGTATGCTAAATATAAAATCACTTGGAAGTTGATGTATTAGGATGTAATCAAAACAGCCTAAAAATCTGTTTCCTATTCGCATTTTATGTGAAAATGAAAAATACCAAAAGGTGTTAATGAATAAATATGAACTCTGTGCCATCAAAGTACCTCAGTATATTATTTTTTAAAAATCTGCCTTTCCTGGGTATGTTTTAATGGAAAAGCCCATACATGATTCTTTATTCAAGTGTCTTTAATCATTTACCTCATGTAGGAATTGTTGGACGCATCTAACAAATTTTCATGGAAGCACCCCTCCATCTGATTTTCATACAAATTATCTGTAGGGAATTGTTTGGATGTTTACAGTAAACATCAGTCATTTTTATATAATTTACTAAGTCCCACCTTCGTGGAAAGTTCTATAGGCACTGAGATAAAGTATAGGCATTGAGATAAACTATAGGCATTGAGATAAACTACAGGCATTGAGATAAACTAAAGGTATTGTGTCTTGCACTGTGATTGCTATTTAAGATCTAATTGTAACCTGCTATTAAAAGTAACCGAGTTGGATTCTCCACTCTTCATAAAAGAGGCCAATAAGTAACCGAGTTGGATTCTCCACTCTTCATAAAAGAGGCCAATAATGTTTGTTCAGTTGAGCTTGGAATTTTTTTTAGAATTTTGAGTATAAAGGCTTCAACAAGTCATATGATATTGATGTAGAAACATATGTTTGATAATTTATCAAATTCTGATGATTTTGCCATGGAGATATTGACAACAGAGGCTGAAATAGGTCAGCTATGGTTGGTCACCAAACACCACTAACTCGACTGTGAATAAAAATTTTCAAAATTTTAAATAAAAAATTCTTCCATGAAAAATAATTGACATCCATATGAACTCTGATTTTACAATTAAACTAGTCTAACACAGGAAATGTGTATCAAAAAAGATAAAATGGTAAAAAAAAATCTTAACATATACTAACTAAAAATTCACTTAAACACAATTTCAAATGAAAATTTTAAAATTGACTTTAACACAATTTCTAATGAAAATTTTAACATTCACTTTAATACAATTTCTAATAAAAATTTTAAAATTCAATTTAACACAATTTCTAATGAAAAATTAAAAAATTCACTTTAACACAATTTCAAATGAAAATTTTAAAATTGACTTGAACACAATTTCTAATAAAAATTGTAAAATTGACTTTAACACAATTTCAAATGAAAATTTTAAAATTGACTTTAACACAATTTCTAATAAAAATTTTAAAATCCACTTTAACACAATTTCAAATGAAAATTTTAAAATTGACTTTAACACAATTTCAAATGAAAATTTTAAAATTGACTTTAACACAATTTCTAATGAAAATTGACTTTAACACAATTTCTAATGAAAATTTATAAAATCACTTTAACACGATTTCAAATGAAAATTTTAAAATTCACTTGAACACAATTTCAAATGAAAATTTTAAAATTGACTTTAACAAAATTTCAAATGAAAATGTTAAAATTCAATTGTGCTGATGTGTTACTTTTTATTTCATTACTGGTATGATATGCGGCAACTCAAGTCCAGCTCACATATGTACACCTCTTTACTTGATCATTATGTTCAATTAATGCTAATTTCAATTACTGCCAATTTCAATTAATGGCAATTTCAATTAATGGTAATTCATATAATGCTAATTTCAATTATTGCCATTTTCAATTAATGACAATTTCAATTAATGCTAATTTCAATTATTGCCAATTTCAATCATTTGCCAATTTCAATTAATGATAATATCAATTAATGCCAATTTAAATTAATCTAATTTGAAATATTGCCAATTTAAAAAATTGCCAGTTTCAATTTAAGCCATAACCTCAGGAATGCATTTATGGTGTAAATCAAGCATGACCTGTAAACCTACATTTCCCAATCTCCAACTAATTTTGACAAATAAAACTACATTATCTCTATATCTTCAATATCCAATGCCAATCCCCAGCCCTTTCAACAATAGAAAACTAAATAAAATAAACTTTAAAACCAATGTGCACATCGGTACTGCATGCTTAATTACATAACATTAGGTTTATAATCGGTACTGCATACTTACTTACATACCATTAGGTTTATAATCGGTACTTCATACTTACTTACATACCATTATGTTTATAATCAGTACTGCATGCTTAATTACATATTAGGTTTATAATTGGTACTGCATACTTACATACATACCATTAGGTTTATAATCGGTACTGCATGCCTAATTATATACCGTTAGGTTTATAATCAGTACTGCATACTTACTTACATACCATTAGGTTTATAATCAGCACTGCATGCTTAATTAAATACCATTAGGTTTATAATCGGTACTGCATACTTAATTACATACCATTAGGTTTATAATCAGTACTGCATACTTAATTACATACCATTAGGTTTATAATCAGTACTGCATACTTAATTACATACCATTAGGTTTATAATCAGTACTGCATACTTAACTACATACCATTAGATTTATAATCAGTACTGCATGCTTAATTACATACCATTAGGTTTATAATCAGTACTGCATGCTTAATTACATACCATTAGGTTTATAATCAGTACTGCATGCTTAATTACATTCCATTAGGTTTATAATCAGTACTGCATATTTAATTACATACCATTTATAAACAGTACTGCATGCTTAATTACATACCATTAGGTTTATAATCAGTACTGCATGCTTAATTACATACCATTAGGTTTATAATCAGTACTGCATACTTAATTACATACCATTAGGTTTATAATCAGTACTGCATATTTAATTACATACCATTAGGTTTATAATCAGTACTGCATACTTAATTACATACCATTAGGTTTATAATCAGTACTGCATGATTAATTACATACCATTAGGTTTATAATCAGTACTGCATACTTAATTACATTCCATTAGGTTTATAATCGGCACTGCATGCCTAATTACATACCATTAGGTTTATAATCGGCACTGCATGCCTAATTACATACCATTAGGTTTATAATCGGCACTGCATACTTAATTACATCCCATTTGGTTTATAATCAGTACTGCATACTTAATTACATACCATTAGGTTTATAATCAGTACTGCATACTTAACTACATACCATTAGGTTTATAATCAGTACTGCATACTTAATTACATACCACTAGGTTTATAGTCTATGTCTTAACCAGTAGCAGAAGAAATTATGTTACAACCACAAGTGTAGCAACAGGTATTATGGATCTGTAAATGTAATAACAGGTATTATGGATATGTACTGTAATAACAGGCATTATAGATATGTAATGTAATAACAGGTATGATGGATTTGTAATGTAATAACAGGTATACACATGCAATAATTGTGCGCGTGTGTGTGATTAGGATTTTTAATGTAGCTTTCACAATTTTTCAGTCTATATCGCTATGATGTCTGCAGTGAGGCAGTTTATAGGGATGTCTACAACTGGGGGATCATGCCGTAGCCATAAATGTAATAAGCATACACATGCAGTACTTGTTATAACAGATGCAGCTATAATTATAAATTTTAACTATTTATTGTTAATTTCATATAACATCCATATATTAAATGTGAAAATTCCTCATTACTATGCGATGTTTTATGTTGTTATTTTTCTTTGCTCACGCGTATAAACTGTGTACTTTGGACGCAACGGTCACACCACAGCCCTCATTAGCTTATTTGTATTCATGCGCCACATGTAAACATTGCAACATGCACACTTTTAAAGAATCCTTTTTACTTTAAATGATCATATTGGGTGAGAAAAATAATCTACGTTGGGGTTTGGACCGAGACAATGAAATCCCAGCCGTGGGGTTACATTATACATCTCCCCACTCAAACAAACCTCGTGAGGAGACAAATAATATAACTCCTAGGCTGGGATTTCATTGTCTCGGTCCAAACCCCAACATAGATTATATATATATATATATATGCAACCATAAATGTAATAAGCGTAATTGTTATAACACATGCAGCCATGCATCATGTATCACATGCAACTGTAAGTGTAATAACATAAGTGTCATAACATAAGTGTAATAACATAAGTGTAATAACATGTATACAAATGTAAACAATCTTGTTCACATAATGAAAGCCATTGACTTATGTACTGTTTACTCACGTGGCTTGTGATATAACACGTGACTTTTCCAAGAGATATTCTGTAATCTTGGCTGGAAATGAAACAAAGACAAATTTAACAATTCTATTCCTTATTTCACAGTACAAACTCTAACTGATGTACTTTAAATTAACATTTCACAGTACAAAGTGTAACTGATGTACTTTAACATTTCACAGACAAAGTCTAACTGATGTACTTTAACATTTCACAACACAAAGTCTAACTGGTGTGCTTTCTAACTTGTTTTATTATGTAATAACTAACTGATTATTATTAATAGTGACAACTGTACTTTTTAGCCTATTGTTTGGTAAATGGTGTAGTTACTAACCAATTTCTTAGTATAGTGACTGGTGTACTTACTGACCAATTTCTTAGTACAGTTACTGGTGTACTTACTAACCAATTTCTTAGTATAGTGACTGGTGTACTTACTAACCAATTTCTTAGTACAGTGACTGGTGTACTTACTAACCAATTTCTTAGTATAGTGACTGGTGTACTTACTGACCAATTTCTTAGTATATTGACTGGTGTACTTACTAACCAATTTCTTAGTATAGTGACTGGTGTACTTACTAACCAATTTCTTAGTATAGTGACTGGTGTACTTACTAACCAATTTCTTAGTATATTGACTGGTGTACTTACTAACCAATTTCTTAGTATAGTGACTGGTGTACTTACTAACCAATTTCTTAGTATAGAGACTGGTGTACTTACTTTCTTAGTATAGTGACTGGTGTACTTACTAACCAGGGGCCCTGAGTGGCCGAGTGGTTTAAAGCGCTGTCCGTTACGGACCACTGCCACCTCACCTCTGTCTGCGTGTGTTCGAGTCTAAGATTCGGCAAATGTAGTTATGTGAGAAAGCTTGCCAGTAGCTTCTCGTGGGTCGGTGGTTCTTTCCGGGGTTTGTCCGGTTTCTTCCTCCACCATTAATACTGGCCGCCATGTATAGCCTATATTGTGCTGAAAAATGGCGTTAAACCATAAAAAACAAAACAAAACAAAACTTACTAACCAGTTTCTTAGTATAGTGACTGGTGTACTTTGAAACCCATTACTTAGTATACTAAAAGGATTTTCTAAACAATTTCTTAGTGCACTGAAAAATTGGTGTGTTTTATTGTCATGCTCCACTAAAATGCCTCATAGTGTATTGTTATATCATGCTCCACTCCGCATTAAGATGTGTATGTGTGTGATTTGGATTTTTAACACTATTTTAGGCATATGTCTGCAGTGTGACAGCTTATAGTGATGTCTAGCATCGGGGCATCATCCTGCAGATATGTAGCTTGATGTCCCACCCAGTTACATTATCCTGACCGCAGACTGATTGTGAATATATTCCACTCCCAACTAAAATGTCCAATAGTGTATTGTAATGTTGTGATCCACTCTGCATTACAATGTGTGTGTGTGTGTCTGTGTGTGTCTGTCTGTGTGTTTCTGTCTGTATGTTTGTGTGTGTTTATTTGTGTATTATTTGGATTTTTAACATAGCTTTAACATTATTTTAGTCATGCATCTGCAGTGTGACAGCTTAGAGTAATGAAATCATGCTGCCGACATGTAGCATGATATCCCATCCAGTTACATTATCCTGATACCAGGTCGACCAGTCCTAACATTGCAGTTAATGCTGAGACCAGTCCTAACACTGCAGTTAATGCTGAGACCAGTTCTAACACTGCAGTTAATGCTGAGTCGAGTCATAACACTGCAGTTAATGCTGAGACCAGTCCTAACACTGTACTTAATGCTGAAACCAGTCCTAACACTGCAGTTAATGCTGAGTCCAGTCCTGACACTGTAGTTAATGCTGAGACCAGTCCTAACACTGTAGTTAATGCTGAAACCAGTTCTAATACTGTAGTTAATGCTGAGACCAGTCCTAACATTGCAGTTAATGCTGATACCAGTCTAACCCTGTAGTTAATGCTGAGGCCAGTCCTGACACTGTAGTCAATGCTGAGGCCAGTACTGACACTGTAGTTAATGCTGAGGCCAGTCCTAACACTGTAGTTAATGCTGAGGCCAGTCCTGACACTGTAATTAATGCTGAGGCCAGTCCTGACACTGTAGTTAATGCTGAAACCAGTCTAACACTGTAGTTAATACTGAGACAAGTCCTAACACTGTAGTTAATGCTGAGGCCACTCTAACACTGTAGTTAATGCTGAGACAAGTCCTAACACTGTAGTTAATGCTGAGGCCAGTCCTAACATTGCAGTTAATGCTGAGGCCAGTCCTGACACTGTAGTTAATGCTGAGATCACTTGTACCATCTTTACAAGTCTTTGGTAAGACTTTGCTGGGATTCAAACCTACTATCTCCTGCATCAAGGCAGATGCTTCAACCACTTAGGCCACTCCCCATTTAAATGTCACATAGTGTGTTGTGTTGTTTTGTCATGCTTCATTCACCATTAAGATGTCACAAAGTGTGTGTGCATGTATCTATAATCAGATTTGATTTGCATACATGAAAAAGCTGAGGTCATTTAGATGTCGCAAAGTGTTGTCTGTGCATGTGTATATATATCATACATATAAAAGAAGAGGTCAACACAATCATAGATTTGATCATAAGCATCTTCATATTCAAGTTAAAATTCCAATAAGAAATATGTCATTAGTAATATAGAACATAGATATTCCTATCAAAGTTAACATATAGAACACTGATATTCCTATCAAAGTTAACATATAGAACATTGATATTCCTATCAAAGTTCACATATAGAACATTGATATTCCTATCAAAGTTAACATATATAACATTGATATTCCTATCAAAGTTAACATATACAGTGGGACCCCGCTATAACCCACCCCGCTATAACCCGAATTCGGATATAACCCGGTCGTGGCATGGCTCCCGAAATTTCGGTTAATTTATTTTAGGTATTTTTCTCAAAGACCAAAAAAAAAAAAAAAAAAAATTAAGTATGAAAAAAAAAAGTTAAGAGTTTAATTATCATTCTCATATTCGTCTAAACAGTGCGAAAAAGAACATGTAGAAAATGTATTATCAAAATTTCTTCTAGTTTTGTGTCAAAATAAACGTCGGAAATACGAACCAATTGCTGGGCCTACTGAGAACTTTGATCTTTGTTTATTGTTGAAAACTTACAGCTCATAAGTATCAATATTATAATTACTGATTCCTGAGTAATGAAGCCATCGTGTCTACTTTGTGTTTGTCTTGAATGCATTCTGAATACAATTGTTGCTCTAATAATCTCCGATATATGTTCTCTTAATTTCATACACAACTAAGCAATAGCCAATGCGGGGGTTGATAAAAGATTCTCACCAGAATGTATAAATCAATCAATTTAAGTACATTCTTTATCATCAAAGTGAACTACCGAGGTTAAAATACAGCCAGTTCTGCCTGCTGTATTAGAGTACATCAAAAGAACATGACACAATAGCTGGGCGGCAAGTTCAAAGGACTTTGACTAGCAGCTTGGGTGGGAAAATGTGCTGAAATTTACAATGACTGAATTCAGAGACCGAAAGATCCTGAGATGTACATGTAGTTATTCTATGAATACATTTTAGCTTCCATTATTTAATATACGGACATGTACTATTTCATCATTCATTACGTACACCCATTACGTAATTTTTTTAAATTTTCTTTTCATTGAATTCAGTCATATAATGATCTGTGACAAAATTATTGAATATTTTACATCCTTGTGTGGATATTTTCGATGGAAATATTTGTATTATGGATTCAGTGTATGTTACAAGATTCGCTGGTGAGTACATGGTGTTGATACTCTTTTCATGAAATAGATTATACATGTATATATACATTAGACACGTGTATGTACCAATGCATGGTTCTCTGAATAAAGATATATATTAGATCTGCAATTTCTGTTACCACAGCAAATGTTTTTCTCATTTAATATTTATTGATCAAAAATGGTAATTGTGCCATGCATTTTCGCACCCGTCTTTATGTACCCCCCAAGCCCCATCCCCCGCAATTAAATCCAAAAATGAGTTGGTATTGTACATGGTTGCTTATAACACGGTTCGGTTCATATCCCGGTCAGATTCTATGGCTCCCAACTACCGTGTTATAGCGGGGTCCCACTGTAGAACATTGATATTCCTATCAAAGTTAACATATAGAACATTGATATTCCTATCAAAGTTAACATATAGAACATTGATATTCCTATCAAAGTTAACATATAGAACATTGATATTCCTATCAAAGTTAACATATAGAACATTGATATTCCTATCAAAGTTAACATATAGAACATTGATATTCCTATCAAAGTTTGTAATATAGAACATTGATCTTCCTATCAAAGTTAACATATAGAACATTGATATTCCTATCAAAGTTCACATAGAAAACATTGATATTCCTATCAAAGTTCACATATAGAACATTGATATTCCTATCAAAGTTCACATATAAAACATTGATATTCCTATGAAAGTTCACATATAGAACATTGATATTCCTATCAAAGTTCACATATAGAACATTACGGTAATATTCCTATCAAAGTTCACATACCTCCCACGACTGTGCCATTAGCAGTGTAGAACATTTCTAAATATTTTCCAAATCGACTAGAATTGTCATTGATTACAGTCTTGGCATTGCCAAAAGCTTCCATCAAAGGGTTAACCTGAAGAAGGCGTTCTTCCAGTGTCCTGTTTGGGGCCTACAAGTCAGAGGAAAATAACCATAAACCAATTTACTCAAAAACCTTAACATCAAGCAATGTGGATCAAATTTATCATAACTCTATTTTGGTAATTTCTATCATCAACAAAAATACTGTTTTCAACTCTAATCACTATTTCCTTTTCTAATTACATTCTGCATGAATAACACATGTTACCAGAGTCATTAAGTGATTATATGTGGGTTATTCCTATTGCTAATATGAGCAATAAAATAGTCTGTGTAACGTGGGACATTTGTGAATGTGAACCAAACAATACTCTATGTCACATGGGACATTTTTGAATGTGACCCATAAAATACTCCATGTCACATGGGACATTTGTGAATGTGAACCAAAAAATACTCCATCTAACATGGGACATTACAATCTGTTACAAAACATTGTAATTGAATGAACTGGTATACACGTAACACACAAGCCATCCAATATGTGCCACGGCAGTTTTCAAATTAAAATTCACAACCATTAATAAACTGTGCTGATTGGATTAAAATAGGATAATATTTAACAAATACTTAGTCTAGTAATTATATTACATGAACCATTTAACCAGGTAAACATTTGATATGCACTTAGTTTAGTAATTACATTACATGTACTATTTTACCATGTTAATATTTAACATGTACTTGTCTAATAATTACATTACATGTACTTTTTAACCAGGTTAATAATTAACATGTACTTAGTCTAGTAATTATATTACATGTACTATTTAATAATAATTAACATGTACTTAGTCTAGTAATTACATTACATATACTATTTAACCAGGTTAATAATTATCATGTACTTAGTTTAGTAATTACATTACATGTACTATTTTACCATGTTAATATTTAACATGTACTTGTCTAATAATTACATTACATGTACTTTTTAACCAGGTTAATAATTAACATGTACTTAGTCTAGTAATTATATTACATGTACTATTTAATAATAATTAACATGTACTTAGTCTAGTAATTACATTACATATACTATTTAACCAGGTTAATAATTATCATGTACTTAGTCTAGTAATTATATTACATGTACTATTTAATAATAATTAACATGTACTTAGTCTAGTAATTACATTACATATACTATTTAACCAGGTTGATATTTAACATGTACTTGTCTAGTAATTACATGTACTATTTAACCAGGTTAACATTTAACATGTACTTAGTCTAATAATTATATTACATGTTCTATTTAATATAATCCATTAAAACATGAATCACTGTTACTCTATTTTTTAAAAATACATAATCCATAAGTTTTAGTAATCTATCAATAATGCAAGCATATTAACATGAATACATTCAAAAACAAATTAGCACACAGACAGACAGGCAGATAAAAAGTATTAAGATAAGCCAGATTTATGTCGTCTTATTCACTTTACATTTCCTAGACAAAATTTATAATTGTGTCTCTTGCATTAATGTCTTACCTTTCCTAGACAAAATATCTAATTGTGTCTCTTGGTATAATGTTTTACATTTCCTAGACAAAATTTCTAATTGTCTCTTGGTATAACGTCTTACCTTTCCTATACAAAATATCTAATTGTATCTCTTGGTATAATGTCTTACATTTCCTAGACAAAATATTTAATTGTGTCTCTTGTATTAATGTCTTACCTTTCCTAGACAAAATATCTAATTGTGTCTCTTGGTATAATGTCTTACCTTTCCTAGAAGTGTTAACTGTTGGACTAGGAAATTAGCACTCTCCGTCTTTCCTGCTCCGGACTCCCCACTTATCACAATGCACTGTAAGAACAAATTATCACAATACACTAAGAACAAATTATCACAATGCAATTCAAGTCCCCACTTATCAAAATGCACTGTAAGAACAAATTATCACAATCCACTGCAAGTCCTCAAATATCACAATACACTGTAAGAAAAAATTATAAGTTTCTATTGCATGTATCTAATATTTTGGGTGAAAGAGTTGTAACTAAGAAAATTAGCACTCAAACAAATTCTGACCCTTAGGCTAACTTCCTCATTCCTGTAAAGTCTTGATCCAACAGTTTGCTAATTTAGTCCCATTCCTCTGAAGCTATGACCTCAGGGGTGGCTAATTTTGACCAAACTGAACTTTAGGGTGGCTAATTTTGACCAATCGGAATTTTGGAGTGGCTAATTTTGACCAAACTGACCATTAGGGTGGCTAATTTTGACCAATCGGAACTTTGGAGTGGCTAATTTTGACCAAACTGACCTTTAGGGTGGCTAATTTTGACCAAACTGACCATTAGGGTGGCTAATTTTGACCAATCGGAACTTTGGAGTGGCTAATTTTGACCAATCTGACCATTAGGGTGGCTAATTTTGACCAATCGGAACTTTGGAGTGGCTAATTTTGACCAAACTGACCTTTAGGGTGGCTAATTTTGACCAAACTGACCATTAGGGTGGCTAATTTTTGACCAATCGGAACTTTGGGGTGGCTAATTTTGACCAATCAGAACTTTGGAGTGGCTAATTTTGACCAATCTGACATTTCGGTAGCTACCTGCAATCTCACACAAATTCTGACTGACAGGATGACTAATTTCCAAAATAGTCTGGATGTGGCATAGTGGTGTCAGTGGTCACTTGTGACCATGTTGATATGGACTGACCATATTAGAGTGTCCTTATCTTATATTAGTGTTGATGGACAGAGTCTTAACAGACCATACTAAAGTGTCTTACTGGTATCATACTATTGATGGATTTAGTCTACACAGACAATGCAAAACTGTCCTAGTGGTGTAGTTAGATGTCATACTATTGATGGATTTAGTCTACACAGACAATGCAATACTGTCCTAGTGGTGTAGTTAGATGTCATACTATTGATGGATTTAGTCTACACAGCCAATGCAATACTGTCCTAGTGGTGTAGTTAGATGTCGTACTATTGATCTAGTCTAAAGAGACAAATAATATTATATTATCCTAATGGTGTAGTGTTGTCATACTATTGATGGTGTACTAGTGGTGTAGTGTTGTCATAGTGGTGTAGTGAATTGTCATACTTCGGATGGATTTAGTCTATCCCTTTACTTCCTAGTTTGCAATATAGTCAGTTATGGGTCACACAGTGCAAGGTGCTAAAAAAATGAACACTCGTTACCTATTCCACTCAATATACTTATACCTGCATGTTAAATTTATAGCAATGAAGTATATCTTAAGTTGAATGTTAAATTTATAACAATGAAGTATATTTTAAGTTGAATGTTAAATTTATAACAATGAAGTATATTTTAAGTTGAATGTTAAATTTATAGCAATGTAGAATATCTTAAGTTGAATGTTAAATTTATAACAATGTAGAATATGTTATTAGTTGAATGTTAAATTTATAACAATGTAGCATATCTTAAGTTCAATTTTAACAAGTTTACCTTTCCAGTACACATGTTATCTATATAAAGATTTAAGGTAAAATGTATGTTTTATAGTTGTGTAATTGTTTTTCATGGAATATTTTTGTATAAACCAAAAGTTCTGTGAGAACTCGTTCACATTTAAGCCAGTGAAGCAGCATGACCAACTGTAGCCAACATTTCCAAACCTCAAAATCTGCCAGCATTTCTAAATCACTAAATCATCTGAATTTGATCAATTATCATAAATCAATGTCACCTACAATATCTGAAAATATATCTAACATAGATATATCTAACATATCATAATTCTAATCACCTAACACAAAAGAATACTTAACAAAATCGACTGCCTCCATTTTGAAGAGTGGTGAATCCAGTCCAGATGCTTTAAATAGCAGATAATGACTAGAACTTAAACAGCAATCACATGATGTGACATAATGGCCATTTACCTCAATGCCTGTAGTATATAATATACGGTATATTCCCCCCAAAGGGGGTGCAATCAAAATCACCTCAAAATGGAAGATGGTTCTGGTAGGCATCCAAACATGCCTCCATGCAAATGGTACAGAGGTGTATAAACATGCCTCCATGCAAATGGTACAGAGGTGTATAAACATGCCTCCATGCAAATGGTACAGAGGTGTATAAACATGCCAACATACAATGGTACAGAAGTGTCTAAACCATGCTTGCAATCTAATTGAGTAGAGGGGTCCAATAGTACTTCCTTGAGAATGGGGAAGAGGCATCCAAAGAAGCTTATAAGAGGAAAAAGGTAAAACAATAATACTGCCCTAGTAGTACATGTTTGTTCTACTGTTGATAGATTTATACATAAAATACAATAGTGCCCTAGTGGTACAGGGGTGTTCTACTGTTGATAGATTTATACATAAAATACAATAGTGCCCTGGTGGTACAGGGGTGTTCTACTGTTGATAGATTTATACATAAAATACAATAGTGCCCTAGTGGTACATGTTTGTTCTACTGTTGATAGATTTATACATAAAATACAATAGTGCCCTAGTGGTACAGGGGTGTTCTACTGTTGATAGATTTATACATAAAATACAATAGTGCCCTAGTGGTACAGGGGTGTTCTACTGTTGATAGATTTATACATAAAATACAATAGTGTCCTAGTGGTACATGTGTGTTCTACTGTTGATAGATTTAATCTATACATAAAATACAATAGTGCCCTAGTGGTACAGGGGTGTTCTACTGTTGATAGATTTAATCTATACATAAAATACAATACTGCCCTAGTGGTACATGTGTGTTCTACTGTTGATAGATTTAATCTATACATAAAATACAATAGTGCCCTAGGGGTACAGGGGTGTTCTGCTGTTGACAGATTTAATCTATACATAAAATACAATAGTGCCCTAGGGGTACAGGTGTGTTCTGCTGTTGACAGATTTAATCTATACATAAAATACAATAGTGCCCTAGTGATACAGGGGTGTTTACTGTTGATAGATTTATACATAAAATACAATACTGCCCTAGTGGTACAGGGGTGTTCTACTTTTGATAGATTTATACATAAAATACAATAGTGCCCTAGTGGTACAGGGGTGTACTACTGTTGATAGATTTATACATAAAATACAATACCTGATGTTTTTTGTTATGCATCATCATTTGATACGCCTGGTCAGCCACAGCAAAGATGTGAGGAGGATTATCTCGATTGGCAGCATTCATGTACATCTTGGCTTGCTAAGGTGAGAAAATAATTATAATAACAATAACATAAATTAGAATATAATTGTGTTTTATTACTATTTTTAACAAGAAAGAATAATCTATATTCATTAAACCACCACAATGATTGCAACGAAAGACATGAATGTGTTAAATATTCCATATACAGGAAATTAATATTTACAAATATTTAGATTTACGAATCTAAAAGGCATATAAATTTGGCTTCTGAAGGTGTGTGGAGGGTTATTTCCCTTGGTAGCACATTTGCTTCAGCAAGAAAACACATAATAATAATAATAATACTGTGTATTCGCTTTTTTCAAGAGATAATTGGTTGCCAAGCTAGTGCAGGTCTAAATCTTAAACAGCAGAAAATAAAATTGTTTTCTAAAATTAACTATGGAATCAATGCTTGTAGTAGGCAGAAAATAAAGTTGTTTTCAAAAATTAACTATGGAATCAATGCTTGTAGTAGGCAGAAAATAAAGTTGTTTTCTAAAATTAACTATGGAATCAATGCTTGTAGTAGGCAGAAAATAAAGTTGTTTTCTAAAATTAACTATGGAATCAATGCTTGTAGTAGGCAGAAAATAAAGTTGTTTTCAAAAATTAACTATGGAATCAATGCTTGTAGTAGGCAGAAAATAAAGTTGTTTTCAAAAATAAAATATGGAATCAATGTTTGTAGTGAATAACATTTACCTGTTCTCCATAGATAGGAAGAGGTGCAAATGGGTTAACTGCTAGCAGGATGTCTCCAATATAAGTGTATATGGTACCTTGGTCATATCTACTGTTTAACTGTGTGACAATTGCTTCCTGCAAAAGGAAAAATAAATTTATATCAATAGACTGCAACTTTAGTCATGAAAATGTCCAATGCCTTCCCATCAACTTTCCGTTACATCAACTTTCCTTTCCATCAACTTTCCGTTACATTACTGGCAGTACTGATCCCTTTTCTCAAAAAGACTCTGACTTTAAACAAACAATTGATCTCACATACTATTGGCCTTCCACATACAATGTATCTCATATATACTAATGGTCTTTGGCATACAATTTATCTCACATATACTAATAACCTTAGCCATAAAATTTATCTCTCATGTTCTAACAGCCTTAGAGATAAAATTTATCATAAATATTATAATGGCCTAAGACATTCAGTGTATGTTAAATATAATCTTAGATTTATGAACACAACTTTATTCTCATATCAGTGCTGTCTGACATAATTTATATCTCTCATACATTGGTTTTAGACATATAATTTATCTCTCACATACTTTGGTTTTAGACATAATTTATCTCTCACATACTTTGGTTTTAGACATATAATTTATCTCTCACATACTGTGGTTTTAGACATAATTTATCTCTCACATACTTTGGTTTTAGACATATAATTTATCTCTCACATACTTTGGTTTTAGACATAATTTATCTCTCACATACTTTGGTTTTAGACGTAATTTATCTCTCACATACTTTGGTTTTAGACATATAATTTATCTCTCACATACTTTGGTTTTAGACATAATTAATCTCTCACATGCTTTGGTTTTAGACATAATTATCTCTCACATGCTTTGGTTTTAGACATATATTTTATCTCTAACATGCTTTGGTTTTAGACATAATTTATCTCTCACATACTTTGGTTTTAGACATAATTTATCTCTCACAAACTTTGGTTTTAGACATAATTTATCTCTCACATGCTTTGGTTTTAGACATATAATTTATCTCTCACATACTTTGGTTTTAGACATATAATTTATCTCTCACATGCTTTGGTTTTAGACATTTTATCTCTAACATGCTTTGGTTTTAGACATAATTTATCTCTCACATACTTTGGTTTTAGACATAATTTATCTCTCACATACTTTGGTTTTAGACATAATTTATCTCTCACATGCTTTGGTTTTAGTCATATAATTTATCTCTCACATACTTTGGTTTTAGACATACAATTAACCTTACATGTACTTTGGTTTTAGACATACAATTAACCTTACATGTACTTTGGTTTTAGACATACAATTTATATCACATGTATTTTGGTTTTAGACATAGAATTTACCTTACATGTACTTTGATTTTAGACATGTAATTTAGCTTACATGTACTTTAGTTTTAGACATACAATTTACCTTATATATACTTTTTAGACATATAATTTACCTTACATGTACTTTGGTTTTAGACATAATTTACCTTACATGTACTTTGGTTTTACACATACAATTAACCTTACATGAACTTTGGTTTTAGACATGTAATTTACCTTACATGTACTTTGGTTTTAGACATGTAATTTACCAAACATGTACTTTGGTTTTAGACATATAATTTACCTTACATGTACTTTGGTTTAGGACATATTATTTATAACATATGCACTATTGGTTTTAAGATATGCAAATATCTCTCTTGTACTACTGGATTGTGACATACAATTGATCTCTTATGTACTACTGTATTTAGACATACAACTGATCTCATATCCATTACTGTATTTAGAAATACCATTGATCTCATATGTACTACTGTATTTATACAAACAATTGATCTCATATGTACTACTGTATTTAGAAATACCCTTGATCTCATATGTACAACAGTATTTAGATATACAATTGATCTCACATGTACTACTGTATTTAGACATACAATTGATCTCATATGTACTATCGTATTTATACATACAATTAATCTCATATGTACTACTTTATTTAGAAATACCCTTGATCTCATATGAAATACTGTATTACTGCTCCACACAATAATCGGACCTTGGGGCATGATGTGTATATTTGGGTGAGGTCAAGAAGTCAGATACCACTTGTAAGGTTATGATAAGTACTTAGACTTACTGACCTCACCCAAAGCCAGAACTATGGATTACAAGTGGTATTTGACTTCTTGACCTCACCCAAAGCCAGAACTATGGATTACAAGTGGTATCTGACTTCTTGACCTCAGCCAAAGCCAGAACTATGGATTACAAGTGCTATCTGACTTCCTGACCTCACTCAAAGCCAGAAGTATGGATTACAAGTGGTATTTGACTTCTTGACCTCACCCAAAGCCAGAACTATGGATTACAAGTGGTATTTGACTTCTTGACCTCAGCCAAAGCCAGAACTAAAGATTAAGAGTGGTATTTGTCTTCTTGACCTCACCCAAAGCCAGAACTATGGATTACAAGTGGCATTTGACTTCTTGACCTCACCCAAAGCCAGAACTATGGATTAAGAGTGGTATTTGACTTCTTGACCTCACCCAAAGCCTGAACTATGGATTACAAGTGGTATCTGACTTCCTGACCTCACTCAAAGCCAGAAGTATGGATTACAAGTGGTATTTGACTTCTTGACCTCACCCAAAGCCAGAACTATGGATTACAAGTGGTATTTGACTTCTTGACCTCAGCCAAAGCCAGAACTAAAGATTAAGAGTGGTATTTGTCTTCTTGACCTCACCCAAAGCCAGAACTATGAATTAAGAGTGGTATTTGACTTCTTGACCTCACCCAAAGCCAGAACTATGGATTATGAGTGGTATTTGACTTCTTGACCTCACTCAAAGCCAGAACTATGGATTACAAGTGGTATCTGACTTCTTGACCTCATCCAAAGCCAGAACTATGGATTACAAGTGGCATTTGACTTCCTGACCTCACCCAAAGCCAAAACTATGAATTACAATTGGCATTTGACTTCTTGACCTCACCCAAATCCAGAACTATGGATTACAAGTGGCATTTGACTTCCTGACCTCACCCAAAGCCAGAACTAAGGATTAAGAGTGGTATTTGACTTCTTGACCTCACCCAAATCCAGAACTATGGATTACAAGTGGTATTTGACTTCTTGACCTCACTCGAAGCCAGAACTAATGATTAAGAGTGGTATTTGACTTCTTGACCTCACCCAAAGCCAGAACTATGGATTTCAAGTGGTATTTGACTTCTTGACCTCACCCAAAGCCAGAACTATGGATTACAAGTGGCATTTGACTTCTTGACCTCACCCAAATCCAGAACTATGGATTAAAAGTGGTATTTGACTTCCTGACCTCACCCAAAGCCAGAACTATGGATTACAAGTGGTATTTGACTTCTTGACCTCACCCAAAGCCAGAACTATGAATTAAGAGTGGTATTTGACTTCTTGACCTCACCCAAAGCCAGAACTATGGATTACAAGTGGTATTTGACTTCTTGACCTCACCCAAAGCCAGAACTATGGATTACAAGTGGTATTTGACTTCTTGACCTCACCCAAAGCCAGAACTATGGATTACAAGTGGCATTTGACTTCTTGACCTCATCCAAATCCAGAACTATGGATTACAAGTGGTATTTGACTTCCTGACCTCACCCAAAGCCAGAACTATGGATTAAGAGTGGTATTTTACTTCCGGACCCCAGTGGTAATCGACGTCCTGACATCATACCATGCCAGAACTATGGATTAGGTGTGGTATTTCCTGACCTCGCCCAAAGTCAGAAAGGGGCTATCATGAAAATTGTTACATTCCAAACAAGACATTGTTACATTCCAAACTTGACTTCATCCAAAGCCAGAACTATGGGTTAGAAGTGTTACTTGACATCCCGACTACAGAGAGAATGGTAAGATATAACACAAAAACATCAACCATAACGTGTGTGCCCTTTTAAACTCTTGTCTCTGTAGTACAGAGTTTGTCATAATGTTAAATTCCAATATGAAATGTTTTAATAAAGTGGCTATAATGGAAACTGTTGCATTCCAAACATAAAGTGCTTTGATAATGGGGTCATAGAAATTCCAAACATAAAGTGCTTTGATAATGGGGTCATAGAAATTCCAAACATAAAGTGCTTTGATAATGGGGTCATAGAAATTCCAAACATGAAGTGCTTTGATAATGGGGTGTTGGAAATTCCAAACATGAAGTGCTTTGATAATGGGGTCATAGAAATTCCAAACATGAAGTGCCTTGATAATGGGGTCATAGAAATTCTAAACATAAAGTGCTTTGATAAAGGAGTCATAGAAATTCCAAACATGAAGTGCCTTGATAATGGGATCATGGAAATTCCAAACATGAAGTGCTTTGATAATGGGGTCATTGAAATTCCAAACATAAAGTGCCTTGATAATGGGGTCATAGAAATTCCAAACATGAAGTGCCTTGATAATGGGGTCATAGAAATTCTAAACATGAAGTGCTTTGATAATGGGGTCATAGAAATTCCAAACATAAAGTGCTTTGATAATGGCGTCATGGAAATTCCAAACATGAAGTGCTTTGATAATGGGGTCATAGAAATTCCAAATATAAAGTGCCTTGAACAATGGGCTATGGAAATTGTTGCATTCTAAACATGAAGTGCTTTGATCAAGGGGTTATTGAAATTGTTAAATTCCAAATATGATGAGCCTTGAACAATGGGTCATGGATATACAAGTAAAGAAACACAAGAGTCTTTCTAAGACAGTAAACTACTGGCCAAAAGATTATCTAGGAATTCAATATAAAATAATTTTTGTTCCCTAATTACTGAAAATGTAACCCATCTCTGATATTCTTCAGTAAAAATAAGATTTTCAAAATAGTTGCTATCCCAACCAAGTAATACCAAATTAAATATAAAATATGTACTAGCAGCTACCTCACTTGGCATTATGAGGTTAGAATTAGGACTGGTCATATCAGGATAATGTGAATGGGTCGGACATAATGCCACATCTATGTGGCATTATGAGGTTAGAATTAGGACTGGTCATATCAGGATAATGTTAATTGGTGGGACACAATGCCACATCTCTGTGGCATTATGAGGTTAGAATTAGGACTGGTCATATCAGGATAATGTGAATGGGTGGGACACAATGCCATATCTCTGTGGCATGATGCCCCAGTGACATCACTAGTAACTTCAACACTGCAGACATCATGGCAATTTGACTCAAATTGTTAAAGATACATTAAAAATCAAAATCATACACTCAAACCTCATGTTTTTATATAATATGCCTTTCTGTTTGGGTGGAATCATAACAAGATTTCAACATGGCTGCCACATCAGTAGGTATAGGGTAACAGGCTGCCATATCAATAGGTATAGGGTAACAGGCTGCCACATCAGTAGGTATAGGGTAACAGGCTGCCACATCAATAGGTATGTGGTAATAGACTGCCATATCAATAGGTATGTGGTAACAGGCTGCCATATCAATAGGTATGTGGTAATAGACTGCCATATCAATAGGTATAGGGTAACATGCTGCCATATCAATAGGTATAGGGTAACAGGCTGCCATATCAATTTGTATAGGGTAGCAGGCTGCTATATCAATAGATATATCTTACCAGGCTGCCATATCAATAGGTATGTGTTAACTGGCTGCCACATCAATAGGTATAGGGTAATAGGCTGCCATATCAATAGGTATAGGGTAATAGGCTGCCATATCAATAGGTATGTGGTAACAGACTGCCATATCAATAGGTATGTGGTAACAGGCTGCCATATCAATAAGTATGTGGTAATAGACTGCCATATCAATAGGTATAGGGTAACAGGCTGCCATATCAATAGGTATAGGGTAACAGGCTGCCATATCAATAGGTATAGGGTAACAGGCTGCCATATCAATAGGTATGTGGTAATGGACTGCCATATCAATAGGTATAGGGTAACAGGCTGCCATATCAACATGTATAGGGTAACAGGCTGCCATATCAATAGGTATAGGGTAACAGGCTGCCATATCAATAGGTATAGGGTAAAAGGCTGCCATATCAATAGATATATCTTACCAGGCTGCCATATCAATAGGTATAGGGTAATAGGCTGCCATATCAATAGGTATAGGATAAAAGGCTGCCATATCAATAGGTATAGGGTAACAGGCTGCCATATCAATAGGTATAGGGTAAAAGGATGCCATATCAATAGGTATAGGGTAACAGGCTGCCACATCAATAGGTATAGGGTAACAGGCTGCCATATCAATAGGTATAGGGTAAAAGGCTCCAATATCAATAGGTATAGGGTAACAGGCTGCCACATCAATAGGTATAGGGTAACAGGCTGCCATATCAATAGGTATAGTGTAAAAGGCTAGCTCAATGGAAAAGGTCAACTCAAAAAATAATCTAGCACATCAGTATACTATTTATATCATTGTTGATAATCTAGCACATCAGTATACTATTTATATCATTGTTGATAATCTAGCACATCAGTATACTATTTATATCATTGTTGATAATCTAGCACATCAGTATACTATTTATATCATTGTTGATAAATTTCTTACATTGTGCAGTTAAGTATAAACAAGGTGCATAGCTACTACTGAAATGGATGGATGATCCAAATAGAGTGTGATTGCAAATAAAATATCAAAAGAGAAGTAACAGAAATTCTGGAAAAATAAACATAACTGGTTGACCAACGAGAGTGTGATTGCAAATAAAATATCAAGAGATTTTGTTTATTTGTTTGATTAGTAATTTTAACGTAACTTTTAAAAAAAATCAGTCATATTGCTACAATGTCTGCAGTGAGGCAGTTTATAGTGACATCTAGCACTGGGGCATCATGCCGCAGACATGTAGCATGATGTCCCACCCAGTCACATTATCCTGACACCAAGCTGACCAGTCCTAACACTAACCTCTTAATGCTGAGTATCAAGTGAAGCAACTGTTAGTACCGTTTTTGTAAGTCTTTGGTATGACTCGGCCATGGATTGAATCCACAACTTCCTACTTCTGCCACTAGGTCACCGGAGTGGTTCAAAATATCAAGAGAAGAAAAGTATCAGAAATGCTGGCAATCAAGAGAAGAAAAGTATCAGAAATGCTGGCAAAAAAACACAACCCAGGTTGACCAAGGAGAGGATGTAATGTCACTTTTGCACTAAATAATCAGAGAAATATGAACATGCATAAAGCATTTCATAAAGTTTGTTGGTGAAATGCAGCAATTGTTGTTTTGTATTGATCTTATAGATAAAAAATGCTGATGTAGAAACTGAACTGGTTTTAGGTTTGATTTTAGGCAGGATCTGTGAAATTTAGGCAAGATCATTGAAAATTAGGCAGGATTGGTGAAATTTGGGTAGAATCACTTTTAAGGCACGATCTGTGAAATTCAGACAGGATCAGTTAAATTTAGACAGGATTAGTTAAATTTTGACAGGATCAGTTAAATTTAGAAAAGATTAGTTTAATTTTGACAGGATCAGTTAAATTTTGACAGGATTAGTTAAATTTTGACAGGATCTATTAATTTTGATAGGATCTGTGAAATTTAAACTGGATTTGTCAAAATCTAATATCAGTTATTATGTGGATTAGAGGGAGAAAAATAATCTACTTATCTCTGCTTCTGACATCAAGTAATTAACAAAGGGAATACTGCAAAATTTCTCATGTATTCTGTCCTTAAAATAATCAATAACAATATTTCCTTGTTTCTCTTTACCTCATCCAAGACTTCCAGCATTGCCAGATCATCCACAGTCTGCAAGGGCTCCTTGCGAGATTTCCTATGTGACTTCAGTTGGCCCTGTTTTGTGGTGACATCAGGCTCATGGATTATTCTCTCCATTCTGGCAGTGAGTGCTATTAACTTTTCTTTTAACTGAAAGGTTATAATTGGGAAATTAGCATTCCAATAACTAAACCCTACTACACTGAGAAATCTCCCATCTATGTAATATCCAATAAACTATACCCTACTACACTGAGAAATCTCCCATCTATGTAATAGTCAATAAACTACACCCTACCACACTGAGAAATCTCCCATCTATGTAATATCCAATAAACTACACCCTACCACACTGAGAAATCTCCTGACACTATAGTCATGTTAACACTATAGTCATGGTAACACTAGGGCCTAACCGGAAATCGCCTCGGACATTCACTTCGACCGAATATCCAGTTATTTGGTACTAATTGGAAAGATTCGCCTCGGCAAATAATACACGCACGAATGGTTATAAGTAAAATAATTCAATAAATATCGAACTATTAAAAAAAAACTTTTTTAATACATAATAATTTTAGTTAATAATAAAAAAAAAATCATTTTATAGGTGATATATACAGTATACGGTACACAAAAAGTTTAAGCTTCACATACGATAATGAAACAAATGGTACTCGGTGAAAATTATCTACTCGGTTAGGCCCTAGTTAACACTATACTCATGATAAAACCATAATCATGTTAACACTGTAGTCATGTTAACACTATTGTCATGGTAACACTATAGTCATGTTAAAACTCTAGTCATTATAGTCATTGTAACACTGTAGTCATGGTAACACTGTAGTCATGCAAACATTAGTCATGTTAACACTATAGTAATGGTAACACTATAGTCATGGAAACACTGTAGTCATGTAAACACTATCATCATGATATTCATGCAAACACTGTAGTCATGTTAACACTATAGTCATGTTAACACTATAGTCATGGTAACACTGTAGTCATGGTAACACTATAGTCATGTTGACATTGTAGTCATGTTAACATTGAAGTCATGCAAACACTGTAGACATGTTAACATTATAGCCTTTATAGTCATGCAAACACTATAGTCATGTTAACACTGTAGTCATGTTAACACTGTAGTGATGTTAACACTGTAGTCATGTAGTCATGTTAACACTGTAGTCATGTTAACACTGTAGTCATGTTAACACTGAAGTCATGCAAACACTGTAGTCATGTTAACACTGTAGTCATGCAAACACTGTAGTCATGTTAACACTGTAGTCATGTTAACACTGTAGTCATGTTAACACTGTAGTTATGTAGTCATGTTAACACTATAGTCATGTTAACACTATAGTCATGGTAACACTGTAGTCATGGTAACACTATAGTCATGTTGACATTGTAGTCATGTTAACATTGAAGTCATGCAAACACTGTAGACATGTTAACATTATAGCCTTTATAGTCATGCAAACACTTTAGTCATGATAACACTGTAGTCATGTTAACACTGTAGTCATGTAGTCATGTTAACACTGTAGTCATGTTAACACTGAAGTCATGCAAACACTGTAGTCATGTTAACACTATAGTCATGATAACATTATAGCCATGCAAACACTAGAGTCATGCAAACACTGTAGTCAAGAAACCATGATAGTCATGCAAACACTCTAGTCATGTTAACACTATAGTCATGATAACACTATAGTCAAGGTAACACTGTAGTCATGGTAACACTATAGTCATGTTAACACTATAGTCATGCAAACACTGCAGTCATGTTAACAATGTAGTCATGTAATCATGATAGTCATGCAAACACTGTAGTCATGTTAACACTATAGTCATGTTAACACTGTAGTCATGCAAACACTGTAGTCATGTTAACACTATAGTCATGTTAACACTGTAGTCATGCAAACACTATAGTCATGTTAACACTGTAGTCATTATAGTCATGCAAACACTGTAGTCATGTAATCATGTAGTCATGTTAACATTGAAGTCATGCAAACACTAGAGTCATGCAAACACTGTAGTCATGTTAACACTGTAGTCATAATAGTCATGCAAACACTGTTGTCATGTTAACACTATAGTCATGTTAACACTGTATTCATGGTAACACTATAGTCATGTTAACACTATAGTCATGCAAACACTAGAGTCATGCAAACACTGTAGTCATGTTAACACTGTAGTCATAATAGTCATGCAAACACTGTTGTCATGTTAACACTATAGTCATGGTAACACTGTATTCATGGTAACACTAGTCATGGTAACACTGTAGTCATGTTTACACTATAGTCATGTTAACACTGTAGTCATGTTAACACTGTAGTCATGTTAACACTGTAGTCATGTTAACATTGTAGTCATGAAACACTATAGTGATGTTAACACTATAGTCATGTAATCATGATAGTCATGCAAACACTGTAGTCAAATTAACATTATAGTCATGTTAACACTGTAGTCATGCAAACATTGTAGTCATGTTAAATAGTCATATATTTAAATTGGATGTGGTAGAATGAAAGGTTCCAGTTTTGTGGTACTGCCACTTACATGTGGTGTGTCTTCTGGGACTTGTTTAATGAATGGTGGTTCTTGTTGTTGTTGGGTTTAATGCCATTTTTCAGCAAATGATAAGCTATACATGGAAGCCAGGTGGAGGAAGAACCCACAGAAAGGACCACCGATCTATGAGAAGCTACTAGCAAGCTTTCTCAAACAACTACATTAGCTGACTCTTAGACTCGAACCAATGCAGACAGAGGTGAGATGGCAGTGATCCGTAATGGAAAATGCTCTATACCACTCGGCCACTCGGGGCCCCTTGTTTAATGAATGGATGCTACTTACATGTGATGTGTCTTGAAGGACTTGTTTAATGAATGGATGCCACTTACATGTGATGTGTCTTGAGGGACTTGTTTAATGAATGGATGCTACTTACATGTGTCTTGAGGGACTTGTTTAATGAATGGATGCTACTTACATGTGATGTGTCTTAGACTTGTTTAACAAATGGCTGCTACTTACATGTGATGTGTCTTAGACTTGTTTAATAAATGGATGCTACTTACATGTGATGTGTCTTAGACTTGTTTAACGAATGGCTGCTACTTACATGTGATGTGTCTTAGACTTGTTTAATGAATGGATGCTACTTACATGTGATGTGTCTTGAGGGACTTGTTTAATGAACGGATGCTACTTACATGTGATGTGTCTTGAGGGACTTGTTTAATGAACGGATGCTACTTACATGTGATGTGTCTTGAAGGACTTGTTTGATGAATGGATGCTACTTACATGTGATGTGTCTTAGACTTGTTTAATGAATGGATGCTACTTACATGTGATGTGTCTTAGACTTGTTTAATGAATGGATGATACTTACATGTGATGTGTCTTAGACTTGTTTAATGAATGGATGCTACTTACATGTGATGTGTCTTGAAGGACTTGTTTGATGAATGGATGCTACTTACATGTGATGTGTCTTGAGGGACTTGTTTAATGAACGGATGCTCAAGTAACTCCCAGGAGAAGGGTCGAGCTTCAAAGTCTTTTATGAGGCATCTGAAAAAGACAAACAATAAGAGTACACTGAAATAATGCAAGACCAAAAACAGTACACTGAAATGAAACAAAAACAAAAATACAGTACACTGAAATAGAGCAAGACAAACAATAAGAGTACACTGAAATAATGCAAGACAAACAATAAGAGTACACTGAAATAATGCAAGACAAACAATAAGAGTACAATGAAATAATGCAAGACCAAAACAGTGCACTGAAATGAAACAACACAAAAATAACACTGAAACAGCAAGACAAACAATACAGTACATTGACAAAATGACAAAAGCAAGTCAATATATTGAAATAATGCAAGAAAAACTACACAGTAAATGGACAAAAGCAGGTCAATTCTTCTTCTTCTCCGCCATATCTCTGCACAATTTCTATTGCACATCATCGACGTGGGCTCTTGCATGTGTTGACAACAAACACCATTCTTCTCTCTCCTGTGCAGTCCTCATTATAACTTGCTTCTCCACGTCGTATCTAGCCAGTGCTGATTTCATCCATGTCGTTCTCGGACGCCCTACTTTCGCCTTTCCTTCTTCTCTACCGTTCAGTACAATATTCGCTATCCTGTTCTTATCCATCCTTATCACATGTCCTAGCCATTGGTGTTGTCTCTCGTGCACTTTTTGCACGATTGTCTCTGTCTGATTAAGAGCCTTTCTGATGTCTTCATTTCTCATCCTGTCCATAATGTGAACTCCTAGAATCTTTCTAAGCGCTGTCATCTCAAACACAAGTAGATTCCTCTCCTCAGCGTTTCTAAGTGTCCAAGCTTCGCACCCGTACAGGGCAATTGGGACTATAAGAGCTCGGTATAGCCTCATTTTCGTCTCACTGTTGACATACTTGTTTTTCCAGATGTTGTTCAACTCACTCATCACTTTCAAGGCTGTGGCTGTACGTATTTCGATGTCCTTCGCGTTTCTGCAATCTTCAGTTAAGGTAGTCCCAAGGTATTTAAAACTGTCCACATGCTGTAGTTTCTTTCCTCTAAGCAAAAGTCCATTCTCAATTCTCCTTTTTACTATTCCCGCATCTTTGGTACTCACTAGCATCCATTCTGTCTTGGTCTCACTAATTTCTTGTCCATACCTTGCGCTGATCTCATACACTTTGTCCAGAAGGATTTGAGCTTGTCCGAGCAGTTCAGCCAGTAGACAAATGTCGTCGGCAAAACGTAAGTTGTTAATTGTTCTGCCACTAATGCATGTCCCAACGTCTTCTAGGCCATCGAGTGCCTCTCGCATAATATGTTCAAGGTAGATGTTAAATAGATCTGGAGATAAAATGCAGCCTTGTCGCACTCCAATCAATTGCTGAAACCATTCCGTCACATCGTTTCCAACTCTGATAGCGCTTTGCGTTCTCTTGTACAAATTTTCAATGAGACTGATCAGCTTTGGATGTATGCCATAATGGTGTAGTACCCTCCACAAGCCTTGGTGCCATACACGATCAAAGGCTTTCTTGAAGTCCATGAAAATCAAGTACAATTCCTTGTCCTGCAACGCGAGGTACTTCTCTGCTATCAATCGCAGTGAGAAAATTTGTTCAATTGTGCCTCTTCTTGGTCTGAAACCGGCTTGCTCTTCCGACATCTGCGCTTCAATTGTATTCTTCATTCAGCTACTGATTATTTCCAATATGATCTTACTTGCGTGGCAAATGACGCTAATCGTTCGGTAATTCTCACATTTGGTAGTGTCCCCTTTCTTCGCGATGGTGACTATAAGAGACTTTGTCCAAAGTGTTGGGAATTCTTCAGTATCCCAAATCTTGTTGCAGATCTTGTGCAATATTTGTACAACTGTTTGTCCACCTCCCTTTATCAGTTCTCCTTCGATGCCATCAATTCCAGGAGCTTTACGCAGATTGATCTTTGCAATAGCTTTCCACACTTCACTTTCAAGGAGATTCGGTTCAAGGTCATCCCTCTTACAGTTTGGCCAAAGTTGTCCGAGTACGCTCTCGTCTGTTTCTATATTTGCGTTGTATAGGCTCTTACCATACCTGTGCCATCTTTGGAGAATGTCTGAATCTTTTGTGAGTAGGTTCCCATCCTTGTCTCTAATGTTTCCATGCCTATCCTTCAGTTTCACACCTTTCTTGAGCGTTTTGATGCCCGTCGCCAGGTTGAGTACCTCGTCACTGATCCATGGATCTTTCTTGTACCTCTTGAAACCAATCACTACTTCAGCTGCCTCCTTTATCGTATGGTTAACAATTTCGAGTGCTTCATCTAGGCTTTCCTTTTTGATCATGTTGCCGAGTGCTTCAAAGTGATTCTTGATCGCTATCTCATATGGGCAGTGGGCAGATGTTCACATTCGCACGGGATATAGACGACCCCGCCCTCCACGAGTCCCCTGATGCCTTGCAGGTTATGTTTTGGATAACCAAAGGCTAGCCCAGTTTAGACGGGGAGTGATTGGCGCCGGTTAAATAACTGATCTAGCTCACTAGTTGTGAGTAGGGTGCGGTAATGCCCTTGGTAGTTAAAAGCTATCCAAAACGGTGAAGGAGTCTCAAGGAGACCAACGGCATATACCAATGCTAGAGAACTAGCTAGCAAGGAGAGGTTGGGTGGAGCCGCCTCATGAAAGAACCACAGGAAACAAGCATGAGAGGACAAACAAACATAAAAGAATGCCAGCTGGGCG